>OZ030396.1:4059008-4511312 GCA_964023965.1 Melinopterus prodromus
ATACCAGGAACGGCTGGTCATCACAAATTACAAGAAACGCACACATCCACCGCCTTCTAAATGCTGCTTAATGCATGTGCGGAAGCTGGAAAGCCTCACCACCATACACCATCGCGGACCAAGCTTTCGTAAGAAGCGTAAGCGAGACACACGGATACTTGCGCTTGTGTGCGTAGTGGTCTCAGTCGGTTATGGAATCTGGCGTATCTGTGTGTTCGAGATCAGACATCTGGAGCCAGCAGTCACGGCCAGAACCGACAAGAATTAACATACGCGCTATTCTACGCCTGGGATAGTCACCGGTAGTCTGGTGACGGTATGCCTTGAGAGCGGCACATTGGACTTTCTCCGATGAGTTATTATACAAAGAAGAAATCTTCCACTTGTCGTGGCTAGTTGGACCTCCGTAATTGGAAGAGACTTTAACGCCAAGAAAGACTGGCCCTAAAACAGTACCTTGCGGCACTCCTGGTTGTATTTCCTTAAGGACGGAGCATGCATCACGCTGTTTGACTATGAAGTATCTATCAATCAAATTCAAAGATTTTTATATTTGTAAACTAAACATAGTCATAGATTCACAACTCATAAGCATCCTAGGAATTTTGATAAAACTTTCCAGAATTGATAAAAGGAAACTAATAATCAATATAAAGAACATAGTAACTCACATCAGTCGCGTTTGAAGTCGGTACGATTTTTTAAATTAAACAATAACTGTAAAAATTGCACTAAACATAGTCATAGATTCACAACTCTGGAAATATCCTACGAATTTTGATAAAACTTTCCAGAATTGATAAAAGAAAACTAATAATCAATATAAAGAACGTAGTAACTCACATCAGTCGCTTGTGAAGACGGTAGGTTTTTTAAATTAAACAATTACTGTAAAATTGCACTAAACATAGTCATAGATTCACAACTCTGGAAATATCTTAAGAAATTTGATAAAACTTTCCAGAATTGATAAAAGGAAACTAATAATCAATATAGAGAACGTAGTAACTCACATCAGTCGCTTGTGAAGTCGGTACGATTTTTTTAAATTAAACAAAATCTGTACAAATTGCACTAAACATCGTCATGGATTCACAACTCAGGAAATATCCTTAGAATTTTGATAAAACTTTCCAGAATTGATAAAAGGAAACTAATAATCAATATAAAGAACGTAGTAACTCACATCAGTCGCTTGTGAAGTCGGTACGATTTTTCAAATTAAACAATAACTGTAAGAATTGCACTAAACATAGTCATAGATTCACAACTCTGGAAATATCCTAAGAATTTTGATAAAACTTTCCAGAATTGATAAAAGGAAACTAATAATCAATATAAAGAACGTAGTAACTCACATCAGCCGGTTGTGAAGTCGGTACGATTTTTCAAATTAAACAAAATCTGTACAAATTGCACTAAACATAGACGTAGATTCACAACTCTGGAAATATCCTAAGAACCTTCAGTTGTAGTCAACCTGTAACCCACCACAAGCCAAGTAACATAAAAATTCTCCACACCTTCCAAAATAAAGTTCTCAGATGCATTGTCAATGCGCCTCGTTACCTTCGGAAAGACGACCTGCATAAGGACTCCACAATGGCGTTCGTGTACCGCAAAATACAAGAAAATAGGCAAGAACTTACGAAGAAAAGATCACGTAAAAGTTCTAACACATTATTGTATCCTACTTCTGTTATAGGATTCCTAAACACTCTCTCTCTCTCTTCTATCCCACTTCTGATATAGTATTCCTAAACGCTGGTGTATCCCACTTCTGATACCAAAATCTGAAAAGGCATTTGGTCCATAAGTTACGCTTATATCAAGGCAACTACACGTTGGCCGCATCTCTCGTTGTGTGGTTCGGACTACCCGGCGCTGTCGGCTGCAGATCAAGCAACACCTGGCGCCAGGCTGCCGCTGGCTTATATGGTCAGGCGGACAACTCATACCTCCTACCGGCGCGGCGGGCTATCCGAAGAGAGCCCGGCTAGCAGGCCGATGCGGTTCTCACACGTATACAGCACCCTATGGGTAGAAAGAAAGAAGTTGATAATGCAAAATGCAGCGTCACGGGGGCCCTGTACCACCCCGGGGGCCTCACGAACTCGAGGAGCGTCACAGCGCTACCTAACGACGGATATATTCACCGGCGCTCGACCTGTCAAAACAACAAATTATCTTCGAAATTAATTAGTTTTAGAATTGGAAGTGGGATTTGAAATGGTAAATGTTCAACTGGTTATGCCTAAGGTGTCCGGACTTCCCGTTTTTTTGATATTTTGTCCCGGTTTTTAACATTTTGACGCGGTTTTTGACAAAATCTTCGAAGGCAAGGAATTCCTTTGTCCTTCAAGTAAAAAAGTGATTGTTGTCATTTTTACGCGTCTTTTACGGGCATATTGTTTTTTATTTATTGATTTATCTCCAAATATGTCCGAATTTCATATAGAACAATTTTTATGACTTTGTAATATTCTGGAGTAAGTATGATTAAATCAAAGCTCAAATATGGACATTTTGGACTCCAAGGCACAATTTATATTGTGACACTTCACGACGAAAAATTGAGGCAAACAATCTAATGAAACTGGCATTCAGATAAATTCAAAAAGTCTCCACTACAATCCAGGATACATTGAAAAAACTTGCTCCTCTTTAATTGTTTTTTAAAGACAAATGAACTGCCTACCATTAAAGAAAAATCTGATGGCAGGCACATGACTTTATCATACAATATATAAAATTAATAATTTAGCTGCATGAGATTCTATCGAGATCGATCGTGTTTGCATTAAAATAAAACGAATTAGCCAGGATTTGACAGATATTGACAGTAGGTATTGTCAAAAAATCAGCCTTTAACACTGCCTACTGTCATTAGAATAAAAATATCTGGCAAATCCTATATTAATGCAGACACGATCTCGGTCAAATAGAATTTGCTCCTACAGCTAAACTATTAGTTTTACCAAAAAATGTCATAGACATAAATTATACAAAATTTCCTCTACTTTAATTTATTATTTAACTATTTTGACGAAATTACAGAAATGGCGGCTCATTTGCAGAATCCTTGAAAAATGCATAACAATATTGCTATCCGCAATCCGCACTTGGAATACACATTGACTTTGTAAACACCATGGAAACACCAAGCTGTTTCAATATTGTTTCACATAGCGTACGTGCGCGTGTGTTTCTCCTCCTCATCACATTCTCCATGCATTTGCGTGTTGAATTGACGTTTCGCAACGGCTGACGTTCTGAATACTGTCAAAAGTTTCAACATTTCCTGGCTACCTACTATTAATATAGACACGATTTCGATCAAATAGAATTTGCTCCTGCAGCTAAACTATTAATTTTACCAAAACATATTATAGACATAAATTTTACAAAATTTCCTCTACTTTAATTTATTATTTATCTATTTTGAGGAAATTACAGAAATGACGGCTCATTTGCAAAATCGTTGAAAAATGCTATGAGTAAATAGCCAGTTCCTTTGGACTTCTGCGTGCTAGAACCGACACAGAAAACATTCGACGAGCACCTGTATCACCCGGCCGCCCCTCATGGCAATTTGAGCGGTTAATTCCTCGGAGTCAAGTGTGACCGTGAGGGGTAATTACATTGTTGAGGGCAGATGTACCGGTTTGCCAAACAGGTAAAATACGGGGCAGATGCATGTCACCTGTTCCACACTGTATCCTTGGCAATTGACTATCTGTTGTCTTGTGTGTGTGCGTGTGTGTGTGTTTTTTTATCGTAATTCGGTAGAAGGCACCTGTGCAAGTTGGGGGATCATGTGTGTGGCGTGGTGGTACACCTGTACCCTTCCAGGAAACACCCGGTGCCATAACAGCGACGCGTGCTGTTTCCACTGTTCTGCTGCTTCCTTCTGGGCTTTGTTGGCAGTATTTATCAGCAAGTGGTGCCACGATATTGGGCAGATGCTTGAACTAATTTGGTAATTACTACTGTTGAGTTATATGTAGGGTAAAAAGGTCCTATATTCAGACACTGTCCTAATGTCTGACATATTTCTGTTTAGTTTTTTTTTTATTAGTTCTTATAAAATAAGAAATCTACAACATTAAACTGTATTTTAGGACATCAGACGACATCATAAACATCAGAATAATACAAAATGTCTAAAAGCGCCAGAAGCAATATAATATTGAATATAAGCAAAATCAAAATAAGTAGGTAATATTTTCTTGATTAAAACATTTAAAATTTTGTGTCGGTAATTTTGCTAGAATTTTTTGTGAGAGTGGTGCGCTATCTCTTGCGTAAGGGGCAATTTAGAATTGCTCAATAATTCACCAACATAATTTCTAGTTTGCCGATAAGTTCAGCTGGTATGTTTGGTTAAGCCTCACAACAACAGATGGCGCCTGCATCAAACATAAACGCGAGCGTGGAGCTACTGTTGTATAGATGGCTCAAACATTTTTCTTAAGGGTGCCGAAACGGGTGCGGAACGCACCCTAGAAGTTCAGCAAATTCGGTAAACGTACTTCGTAAATCGTACCGATCTTTTAATTTTGCTTTTAAATTTG
This sequence comes from Melinopterus prodromus, assembly GCA_964023965.1. Taxonomy (NCBI): domain Eukaryota; kingdom Metazoa; phylum Arthropoda; class Insecta; order Coleoptera; family Scarabaeidae; genus Melinopterus; species Melinopterus prodromus. The sequence goes on from OZ030396.1 coordinate 4,063,583, forward strand.
AGATCTTTTCAGGCAAAGGGTATTAATTGAATATAGCTACAAAATCATTTCTTGGATATTTTACTGCATGTATTGATAGGTGATTTTAAAAGTAAAACATACACGTGCACTTTCATAAATATTTTTGGAAAAAGAAAACAATAGACGTTATTTTCTTTAAATATAGAACCCACATGTCAAGTGATTTTTTTGTACTCATGTTTTAAGACAGTGGTTCTTAAGCTTTTTTAAGTCAGGGAGCACTTTTGATCATACGAAAAATTGACATAACTTTTACTCAAAATTAAAACGATCATTAATTAACAGTTAAAAATTAACATTAATTAGAAAAATATCAATATAGTAATATGTAGTAGGTATACCTTTTTTCAGCAGAATCAATTTTTAGAAATCAAATGTCGTTCTGAGTATAATGTTTTATATGGTCTTATATGTTTTTTTTCTATTCCTTAAGATATTTTATAATAAATTGCTTCAATATTTCCCGTCTTTTTTTAACTTTAAATTTATTTTTTTTAATGAGATTCAATATTTGATACAAAATATTCTGATAATATCCTGATATCGGTAATATCTCGTGGTAGCCTACTGTAAGTAGACTGAAATGAAGCTTGAACGTGGATGTTCAAATTTTTTTAGGTAAATGGTCTTAATCATAGTTGAAAGGTTTCAAGGGAAATAAATAAAGGTAGTATAGTCAACTTCCGGCTTGAATGGGAAATTTATTATGTTGGTACCAACTTTAGAAACAAAAATTGCAAACTGGTTGAATGATCATACGATAGCTAACTTAAAAACAAATACATTTTGTATGAACCCTTCTATGCTGTTTCTCACGTTAATACCAATATAGAAGAGCCGATGTGAGAGTACTTTTAAATTTAAAATTAAGATAAATAATAGTACCCAGAAAAGAAATGTATATCCAAAAATAAAGCGACCGTTATTTCCTTGTGTCGTTGGTAGGGTTATGACAACAATAACCCTTGAGGTTAAGCAAGACATAGGGTAATTCACCTCTTCGTTTTCGACCTAAAAGTGCGTCGTATCTTAAAAATAATGTTCGGGGAGCAGCCTAGTAACAATTTTGCGAAGTTTTGTCACCAGCAGCTCCAATGTTAATCCGCTACTCAAAGCCCTTAAAGCTAAATGATAATTTCAATTTTCTTGCCACGGTAACTAACCCCATTACATGCTAATTGTTTTAAAACCCTTTTGCTTTAGGGCCTAGTGGACATTATACGTAAATTAAGGACTGTTTTCTTTTGGAAACAAGTGTGGGCTACTTTTCATTTGCTGCCGGAACAGATTTTAGAGTTTAGAGTAGGTATTGGTTGTCATAATAGAAGTGATTTAGTATTTCTGATAAAAGTGCTAGTGACTCATATTTCTATTTTCATAAAACCAGTAATAAAATTTCCAAGAACGAATTAAATATTTATTGAACAATAAAAAAATATACACCAACACAAAAACTATTATAGACATTTTCAAGACCCCCAATCATCACTTATGACAACATTACGACAACTTTACAACATTACGACAGGATTCAGGTGTTCAGGCGTAAAATAGGTATCTTCAAGCGTAACTCTTTTCTCAGCTTATCGAAGAAGTTTGTAGCAGCCCTGTAGTTTATAGCAACGGGTAGCAAGAGATTCAACAGGGTCTTCTTATATAAACAAGCAACCACTATCTTGTCATCACTCAAACAGAGATCGATCTCGTTCGGTTGTGACACGTTAGGTAACTTAATGTCCAGATAATAAGTAAACTCGTCATTTTCATGCTTGTATAGTCGATATTTCGGTTCCACAAAACCATTATCATCAAACGCTTTTGAGTCTTCATAGGCTTTCTTCAAATTGTCGTTGATCATTGCGATGAAGCGTTTCTTAAAGAACGGGTTCTTCTGTGCTAACCTGAATGCGCCGTTGTAGATAGCTGCTAGCGAATCTTCCTCTGCGTTCAGCTTTCTCGGTTTGTATAACTGAATGTTGTAGTCTTCTTCAGGTTCAGTAATATTGAAGATCTCTGGTTCTTCCATGTAAAGGTCGGCGAATGCCAGCCTCTTGTCATCTTTATCCTCGTTCATGGTTGAATTTTGAGATCGAGTGGCTCAATACGATCCAGGATTGCGTACGGAAGCCACTTTTCTTACGTTAAATTTACTGGCAGGACAAACCGAACATAAACAACAAAAGTACCATTTGCCGAAATGAGACGCCAAACATTTGTGTGCTTGACATTCGGTATCAACAAAATTAACAAGTTTGTTTGTTCGACAGTGTTGCTAGGTTATTATCTCGTAATTATCTTCAGCTTGTCTGTTTTTGATAAGTTTGGAAAATCAGTCGAGAAGTGGTTTTTGCCTGGAGATATTGTGAAATCAATGTCAAAATCGTAACTAATTAAGATGAAGAAACGAGAAAACTCATTCTAAAAAACTCTAATTCTTAAATTAATACAAAACCGGAAATACATGCTGGAAGTATTGCTACCTTGAAACGTAGATATAACAGTTATGTAGTTGAAGATGAAAATACCCAGTTTGATGTTTTATTGAGCGTACAGGAAAACCCGCATGTCAGTACACGAGAACTGAGCAGAGAACTCCAGATCAGCAAAAGCTCGGTCCATAGTATATTAAAACTTCATAAATTTCACCCATACCACTTAAGTTTACACCAAGGGCTTACATGGGAATGATTTTAGAAACAGGGTAGCTTTCTGTGAAAGCATGTTACAAAAAATTGATGAACAACCAAATGATGTTTCAAAAATCCTTTTTTCGGATGAAGGTACTTTTAAAAGTAATGGATTGGTAAACCGGTATAATCATTTTTGGAACAGAATTTACCGATATTGTTGGAAGAAGTTGATTTAAGGACAAGATAAGAAATGATACTGCAGTTAGACGGGGCTCCACCACACTACTCTAGAGTAGTCCAAAACTATTTAAATAATAGGTTTGAACGTCGTTGGATTGGTCGTGGTGGTCCAACAGCTTGGCCAGCCAGATCACCTGACTTAACGCCGTGTGATTTCTTTCTTTGGGGGTGTGTTAAGGAACAAGTTTATAGGGATATTCCCACCAGTAAAGAAGACACGAAGACCAGGATAAGGCAAAGTTTTCACAATATTTCAATGGAAACACTAGAAAATGTTTGATTAATTATTAAAATTTAATAAATTTTTAATTTCCCGAGTTTTAGCTTTCTTCTTGTGTTTAGTTTAGCAATACTGGCCGTGAAAGCCTACAGATTCAATATTGAAAACTTGTGGGTTGACAAGTTTTTATCTGTTGACGATAGCATCGTACAGCCTGGATACTTGGACCAATAGGGGACCATCAGACCCAACTAGAACAGTCCTGAAGTTAGGCTGAACCAGGCTCTTATGCCAACAATTTATTGTGACAAGTATAAATGAGGTTCTTCTTTTGGTTGACCTGCGTCTTACAAATGAAATAAGACAAAGTGACAGCGAGGTAAGCAACCTATCCCAGCGTGCATCCCCTGTGGAAATCATGTCGCCGGAAGTTCGTAGGCGTGGTGAATTGTCGCCCACAAACGTACGTAGCAGAGTGAAATAAATCTGATGTCTAATTTTAAATTAGACGCGACACACCTCAGCACTGCTGGCGTTGAGACAAATGCTTTAAACGTGAAAGACGTGAGAGACATTCGTGTCGCGCGTGGCGCCATCTCGACGAACTTTTCGCGGCGGTGGTAACATCTTTGCCAAATAGATTTAAAGCTGGGTTAGCACGTATTTTGCGTTTATATCCCATGCATTTGCAAGGGTATATTATTATTAAGAATAAAAGTATAAAATGTAAAATGGGTATAGCTCTGCTATACATGCCACATAAAAAGTTCTGAAAATATATACACATTTTGAAAAAAACCAATAAGTCAATATGAACCTTTTTAGTCGGAATGACATTTAGTTTATAGAAGAAAATCTGTAAAAAGTTTTATGTGGATTTTATTTTGTTACGTAAATTTATTTACTTTTTTTTATTGTTGTAATGGGTATTGATTATGTTATTTTTGTGTTTTCGCATTATTTGATTTGTATTTTATCTTTTATTTTTCCTTGTTTGTTAACATTTCAAACGGCTGTAACTTCTTAAAATGTCTTTTATTTATAAACGAAGAGGTTTTTCTGTTATTTAGTAAATGATCAAGATATTCTTTCCAAATATCTTATAGTTGCAAAAACGTTTTATAGTACATACCTAACTTCAAAATGTGCACACCTGTATATGCGCGTGTTTATTCGGTACGAAAAATTAAAAACAGGTGTTATTTGAATGCATATATACTAGTTTGAGTAATGGAAATATTATATTATTACTATAATCTCCAACTCCTTGTCAAAACAGTTCTAGATAAAAAATAAATAATTTTAAACAGGCCCTAAGAAATCATATTTTGATTAAAATAAATATATTTGTACACAAGAAGAGATTTATTTCCTTTAGAAAAATTCTTGTCTATAATAGTTCCACATTAATTCCTTCAACAAATTAATAATTTCTTTAATCAAGGAACCAGTTATTGCAACCTTAAAATACAGCATGTTAACTCAACCAACAATTCCGTTAATTAAAAAAAGAATATAATTCTTTCGCTCAACACAATCATAATTATTTACAGTAAATTAATCTCGTTTCTTATAATATACAAATTGCAAACTTTAACTGGAAACATAAATTGTTTGAAACAAATCAACGTTCTTTCTACCAAACAAATATTTCAAACAAATGCGTTTTTATCAGCAAATAACTATTTCTTTGCCTCTATTGAAACAACAGATTTCTTTGAGTTTTTTTTTGAATTAATCAAAAATTTCAATATTGTGACATGAAAAGAAGCGGCTACCCCTTTGTGGGTAATCACATTAACGTATCAGCATCTTTGTGGGGCTGTAGCGGAGATGGTAGCTTCCCCGAGGGGATAAAGACTCTTCACACGGTTATACAGTTGATTTATTTGTTGTACTTTACAATGGCATGGTTCTTAATAACTAACTGGTATACAAAATAGCTTAATCTTTTATAGTGGTTCTCCAAGGTATTGGGTTGTATCCGACCTTCCTGGTGTCGACTTATGTTTGTTGCTTTATCGTTGCACAATTCCTAGAACAAAGTTCCCAAAACACAAACTAATCTCGCGACTGATTATGTTTTACGTTCCGGATGACCCTATGTGACAATATTCTTCTTTGGATACGTTTATTACATTTCATGCAAAATATTATTGATTTCATAATAAAATAGGTTCATATTTAAATGAAGTAGGTGAATTCGATTCAATTGGATTCAAATGAATCCAAGGATGTGACCTGATTAATGTATCTATCCAACCACTGATGTGAAATTTTGAAAATTGTACCATTTTAAAGTATGACCTATCAGTACCTACACAGAGAGAAATTTTTGTTTGATTCAAATAAATATGCATTAACTCAAAGAAATTTGTTGTTTCAATAGAGGCAAAGAAATATTTATTTGCGGATAAAAACGCATTTATTTGAAATATTTGTTTGGTAGAAAGAACGTTGATTTGTGTCAAACAACTTATGTTTCCAGTTAAAAAGTTTACAATTTGTGTATTATAAGAAATGAGATTTATTTACAAATTCAAATAATTATGATTGTGTTGAGTAAAAGAATTAATTTTTTTTTAAATTAACAAAATTGTTGGTCGAGTTAAAATGCTTAAAATTATTAATTTGTTGAAGGAATTAATAGACAAGAATTTTTCGGAAGACTCGCCATGTGTCACCTCCTTTTTGGGATGTCGCACATCCTCGACCAGTGCTTGGTCTTCCCAACCCAACATATAGTCAAGGTTAAGTTAGTAAAGTGTACTCTGATTTGTAATCGCAACTTGAACCTGCAGGCACTGTACTCTATAAGTTCTATACTGTCGATCACGCGGCTTTATACTCTCGATATGTACGAAGTGCGAGGAGAGAGTTTACAGCGCCATCTAACAATACAGTTGGATGACATTAAACATATATTTATTTGAACCAAAATATGATTTCTTTGGTGGAAGTAAACCTATTTTAAAGCCAAAACAAAAATATTACTTTAAAGGAAATAAATCTCTTCTTGTGTACAAATATATATTTTTTAATCAAAATATGATTTCTTTGGCGGAAGTAAACCTATTTTTAAGCCAAAGACAAAATATTACTTTAAGCGAAATAAATCTCTCCTTATATACAAATTTGTATGTTACAATCAAAATTATATTTCATTGGTGTAAAGAAACGTTTTTTTTAAATCAAAACTAAAATATTACTTTAAAGGAAAGTAATTTTAGTTTGCATCCATATATATTTATTCCACTTAAATAAATATTTCAAATAAATTAATCTCTGCAAGCAAATAAACTAGAGTATTCAATGAAGTAAATATTGTTGGCGTCAAAGAAATATGTTTTGACCCAAAAGAATAAATTCAAACAAATACATTTCTTTAAAACAAGAAATCTTTTCTATCTGTGTATCAGTCATGCATATTATTCTTTCTATAAATATGTTATTTGGAAAACGGCTTAAGTAAAACCCTTTGTAACACAGTAAGTGCTTAAAATCGTGTCTCAAACAGAGTTTTGGTAGATTTTCGTCGTTAATTCATACCTACGTGGTGCGGCGGCCTCTATCGTTTTCCCTAATTGCGAAGTTTGACGGAACTGTTGAAAACTGCCTGAGGGGTGTTCGAAAATCCGCCGCCCCCGGCTGGAACTCGTCTTTACCGCCGCTGTGACAGTGATTTCCTTGCGGCTACCATCCGTACTGACAACGATTCAATTATCCTCGAAACCATAATCGAAATCTGCATAATGTAATGCAGTTAGTGCTAGGGACCAGGCGCGGTTATTTCAGTTGTACCAACCGCCGAACGCCGACCGCCGCCATCACTATTTATTTACTGCTTTTTAATTACGCCCCCGAGAGAGAAATTCGCGTTTAGAGGCAATTAAAACCGAAAACTAATCTGTATTTTCAGCGAGAGCCGAGTTAAATATACCTACCACCAGATATCGTTGCTATATGCAGGGGTTAATTAAATTTGAAATGTCGAGATGAGACATTATAGTTACATTTTAGTTCGTTCGAGGAGATTTATCGGGTATGTTTTTACACTTCTGACGCGATTATATGTTTAAAACGCTGGGAATACAATTTTGATACTCGTGCATGGATAAAAATCACGCGTTCGGCGAGTGTCTCGCCATAAACCGCTTTATTTGTTCGCGTTCGCGTCGATCCATTCAATGACGGTCTATTGACACGGCTAAAAGGGTTTTTTGTGTGTACATTGATATTAAATTCATTTTAATATTTTTAAAGTTATAATCAATTAATCAAAACTCATAAACTTTTATTTTAACTGAACGGATAAAAAATAACAGAACAATTAAATTGAATTAAATTAAATGTCCAAACAACAAATTAAATCAAAGTACAGGAGTTTTAGTTAATTGCTGATACCTAAAAGTGATGCCTTTTTTGAAAAATGGTTCGCACAGTAAATTCGTAAAAATTATCTCGGAATTGAAAAAATTTAAAATATGCAGTATGGTCTATTGGAAAAGGGAAGTGTTACGAAATTTAGATAGTTTGTTTAAAATAAAAAAAAAGTTGTTTATTTGTTTATTGTTGGAGAATTATTTAGTTGTAATTTTGACTAACCCTGTGTGGATAGGACACTATAATATTTGATTTATACCGCAATACACTACCTATACAAAATAATAAAATCATAATTATGCAAATATTAATTTTTATCTATGGAAAATCGTATTACTATGTAATAAATAATAATAATGATATTTATTTAGTTAAAAGAAACTAATAATCACATTAAATTTGGTTTCCTAAGTAATAAACTTATCAACTACTTAAAATTAGCCAATACATGAACCCGACATGATGTTTTAAAAAGACTTAGCGGACTACTGTTTTTTATCTCACTTGGCAGGGTATTAAATATCTTCAGTGCTTTATAATAAAATGAATTTTGTGTGCTGCTTTTTGTATATTTTGGTAATCTGAAGTAGTCCTTTTGCCGAGTATTGTATTCATGCTGCTGACTATTGTATGTTAAATAATTACTCATATAATTTGGGAGTTTATTATTTATGCATTTATATACCAACGTGAGTGCCTGATATACCGTTCCTTGTTTAACATTCAAAAAATTTAATTTACTCAGCATGGACTCAACACTGGTTAACCTGGAGCTTTGTAATAAAATTCTGAGTGCTCGATTTTGTTGTACTTGAATCTTTTTAATGTCTTTGTCTGTACACAAAAATATTATACTGCTGCAATCGTAAAAATATGGTTCTATAATCGTATGGTACAAAGATATTATAGCTTTTAATGTAAGTTTATTAGATATTCTTCCTAAGTAGCTAATCACCTTTTTAACTATAGATTCCATATTACACGTAAATTTCAAACTATTATCTAAAATGACACCTAGATATTTAAATTCGACCCCTATCTCAACAACTGTGTTATCGATAACTATGTCTGATGTAGGGTTTACCGAATTTCTATTTCCCAATACCATAGCTTTTGTTTTCAATACATTCAAACATAATTTATTTTCTTTATACCAATTTGATATCGATACTAGTTCGGTGTTTAATGTCGCGATTACATCAGGTAAGTTATCTCCTGCAATTGGTATTAGTGTATCGTCTGCAAATAGGTGCATATCACAAGCTTTAACTTGTGAAGCAACATCGTTTATGTACAAATTAAATAAAACTGGTCCAAAAACAGAACCTTGTGGTACCCCTAAGCTGTTTATTAATTCACTTGACTCATTTTCTCCAATCCTAACCTTCTGTCTCCTGTTTGTTAAATAGTTTTCAAACCATTTCAATTCTTTTCCTCTGATTACGTAAGTTTCCAATTTTTGTAGTAACTTTTGACGACAAATTGTCTCGAAAGCTCTTTTTAATATAATCAATTAGTATATTGTATCTAATCAGAATAATAAATCAATAGCAATTAAGAAATTTTTCAAATGTTTAATTAAATTTTTAATTTCAGGGAAAGGACATTTTCGTCCATTTTCTATCACCCGCACATGAGCACGGAATGCACAAGCCGAACCCCGAGAATGTGGATGTCCTTCTTTTCCCGCTATGTCTCACCCAGTCTCGCCTAACGTTTCGCCGATTTATTCGGGCTGAGTGTGGAGCTATCATAAACATATATGCCCTGATTGGACGGATTACATTTTGGCCGCGGCTAAGATTGTCCCATCTCCTTCTAATCTTTGAGACACGCCCACAGTGCAGGTTACTATTCGGCCCCGCCGCGGACGCGTGTTGGGATATCACACCTCTTCTCTTCAATAAACAAAATTGGTAAGTGTACCAAAATTTCTCTACAACGCCATTTTATTCTATATTTTCCACACTGTTTTAGTTTATGTGGTGAACTTGTATTCATCAGTTTACTTTATGTATTTACCAGAGTAGGTGCATACTTTGTTTTATTATTTATAAATTATAATGTTTGTTATAGAAAAGTCTTATCACAAATAGGCAAAGGTTTTTAACCGAATGCAAAAATATACAAGAATATCTCATGTTCTGGCTCGCAAACATACACAGTAAAAGAATACATCAATATGATGTGATTACAAATACGCCAGCCATTTTGATGTGATTTTACAGTCATGTAAATATTTAAATAAATAAATAATTCCTTTATTAACATAAAACAATATTAAATGGAACAAAATAATATTTATATTTAGGGCGGAGATCAGCACACTTGTTTCCAAATTGTCTTGCTCTTCAATTCAACCCTTACACAGAGAGAAATTTTTGTTTGATTCAAATAAATATGCATTGACTCAAAGAAATATTTATTTGCGGATAAAAACACATTTATTTGAAATATTTGTTTGGTAGAAAGAACGTTGATTTGTGTCAAACAACTTATGTTTCCAGTTAAAAAGTTTGCAATTTGTGTATTATAAGAAATGAGATTTATTTACTTCAAATAAATATGATTGTGTTGGGTGAAAGAATAACATTTTTTTAAATTAACAAAATTGTTGGTCGAGTTAAAATGCTTAAAATTATTAATTTGTTGAAGGAATTAATAGACAAGAATTTTTCGGAAGGCTCGCCATGTGTCACCTCCTTTCTGGGATGTCGCACATCCTCGACCAGTGCTTGGTCTTCCCAACCCAACATATAGTCAAGGTTAAGTTAGTAAAGTGTACTCTGATTTGGAATGGCAACTTGAACCTGCATGCACTGTACTCTATAAGTTCTATACTGTCGATCACGCGGCTTTATACTTTCGATATGTACGAAGTGCGAGGAGAGAGTTTACAGCGCCATCTAACAATACAGTTGGATGACATTAAAAATATATTTATTTGAATCAAAATATGATTTATTTGGTGGAAGTAAACCTATTTTAAAGCCAAAACAAAAATATTACTTTAAAGGATATAAATCTCTTCTTGTGTACAAATATATTTATTTTAATCAAAATATAATTTCTTTGGCGGAAGTAAACCTATTTTTAAGCCAAAGACAAAATATTACTTTAAGCGAAATAAATCTCTCCTTATATACAAATTTATATGTTAGAATCAAAATTATATTTCATTGGTGTAAAGAAATACATTTCTTTGAAACAAGAAATCATTTCTCTCTGTGTAGCATATCTTCCGCATGAGTTATTGAATGTGTGAAATGTAGTTTCTTACATCTATAGTGGAAAATGCATCTATAATGGAAAACTACAAATATTTTTTACAGTGTGTAACAGTAGATAACTCGCCTACTGCATTGTAGTTATTCCCAACGATATTCACCATAAAACTGCTCGCTATGCAGCGTATATAAAACAAAAGACAAATACGCGCTCCACGTTAGCGAAACAAAACAGGCACGATACCTACGACAGTTAAGGTGGGTAAAAATTGTTCAGAACTACCTCACATATAACGAATAACACTTTTGGGAAATATTCTTTTGCGGCTCAGAGTTAACTGTTTATACACGGGGCGGGGGTGGGGGGTGGGATGCGGAAGCCGGGTGCGGGGGAATAGAAAGCCGCATAGCGGGGTTGAGTTTAGTTTCACCGCAACTCGTCCAACAAACTCGCAGTTCCGAGCGTAAAACAATGGCCAAAAGTGGAACAAAAGACTGCAAACGTCGAATGGGGTTCGACGGTCGCACCCTGGGGCAGTTGGAGCCCACTATGGAAGCGTTTCAGTTCGCCAAACGTCCGTCAAATGTAAATATTCTTAGGTCAATATGTGTGTGTGCACATATACGCGAGTATACAGACGTTTCCCTGTATCCACATCCGGTCATTGCATTAACCATGAGCGTTACCTGAGCCACTGATAGCGAACGATGTATGTACGTAACTCGTAAAGGGGTAGGTTTTACCCCCCCCCCCCCGCTTGTTTAGAGACAAAGAATTGAAATTGTCTGAAAACTATTTAGCAAACAGTAGACAAAAGGTTGGGGGGATTGGAGAAAAAGAGTCATTGAATTAATTAATAAATAGCTTGAAAGTATGTAACTAGGGTTGTCACATCAAACTCGAGTTTGTAGGTAAAGGTTAAGACCATCCAGGACTGACGGTGACACTGCAACATCTTGCTAAAGCAGAACAAAGTATAACAAAGTATAATAAAATTATAAACCCCTAACCACAACAAGTATTTTAGAAACCTAAATACGTATTTCAGCAACTATGTTGCCATCTTCAGTAGAACCTAAAAAGAGGAAAAGAGAGATTAGCACTTCATAGTATCTTTACTGGATATTGTCCAAGCAAATCACTAGTGGAAGTGACGTCCATGTTAAAAATTAGCCTATATATACCCATTTGTTGTTCACACCTCAGTGAATTTTGATCATTGAAGCGTAAAAAACAAGTTTTAATTAAAGCAGGTCAAACAATGGCGCACTAGGTATAGGACCCCTGTCTGAATTTATTAATTTATCTCTATTCAAGTGAATAAAGATACTTTCCAAGCTGTTTAGTTCCCTATTATTTGACACAGCTTTTACAAGCTTTAAGTCATCTACAACTACTTTATGACCTGTGTCTAAAATATGTTGAGCCACACTAGATTTTTCAAAACGATTATATTTAAAATGAGCTACATGTTCTTTGAACCTAGTTAAAATTGTTCTTCTAGTCTGGCCGACGTATTCTTTTTCACAGTCATGACATTTGATACAATATATACCAGATTTATCAAGTACATCTACCTTATCCTTTGGGTTTCCAAGAAGGTTTTTTATGCTATTATGAGTCGAATATGCCATACAGAGATTTTGTGATGTAAAAATACTTCTCAAACCCCTTGTATATGCACAATCGAACGGTATTTTAACATATTTCTTTTTTTCTACATACAAAGTATTTAAAGTAGATATTTGATTTACATACATTTTTTGATTCTGCTTCTTAATCATTCTATCAACTATTTTCTCAGGGTACCCATTATGTATGACAACATTCTTAATAAACAATAATTCTTGCTGATATCTATCCGCGGACAATGGAAATTTCAATAACCTATTTACTAAACAACTAATAAAAGACAATTTTTGTTGAAAAGGATGCTGCGAATCATTAGGGATAAACCTGATTGTGTTAGTATCTTTCCGATACACGTCAATTTCTATTATATTTTTGCTATTCCTGACTACCAGAGTATCTAAAAATTGAAGTTGGCCGTTAACTTCTTGTTCTACAGTAAAGTTAACGGTGTTGAATTTAGAATTCAAAAGGAGAAGAAAATCTTGAATACTGCACTTCTTGGTGTCAAAAATGGCAAAAATATCGTCGACATACCTAACCCAAGTCTTAGGGAAATATGGTGCTATAGACTTTACATTGGTTTCAAATCTGCTCATAAACAAGTTGGCAATAAAAGGTGAGAGACAGTTACCCATTGCAGTTCCCTCAAGTTGTTCAAAAAACTTTCCGTTTATTTGAAAACAATTTTGAGACATACAAAGGGCAGTCAATCTTACATATTCATCTATTTCTGACGGGTCAAAGTTGTTATTGCTCAATAATTCCCTAAGAAACTCCAAAGTTTCCGGAATAGGCACACTAGGAAACAGTGAAGCAACATCAAATGAAATCAACAATTCGCCATCCTCTAATTTTACATTGTTAACCTTATTGATAAACTCCAATGAGTTATTAACAGAGAAGCTTGGTTGAGGAACAGGAACAGGGTAATTTTTAACATGGACGTCACTTCCACTAGTGATTTCCTTGGACAATATCCAGTAAAGATACTATGAAGTGCTAATCTCTCATTTCCTCTTTTTAGGTTCTACTGAAGATGGCAACATAGTTGCTGAAATACGTATTTAGGTTTCTAAAATACTTGTTGTGGTTAGTGGTTTATAATTTTATTAGTTTGACAATAATCAATCAATCTTTTGATCCAAGTGATTTGTTACTGATATAAATTCCAGTAAAGGATTTTAGCCGGGACATAATATCATAATTCCCTAGACAATACCTACCCCTTACAAACATTTTCGAATCAACTGAAATAATAATTATTATTATTATTATTCGGAACACCCCCACAGGTACAAAGAAACACCTGGAAGGGTTTGAATGAATAATTCACTCGTCCTTTTTAGCAGAGAAATTTGGTATTCCCAATAGGCAAACCGAATCTACTTTTATGCAAATGAAAGGGCGGGGGTGTCTATCATTGGGTACCTATTAGCAGGCGCAAGGGGCAGTTGAATCACCTGGGAACAATTTTAAAAGCTCTTTCCTAATTACTCGACCGTAAATATGACGCCCTAACGGCTAAAACGGCCTTCGGTATACCCGATTTTGCATTTTAAATTCGCATTGCAACATTGGAACACCCCTCGCTTTCAAACCGTAACAAAATATTGGCTTTCAGAGACCTAATATCCTTATGACGTTCAGAGTCCCCCCCCCCTAAATCGCGATAATGTTCGTTCCTATAGCTAACATATTTCAATCAGTTTCCACAGAAAAATGTTTATAACTTCCGCAAAAAAATCATACCTCAAATTGTAGGTAATTAAGAGACCTAATAATCCTATGACGTATGACAAAAAAGTAAAAGAACACCTGTAACTCTTGTGGTGTCACCGCATAATTTTCTGAATAAATCTTGTTTATCCTAGCTAGCTTATATCCAATTTTATTTGTATAAATCGAGTAAGTCCAGGACTGTGGTACTGTAATGGTGTTCATAAATAACAATTTCGCGCGTGTGTGCAAAATCAAGCCAGCGGTGGAGCAAAATGGGGCACGTACGGAAGTAAGGGAAGTTGGAAGAAGCGAGAAAGAAATGAGTATAAATAGCGAAGACATACCGCTGCGAATACCCTCCTGAATTTTTTATTTTGTCCTTGCGGGATATCCTATAATACAGCAATCCTGTACACAACACGGATAACAGAAACACAGACGTGGAAAAGAACTATACATACCATTATATTAGATAGTTTTGATGTTTTACTAATTAATTAATAATGTCCCAGGCCTAGTAATAGTTATTGTGGATATGTGAATCTACTTACATAATTAACGGGGTACAACTATGATCACAATAAAGCCTGGGGAAACACTATACCCGCAACGGCTACTGTGATAAAAACTTACATGACAACCAGTGAATAAAGGATATAGATATAGAAATATAACCTAAGCAGTTAACTTAAAAATAGTGTCTAATAATGATAATAGTCAGAATAGAGGTGTTTGGTGGTGACGCTTAACGTTTAACAGTACAAATTATTCGCGCAATATATAAAATGAAACGTGCGTTTATTGTAAGCATTTGATAAAATATTTGACCAATATAAAAAACATTTGACCAATACAAAAAATATTTGAGCAATGCAAAAAATGCCTCGAGCATTAAAAAAATAAATGTGCAATATATTTATAATATGTGCATCAGAATAAATAATTGTAGATTTATATATTTGAATGTTCCTTTCATAATATATTTGTGCACTTAAATAAATAAATGTGCAATACAATCGTTACCTCTATAAAAATATAATGTGCATCTCGAAAAATAATTGAGAATTAAAAAAAATATATGTTTTTAATAGTTTAAATAAATCAGCGTTTGAAAATTTGGTAAGTGCATTCAATGATCTAAATTGTACCATGAGAAAATTCTAATGCGCCCTGGAGAGATTATAGTGTGCATTAAGTTCTGCAACCCGTAGCGCTTTTATTGATATGTATATTGATAATATGATTTTTTAATAAAACTTTTTTTTAAAACTTCTGACAAATGTCAAACAAAATACTCCATAGCGACGTAAAAATAAAACTGATATCCAAATACAAATTTGGGTAGATATATTTTTACTTTATCATACGCAGTAAGATAAAGTATTGTAATCATGCCGAAAAAAAAAATTGAGATTTTAGCGGAAATAGGTCTTTTTGGGTCCCCTGAACATTTTTGACCAAGGTACAAAAAAATGTCTGTGTGTGTGTGTGTATGTCTGTGTGTAAACGATTTTTGTGACGACGATTCCGGAGAAACTACTAAAGGTATCGGAACGAAAGTTCATATTTAGAAGTTTTGTTACCAAACTTAGAGCTGAAAAGCTTTTGGTTGAAAGGGGTCCAAAGGAACTGGTAGTTTATTCTAAGCCTTTTTGAAAGATTTTTCAAATGAGCCGCCATTTCTGTAATTTTGACAAAATAGTTAATTAATAAATTAAAGTAGAAGAAATTTTGTATAATTTATGCCTATGACATTTTTTGGTATAATTAATAGTTTAGCTTCAAGAGCAAATTCTATTTGATCGAGATCGGTCGCATCTGCATTGATATGAAATTACATAGTAGCCAGGATTTTGACAAATATTTTTTTTTGTGTTGTCACATTCGAAAACAGCTGATCTCATCAGAGGTTGGAGAACCATTGGAGAACCACTATGGAACGTTGCCGCTGTAGTGCGGCAAATTATAAAATACAAATTTCAAATAAAATAAGATCACCAATTTGATTGTTTGTTTATAAGAAATATCAACCCGTCTTTATATCTAATTCTAAAAACGGTAAATTGCGAAAATTATAAATAAAGTATAGCGATGAGTGTAGTTTTATTTTAGTATGTTGTAGGGATGTGTCATGAACAAATATAAATCTGTCAGAATTTGAACTACCTTTTTAAGGTGCGTTTTCATTAGTGATAATGGCAGTGGTAGCAGACGCCGTTATAGTATTTCCAATAGAAAATTGCTAGTGACTCATGTTTATGTACATGCAAACTAATATGTGTCATTATCACGATATGTAAGAAATACTATAATTTCGTATTCTACCACCGCCATTAGCTACCATTACCTACCAATCGGAACGCACCTTTAAACTTGACGTTTCGTCAAAGTGGTACCAACCTAGCATTTACTATTCAGACATCATTTATTTTTTTAAATACGTATTTCTTAAAAAGCAACACAATAAACGTTGATGTCGCTCCTGCCAAAAACTAGATAGCCGACTCGCTCATATGCGACGGCGACACTCCGCGTTCGGTGACGCGCCGCATCACCGCTCGTCGCGCTATTCCGTACTTTCGGCATTTGTAACATAAATAACTATTATTCTAATGACGTAGTGTAGGTAGTGTCAAATGCTGATGCTTTGACAATACCTATGATTTATCTCAATAGAATAGATTCTCATGCAGCTAAACTATTAAGTTTATATATTGTATGATAAAGTCATGTGCCTGGCCACATCAGATTTTTTTTTTCATATCATTCAATTCATTAAAAAATCAATACAGTTTTGGCACTAAAAAATAGAATAGAAAAAGTCTGCAGTTCCAAATTTCGACAGAAAAATTTAAAAAAATTGTTTTCGATATTTTTGAATAATGGTTTTCCAAAAAAATTACTTACTCGTTTATTATTTGGTTGTCGGTCAATTCATAACTATAATGTTCCTTTGCTTCAACAACCTCCTTTGTTTTTAAAAATTCCGTATATAATGGGGTTAAACATCTAGTTTAACCAAAATTTTAAAAAGTAAATACATTAAATTTGCAAAATATAATTTGTTAAAAATTAATAGTTGTTCTTCTTTTGTTAAAGATAAAACACCTTTGGCTTTAAATTCTGGTATTGTTTATTCTATTCCTTGTTCTAGTTGTAATCTTTTTTATGTTGGTCAGAGTGGTAACTATTTAAAAACTAGAATTTCCTTACATAAATCGGACATCAAAACAAGTAAATTAAGATGTGCATTATCGCAACATGTTTTTAAAGAAAACCACAAATTTGATTTTGACAATGTTAAAATTTTAGGTGTTTCTAAATATCAACGGTATAGAAATTTTTTTGCAAATGTTGTTTATTAGCGAATTTAATACATGTAATTTTAAAACAGATGTTGAAAATGTGAGCATAATTTATAAAAATTTATTAACGTTATTGATTAATTTATTTTTTCATGGATATGTGGATATCAGTTTTGTTTTTACGTCGTTATGGAGTATTTTGTTTGACATTTTTCATAAGTTTTTTAAAAAAAGTTTTATGTGTTATTGTAGTTTATAGTTATTTTAGTAAGTATTTATAAATTTGTTATATTCCTGTTTAAAAAAAAAACGTTCCTTGTGGATTTCCTGATGCCTGTATTATAGGCGAAATATTGAAAATTAAAAAAAAAACTAAAACTTTGTTGCCGGCTTCACAAATGATAAATTTACACTATTATAATAACACGGCAAATAGAAATTTAATAATTGAGTTTAAATTACATAACTATTATCAATAATTTTCTTTAAAAATAATCGTAACTAAACAAAATCCAAAGAGAAATAAACGAACCCCCAGTTATTTGTTATTTGAGACCCACTCTTCAAAACATAAATTCGCCGCAGTTAATAAAGAACGCCTATTAGTCCGTCGCGTATATATACCGAACGTGGAACGCCAGAACTTCATAAGAAAAACGAACCCCAATGGATGGCAGTTATTTTTTCTTGACGGTCGCAGATTGCGCCCAGTTTCCACTGCGACCGTAGTAGTGTCGACTGGCGCGCAAAGTTGGTAACATTTGCGTGTGATTTATGTGCGCCGTATTGCGGCCAACTTCACACACCAGTCGCCACGTCCACCCGCGCCCCCCGCCGAAGTTATGACGTGAAAGTAGCCGCACACACAATGCTCCATATACTCGCCAGTGGACCATGGAAATTCTGAACACGAACTAACGGCGCCGACCGGTCGACTTGACGCTATATCATCGATAAACCCGTTCCTGCGATCACGCTCATTGTGCCCTGACAATAGACCACCCCCCGTCTCACATTAAACGCCCCCCTGAATCTCGTAGTTGTGAAGATTCGTGCGGAATTAATGTCAAAAATATATTTTCGAATATTGGTGCGATACAAAGAATTATATTACAGTGTATAGTCGTCTCATCTGTCCATCTATAATCCCTTTAATAACCAGGAGGAATGTATTTCTTTTATATCTATTTCTAGCTGTTCTAAAAGGTCCATTGTTATTATCATTATGAATTTAGTAGTATTTTCAATATACACTGTGCGCCAAAAAGAAACGGTACAGATGTTTTATTATTCATATTTCCACTAATTGCTTATATTATGAAGATTGAAAATAGCCCATATTCGTAACAATTGAACGTTTCAATCCAATGTTATGTTGCTTTATGCATGGCTATGCAACATTTCTGATGATGTCGGGTCAATTTAATGCGAAATGAAAAGTGTAATAAACTTAGTAAGTATTGATATTTGTTTTCTTTTTGTTAAAAGGAAGAGTAGAGATTTTATAGCATCGTATACAGGGTGATTTTTTTTTGCTTTCACTTCTGACGGTCAGGTGTTCTTCAAATAAAAATATCGAAAAAATACGCATTGTATTCGGGGATCAGGCTGATATTGGAAGTGCTTTTCACTTAAACAAAATAAAAAGGAAGACTTGTTTTGAAGTAATGTGCCTTACTCAAAAAACGGTGCTTCCAGCTCCGACTCAATCTTTGCAAAAACAAACAAATGCATAAGAACACGTAACATTCGTCAAAAAATTTACAGCTAAACAACAAGAGTGATACATCATAATGAACTCACGAAAAGACCACCTAAAATGATAAAATCAAACATGCTGCCTATAACAAGACCAATGTTTTCTACACGATTTTTAAAGATAACTACACAATTTGATATTTTGTGTCATTGTAATTTGTCTTTTTGCAAACATCCAATTCCGCTGGTTTTTAGTAAAAACAAAAAAGAACATTATTTAAATATTTCACCTAGTATAAGAAAAAATCACCCTGTATACGATGCTATAAAATCTCTACTGTCGTTTTTGACCAAAACAAGATAAATGTCATTACCTATTGATTTTCATACACCTTTCATTTCGCCTTAAATTGCCCCGATAATATCAGAAATGTAGCATAGCCAAACATAAAGCAACATAACTTTCGATTGAAACGTTCTGTTATTGCGAATATGGTATGGGTTCAATCTTCACACTACAAGGAATTCGTTATTTAAAGAAATATTTGAATTGACTAAATATTATTGGAAATACGAGTGATTAAAAATTTGTACCGTTTTTTGGCCCACAGTGTATATTATAATGCATTATAGTATCATGGCATTACAAATAACAATCAAATTGTAGATATTTTAGGCAGGGAACGAATACCTTTGCATGCCGCCTTCCATCGGATGAGGAAGTAAAGCCGGTGGCCCCGTGTGCTGTTATGATGCGACGTGCACGTTAAAGAACGCTTACTGGAGGTTGGAATTCCTTCAGTTCGACAAAATTCCCGAGTGTGTGTAGCCTTCCCCCAGCGTCGGTGATTGGCCTAAGTTGCGCAAATAGACCGACGCAAAATAAACAAGTACGAAAAAATGCGTTTCCATCGCGGAAGGTTTTTGAAAAAATTGGGTAAAATTGAAAAAATACCGGCATTTTTGTAATTGTTACAAATTTATAACCACTGTCTGTATAACCATTGTCCTAGAAACCTCAAAATGTTCTCAAAATAAATCTTAATCTTTGCACTTTATCTGAAATCCCAAAAAATTTTTCCCAAATATTTTTGAAGCATTTACAGTGATTCTTTAAGTGGGGTACGGACGGCTCCATAAAAGAAACGTTTTCTGACGTACCTATCTATCAATATAAGGACAACAAATATGAGCTTGCCTAAAAAAAACATTAGATACAGGGCACTGTATTACTTACAGTGAGCCAAAGTTAATCCACAAATGTGAAAAAAGGTATAAAATGGACCTGTTAGAACAGCTAGAAATAGAAAGATATAAAAGAAATAGGAATGTCACTTTACTAAACGATCAATAAAGTTAATAATTGTCCCCTATTCATGCACACTTTATATTCTCAAATTTTCTTACCCTGATGTCCTCTATTACATGGACAGCTTCAAGATCTTTATAATAGGCACCCCAAAAACGTATTTCGTCTTGATGTTGTAGCCAATACTAGTGCGGCCGTTCAATTTCATTTCTGATGTCCCATATTCATATTACAGGGTTCGTATAGGACCTTTTTTTTGTCGTGGGGCATTACAGATATGGCCGATAGCATTCAGGGCGACCTGAAAAGTGCTGGCCTGGCCGATAAGGGCGCCCCCTGGATGCGAGAAAGGTATCACGGGAACCAATCTTCACTCACGCACTTCTATATAGTCGTAAAAAGGGCACTAAAACTCCCTACCCAGGACCTTTACTACTATACTCTACGATGAGCCAATAAATGTAAAGTCTCTTGTGTGAAATAGTTTAATATTATGTTATTATTAGAGTGTTATGATGCTTTCGGTGAAGTAGGTAACCTGTATTTAAGAATGATATATGTAAATACATACACACAGAGAAATGTTTAAGACATTCGTTGTCTTGCCGAAATTTACTCCGAACAAATCAATAAAGTTTTCAATTTAGATGAGCTTTTTGAATAAAAACTCACAAATTTCTCCTTTGAAGCGACAACATTTTGTTTCCAAGTAAAACTACATTGGATATTTTAAAAGTTCTTATGAGTTCTTTTAAGAATATAGTGTGTTGCATTGAACAATTCAATATATTCCAATGAAAACAACTATTGCATTGAAACAAGATCATATATGTAAAATATGGTGTTCAAAACAAGTAAAATTAGTTGGTTGATGCAAGAGACGTTTTGTGTGAACCAAGTAACCAAATGCTTAGTTTAAAATATCGGGTGGTTTCATTGTGCGGAAAACTTAAGAGTTTGCGCGGTTTGTGGCACCAGACTGACGCGACGTAGAACGGCGCAGTATATGAGGACTACATTCTCCAGTCTCACTCACAACCCTCACAACGTTAACTCCATGCAAATATATTGGTTATAGTGGTAAGCAGTGTCGCTTTGATATACGCTTGATTGCAGTTCAAGCAGTTTTACATGTGATAATGGACAGCCTGGATGATTTTTCAATTTCATCAGATCATCTTAAAACGATATTTGACAGTAAGTATATGCGTATATCTACTTTTTATGCGAATGTTAATACACTATGTGCATTCTATGTTTGCAGACCATAAAATAACTGTGCAAAACATAACAAAACTTACAGAAGAAGAGATAAAAGAACTTATTCCGGCTATTGGAGATCGGATTGTTTTCCGGGAAGCGGTGAAGCTAAGAGGAGATTTAGAAACATCTAAGGTGAGAAACCGTTTTATAATGGCCAGTTGCAGAAAGGCCCATCAAGTCTTGTTGACTGCTTAGCTCTTAACTGTACTAATTACTGTATCAGGATGACATTTTTTTGTATTTTTGATTGTATTTTAAATGTATTTTTTTTTCTTTTATAATAAGTTATTGGGTTTATATCAGTATGACACCTACTTGTTTGAAATGTATTTTTATTTTTATAATAAATTAATGTATTGGTATATATGAACTTTTTTTACCCATTGTCTTTGCTACATGACTAAAAAAAATATATGTCTTACAAAATAATTGCTTAAAGAACTTTGATGTAATACCACATATTATGTTTTGATTAGATTTGTCAGCCAGAAGAATTATTCTTGCTAGTAAATATGATTAAGAAAGTAATGTGCTATTATAATCGTGTAGTTCTTTCTGCATTTGTTTTGATAGACTTATTTTTTATGTAACCTTTGCAGCAGCGGTAGATAGTTTTAACAAAACAACAAAAACATTCACTTCAAATCAATATATTATGTTGAATGTAAATTACTATTACTTGCTTTGAATTTTTAACGCACTTCGTTTAAAATGACAGTTACTTGCTTTGAGAACAAAATACTCTATTCAGAACACTAAAGGTGTTGAACCAAAATTATAAATGTTTCTCTGAAACATTGGTTCTTCCAAGCAAAATAACCTATTACTTATTCCGATAGCTCTATTACTCTCTTTAAGACATCATATGGTTGCATTAAAACAATATTAGTTTGGTCCAAATGTTGAAATATTTGAAATAATACTACAAAGTTTCATTCAAAACAACATTATAGTCCTTTCGAGTTGATGACTATTTGGTGCAAGTCAATAGTTTACTCGTTGCAACTAATTTTATCTCGAACGAAGCACTTAACACATTTGTACTGAGAAAATATTGTTTCGGTTGAAGTGGATAGTTATTTCGTGGATATGGAAATCAACCGAACGTCATAGGGATATTAGGTTTCTTAATTACCTACAATTTGAGGTATGATAGAAATTTATGCAAACATTTTTGCAGAAGTTATAAACATTTTTCTGTGGAAACTGAATTTCAAACGTTAGCTATAGGGACGAACATTCTCGCGATTTAGGGGGGGGGGGGCAAAACCCAATTTTTTTTCTTTCTCTAACGATTTATTAGCTATCCACCACCGGGATAGTAATAACTCACCCCGTATATATAAGTATTTTGACGTCTTAAATCAGAAATCTTTTTTCATTAAGCAGACATGTAAACTCCGCAAAGAAAAACGGTCACTGAAAAGCGGCGTTTCCACTTCACCGCCGCCGCCGAATAATTTCAGAGATTTTATTATGTCGGCCCGGCTGGTAATATCCAAGATGTCGTAAACTACTGATTGAGCAGTAAAGCGGGAAAGAAAAAAGACGGAAAATTCGACGTAGACCGCCGGTTTCCGCAACGAACTCCGACAATGAAATGAAAAGAAAAAGAGAGCGAGGAAAGAGTTGGACGCGCTCCGCTAATATTTTTATCACCGCTAGAGGGCGCGGGATGTGTATTTTTATTAAAAACTTTACGGGGTCGAACGCGTTGAAGGTAAATTACGATTATTTCTGTCGGGGTCGTTTTTAGTTTTAACCGTTTTCGGTTTTACCCGACGCAGCAACTGTTGTGGTTTCCTCTCGTCCCAACTGTTTCGTAATTTACGATTTTCGGCGACAAATAAATTGTCGACCTTTCAGGATTTTAATATTTCAATCCGCAGTGAAAAATTGTGGGGTTGTTTCAAAACTGAAACCCAAAAATTATTAGTAATATTACGTATATTTATATCAGGAATGTTATGCACAATATATACACATATACATATAAAATATATTAGCTACAAAAATGACTAAAAGACAAATGGCAACTCAAAAGAAACTCGAAAGAACTGTTAGCAGGCTATTCTGTCGCTGTTAAAAAGCAGTAAATAAATACAAACGAAACAAAAAATCAAAATAAATTAGACACAAATAGAGAGCATAGTATGACTGAAGCACCAACACCACGATCTTACCTTCTCAAGAACAAAATCTCGTTACTTTCTCCAACAAAATTTATTACAAAACAACTATCAACAACTCACACATCTGTACAAAAATTATACACAGTAACGTCACCCGTATATGGCTTGCGTCAAATATCTTATTGTCAGACAGAATAGCCCTGCAACAGAACGAAAACAAAATTACAAATTATTTATTCAATTTGATGTTCTGCAGAGCATTCTTCAGTAGATTCGTACCGAAGTTGGTAAGCGTGGACTTGAGGAACCCGGTGATTGGGTTTGAATCGCTCTTAGCTGGTTTCTGCTGACCAGGATTCTGTTGACCGTAACCACCTTGGCCGTAACCTGGTTGTTGATATCCTCCTTGATATCCAGGTTGTTGGTATCTATAATAAGAAGAAGGTATATTTAGAAGAAGATATAGTTATTTACTGCCGGAGAACGAAAGAAATACTCAAAAAGATTCAAGAGTAGAGAAGAAAATAGAGGATGATTGAAGAGAAGACAACAAGACAAAAAGGAAACAAAAGACCCTCTATCAGAAGAACAAAGCAGACGAAGATGACAGAAAACACAAAAAGAGTAACAACTTTAAGTTGTCAGAGGAAAATACCGATAAAGATGACGAAAGATAGGGATACTGAAGATGCCAAAAGAAACCAGAGGAAGACAGAAGAACCAGAAGGAGTTGACGAAGGACAGGAAACCTCTGAAGAAGGAACTAGAAGAAGACAGAAAAAGATGACATACTGTAAAAAAACGCTGAAGATGACAAGATGACAAAAGACAAATCAACGCAGAAAAAACAGAAGAAGCCAGAAAAGTCAGTAAAGCAAGAAAACTCTTCTAGATACTACTTGTAGATAATCCTAGGAAGGACTGTTGGAGAAAGGAACAAGGTAGAAGAATGAAGAAGAGATAAATAAATAGAGGAAGGGTAAAGAAACCAGCAGAAGCTAAAAGAAACCAGAAGAAGACTGGGGAACAACAAAACAAAGAAGTTCACAGAAAACGCGCACATCTCTCATCTATGAGAGGCAGAAAAAAACATGACAAAAGGCAGAAAATACCTTTAGAAGCCAGACAGAACTAGCATAAGACAGAAGAATACAACAAGGGAAGATGACACGAGAAACAAGAAAAAGACAAGAAAAACACCGAAAAAGCTAGAAACAAACAGAAGATAGAAGAAGAAAACGTAACGTAGCACAATGTGGAAGAAGCCAGAAGGAACCAGAAAAAGATGCCAAAACGTAGAAGAAACCATAAAATGACAAGGGCAGAAAAGACAGAAATAAAATTCCACCAAGATGGTAACAAGACAGAAAAACGCCAAAGAAGCCAGAATGAACTAGAAGAAGACAGAAGAAGATGACGTAGCACAGAAAAATGCTGAATATGGTAGAAGGAACTGGAAACAGACCTAAGAAGGTGACAATAGACAGAACAAAACCCAGAAGAAGATATAAGAGGCAATAAAGCTAAGACGAAAATTGGTTTTCAGATACCAAAATTCCACGAAGATAGTAAAGGACTCAAAAAAGTTTATAAGCAACCAGAAGAAGACGACGTAACATAGAAAAAATCGCTTACGAAGCCAGAAGGAACCACAGAAAAGACAAGATAAGACGACAAAAGACAAGAAACACAGAAGGAAACTAAAAAATGACAGAGGAGACAGTAAAACCAAAAGGAAATAAGTTTTACTTATTAGAATTCCACCAAGATTATAAAAGACACCAATACACCGAAGAAGCCAGAAGGTACCAGAAGAAGACAACCGAAGAAGATGAGAAAGCACAGAAAACCCCCGACAAAGGCAGAAGGAACCAGAAAAAGACTTAAGAGAAGACAAACGTGGACATCAAAAGAAGACAGACTACAAATAAACACTGAAGAAGCCAGAACGAGTTAGAAGAAGACAAAATAAGACCATGTAACACAGAAAAGCTAAAGAAGCCAGAAGAAGACCAGCAGAAACCAGAAGAAGACAACCGAAAAATACGACAGAGAGGACAGAAAAATGCTGATGAAGCCAGACGACACCAAAAGAAGATGGCAAACGACAGAACAATGCTGAAGAAGCCTGAAGGAACCAGAAGAGAAGGAACTAGAGCAAGGCAGAGGAGACACTAAACCCAGAAAAGACACAAATATCCTTTCAGATATCAGAATTCCAGTAACACATAATCCAGATTTGAAAATACCTACCCTCCTTGGTATCCTGGCTGTTGGTATCCCCCTTGATAACCAGGCTGGTAACCTGGCTGATAACCTGGCTGCTGCTGTCCTGGTTGCTGGTAACCTCCTTGGTAACCACCTGGCTGTTGATAACCTCCCTGTTGAGTGGGATATCCAGAGCCCGGATTTCCTCCGGAGTACCCTCCAGGATAACCAGAACCAACCGAACCGCCTTGGTATCCACCTTGGCCATTAGACTGAGGCCTCCTCACAGGACTTCTTGTGGTTGTCTGCCCAGGAAGCACTGGATAGGCAGGCTGTGGCTGAGGAGCTGATGGATTTCCATTTTGCCCATTGTCATTGTCGTTGTAGGTCTGGAGAGTCTGATGGACCTTAGGATTATCAGCTGGAAGAGTTGTTAAGCATTAAATAGCTGGTTTTGTTTGGTTAAAGTGGACTTACGTGTATGTGCGCTGGCATCATCTACGCATTTTGGTGTGTCTCCATCGACGATGCATTTCTTCGTCGGTGGGCATATGTAGGTGGCGCAAGAGGGTGCTGAGAGTCCTGTTCTTTTGCAGGTTGGATACCTAGAATTTGATTTAATTTTGTTTAAGTTGTGTGATGCTTCTTGAATGGTTTGGGGGTGGTTTTTGGTGGTCTTACATTCCGCATTCGTTTTCTCTGCTGTAGTAGGAGCAAGGTGTTTCAGCCATGATGCATTCTTCATTCGATGAGCAACCTATGTCCTTGCATGTTCTACCGTATTCTAAAATTTGAGGGGTTTTTATAGAATCAATTGGATTTTAGGCAGTCTAACTTAACAAAAACTCACTTGAATAACCTTTCGCCGATTGTATGACCACCAGAACGGTGGCTATTGCATAGAGGAACTTCATGGTTGTCCAATATTCTAAAGAGTAATAACCTGAAATAAAAATAAAGGCTTCTTAGTTCTTCGACGAATAAATAAAACGAAAAAAGCAGTGGCGTCCGTTCATTGGAGAACCGGAGGCATACAGAGGGGTTCATTTCAGTCTCGTGTACTCTCAATATCTCGTCTCAATCGCGGACATCAAACGGCGGACCGATAATTGGAAATTCTCAATTTAAGTAAAGATTTGATTCTCGCCCTCGGTTGGACGGACTCTCCACCAGACGGCGCTGTGGCGCTTTCATCTCGCGGCATCCTCCCACCGCAGTGGCGTACGCTAGCTACGTGACCTGTGATATTTATATCGAAGGAAATATTGCCCACTAAGGTTCTATTCATCTTATTGTTACTATTATTATGGAAGAAAATGAAATGTCATTATGTAAATGACCTAAAAACAGACACTAAAGGAGCCGGAAGGAAACACATGAGAAAAAGCTACTTAATACAGAAAAACATCAAAAACTTCAGGCGGGACTAGAAGATGACAGATTAAGAAAACAGAAGATAACAAACGACAGAGAATTTATAAAGAACCCAGATGTAACAGAAAGGAAAAACTGAAGAAAATAGCTGAAAAAAAAAACACAAAAATGGCAGAGTATGACGAGAACTAATAGAAAAACGACGAAGAAGACAGAAGGAACCAGACAACAAATAAGAGAAGACAAACGTGGAAATCAGACAGATAAACACTGAAGGTGCCAGAAGGAACCATAAGAAGACAAACGAAGGCCTCGCAACACAGAAAAAAGCTGAAGAAGCTAGCAGGAACTAGAAGAAGACAAAATAAGATGATAATTGATAGAAAACCGCATGACACAAGGTGGAAGGAAGTAGAAAAGGACATAGGAGAACCTAAACGGAGACAGCAGAAAGTGGCAGAATACAAATAAACACTGAAGAAGGCAGAAGAAGACAGAAGAAGATGAAAACAGACAGAAAAGCACCGATGATGCCAGAAAGAACCAGAAGACGACATAAGAAGATCACATAGAGAAGCTGAATAAGCCAACAGGCACATGAGGAAGAATAGCGCTGAAGAAGGCATACGGAACCAGAAGAAGACAAAATAAGCTGACAAATAATCGAAAACCGCTGAACAAGATAGAACAAGGTAGAAGGAACCGGGCAAAGACGTGGGAGAAGACAAACGTGGACATCACAGGATGACAGAATACAAATAAATACTGAAGAAGCCAGCAGGAACCAGAAGAAGACAGAAGAAGATGTATAGACAGAGAACCGCTGAAGAAGCCAGAAGGAACCAGAAGAAGACAAAAGAAGACCACGTAACACATAAACAAGGCGGAAGAAGCCAGCAGGCTCCAGAAGAAGACTTAATTCGATAACAAATGACAGAACAGCGTTGAAGAAGGCAGAAGGAACCATTAAAGACATAGGAGAAAACAAACGTGGATATCAGAAGATGACAAAATACAGATTAACACTGATGAAGCCAGAAGAATACAGAGGAAGATGAAAAAGACAGCAAAGCGCTGAAGAAGCCAGAAGATGCCAGAAGAAGACGTAAGAATGAAAAGACCGAAGACGCAACCAGTAACCAGAAGAAGGCAGAATAATATTACAAACGATGGAAAAACCCTGAAGAAGGCAGAACGAACCAGAAAAGGGCAGAGGAGAAGACAAAGAAGATGACAGAAGACATATTAATACTGAAGAAGCCAGAAGGAACCAGAAGAAGACAGAAGAAGATGACAAAATACAGAAAAAACACTGAGGAATCCAGAAGGAACCAGAAAACTAAACAAGAAAGCAAAGTAATATGACAAATGATAGAAAAACGCTGCAGAAGCCAGAAAGGACCAGAAGCAGAGAAGATTAGGTAACAAAATAGGATGATAAATGACAAAAAGCGCTAAAAAAGCAAGCCAGAAGGAACCAGAAGACAGATTAAGAAAACAAAGCCAGGTGCCAAATGATAGAAAAATGCTCAAGAAGCCAGAAGGAATCAGAAAAATACAGAGGAGAAGGCAAACGGCGAAACCAGAAGATAACATAATATATAAGCACTGAAGAAGCTAGAAGGAACCAGAAGGAGACAGACAAGAAAACAGAATAAGATGACAACAAACGGGGAAACCAGAATATGACCGAAGACATAAACACTGAAGAAGCCAGAAGGAACCAGAACAGGATAAAATACAGAAAAAGACTGAATAATCCAAAAGGAACAGAGGGCAACCGCTGATATCCCCACTGCGTCTCACCTAACCTTTCGAGAAGTCTCGTATTCGCTTCAAAAAGGTGACAAAAGTAGATTCCTAGAAAAGGAGGGAGGAGACGACAAACGTGGAAACTAGAAGAGGACGAATACAGATAAACACTGAAGAAGCCAGGAGGAACCAGAAGATACCAAAAAATGAAAAAAGACAAAAAAAGGTGCTGAAGAAGCTAGAAGGAGAAACCTTTCAAAACAAAATCCTCACTACGCCACTGCGTACTCCACACAGAACGAAGATTACAATTAGAGATCAAATCGCCTCTTCTATACACTACCCCTCCTTTACACGGGATTTGTAATTACTCAACCGAGTTGCTCATTATTTGACTTCGGTCGAGCCGTCGACGCGCTCGTCGTGTCTCCGACATAGGTGGCGCTGAAAGCGCCGCTCACTCGTGAAGGATTTGGGGACCTCTCGAAGCGGTTTGCTGCCTCTTTCAGCGCGCTCGCGTATTTTCGCCGGATCCGTTTCGCGCTGAAAGTTCAATGGAAACGGTCTCAAGTGGGAGCCTTGCGGTTAAGACGCCTCGGGCCATTATTTCGCGTTTATTCGCTGGAAATCGGGTTTTCCGGCTCGATTTAGCACTGTGTGTGGATGAGTGTGCGTGCAGGTTGAAGTAGGGAGTCCCAGATGAGAGTTAAATTGCGTGAAATTAGTGGAAATTGTAATTTGAAACGTTGAAATTGGTGTTTGGAGGACGAGTATGATTGAAGGTGTGTTGGAAATGTTAAAAGTCTGCGGGGTTATAGTGGAGGAGATTGTCGAATGAATTTAGCTTTATAGATGAGTAACCAGGCGTAAAAGAAGTTAAGGCTGGGGTCCCACAGGATAGTGTCTTTGGACCAATTCTCTATCTACTATTTACAAGTGGAAGACAAAGCTAAACGAAGTAAACCTGTTCACATTAACTGAACGGACTGAAAGGAAGCGTTTTTTATTTATCAGACAATCATAAAGATTAATAATGCCTGGTTTAGAGGCCAAATACCTCACAGACTTGACAGGAAAATGAACGTAACCACAGTCGCAATGTCCCTTTCTACATTTATCTTTAGTAATGTTCTGAAACTGGCCCATTTTAGGACCTGCATCACTACTCGCCATCATTACCTATATATCTACCAAACCCGACGGGTTAATAATTAATTTCTACGCCGGAATCGGTGGAAAACGTATAAATTTTCCTTGCATCTGCCCGTGTTTAGAAACCCAACCGCTCTCCTTGTTCACTCGATTCTCATCCTTTTAATTTGAATATTTTCGGAGTTTCCCATAAATTCCGCACATACTTGACGGGGTGAACAATACCCCTCCGCCCCTTACCCTACCTTCCCCTTCCATCCCTTAACCCCTTCCACTTCCTTTAATGATTCGTTCCAGGCGATACAAGAGAGCGCGCCATCTACAGTTTAGCGCGTGAGACGGTACGCCGTTACTCATTTGTTTGGTGGAGTAATCCATGCTTCATACTCGCTCTTTGTTAGTCCATAGAATACAACCCCTTTACCCGGGGTAAAACTTATCATCCGTGGTGTAAATGCGCGGAATAGTTCGAGCGTTAAACTCGATGAACTTATATCATTTCGGGATAAAAGATCGTCTGGGTAATATTGCAAAAACGTGTTGCGAACAATGAGTGATGTTAAAGATGGGGCGTGCTGGTCTTGTGTCTGTGAGAATGGGTAATTTGTTGGGGGGTTGATGAGTTTTAACTTGTTCGTTTCGTCAGTAATAAATTTTGTTTTCATCTTTGTAACTTAATCCGGGGACATACTGTATAAAAACTTTGAACTGTATAACTTACAGTGTTTTTTGATGAAAACATTCTGTAAATTGGTAAACATCACTAAATTATGCGACATCTCTGCTTCAATAGATCAATTATTATTGCTATAGTGCCACTTTCCTTGTGATACATTCAGTACAGGCTTGAGAGAAGTGAAAAATTGCTTTGACAATTGGTAGTAATTGTTGCATTATGGTACTGTACCGACGACAATGTCATACAAATAAAAAACAAATTAGAAAAATCGTTTGATTGAATCATTTGAACAAGAGAGACAAGATGTTTTTTTTTGTGGTTTGACGATATTTTTACCGATTGCAATAGAAATTTGGTGAATCGTTTCCAAGATCCTGTGAAAAATACCTGAATTTTACGTGGTTTGAGACTAAATATGCGATTTTTTCTACAAAAGCAGTGTATTTCAGCAATAGAATAATAGAAAATCTACTGTCCGACACTATAAAACAATTGTACATTCTTTAGCTTTAATTTGGTAAATTATTGTCAAGATTCTGAGAAGAGCTCTCAGAATTTTTCGTGGTTTCAGACTAAATATGATATTTTTTTATAAAAGTAGTATATTTCAGCAACAAAATTATCACAAATTTAATGTAAGACACTATAAGACAATTGTACATTCTTTACTTTTAATATGGTAAATTGTTTTCAAGATTCTGAGAATAAATATCTGAGAAGAATTGTCAGAATTTTAGTGGTTTGAGACTAAATATACTGTTTTGTACAAAAACAGTACATTTCAGCAATAAAATCATCTAAAATCTAATATGTAGGACACTATAAGACAATTGCACATTCTTAAATTTACTGAAGTATTTTCAAGATTCTGTGAATAAATACCTGAGAAGACAGAATTCTCAGAATTTTACGTAGTGTGAGACTAAATATGCTATTTTACTTTTACAAAAGCAGTATATTTAAGCAATAAACTCATCAAAAATCTCATGTAGGACACTATAAGACAATTGCACATTCTTGACCTTAAAGTTGCTGAATTCTTTTCAAGATTCTGTGAATGAATACCTGAGAAGAAAGAATTCTCAGAATTGTACGTGGTGTGAGACTAAATATGCTATTTTTCTTTTAGAAAAGCAGTACATTTCAGCAATAAAACCATCAAAAATCTAATGTAGGACACTATAAGACAATTCTACATTCTTTATTTGTGTTATGGTAAATAGTTTTGATGATTCTGTGAATAAATACCTGAGAAGAATTCTTAGAATTTTACGTGGTTTGAGACTAAATATGCTATTCTTTACAAAAGCAGTATATTTCAGCAATAAAATCATCAAAAATTTAATATCGGACCGTATAAGACAATTCTACATTCTTTATCTTTAATTTGATGAATTATTTTAAAGATTGTGTGAATAAATACCTGAGAAGAAAGAATTTACAGAGTTTTACGTGGTTTGAGACTAACTTTGCTTTTTTTACAAATGTATATAATTCAGCAATAAAATCATCAATACACGTAAAGATATCCGTGTTTTTTCTGTTTTAAATACTCGTATATTTGTTGTTGAGGTTATAGCAACTAAAATCGATTTGCTATTGCTTTTTAAATTATTTCCATTAATGTATTACCTGACGTGCGAAAATATGTACTATATGAATATCGCCAATAAATTATTATTATTATTATTATTATTAAAAAGACTTATGCAAGTTGAAAGGGTTCATATTTTTCATTTAATCAGAAAAGGTGCTATTATAGACTGAAGTTCATACTTAAAAAATTGTAGCTCAATTTATTTATTGTAGATAAGTCCCCTCTTTTTTTCAGTTACCGTATAAAGAAAAACTCATCTTTTAGCATAACACTCTGTTATTAAGATCAGTCAAACTGTTAGGTTATATTCTGACAGTTAGAACATTAAACAGAACAACTAAAACGAAATATGTCGTAATTTAGAACAGTGTCCGAAATATAGGATGTGTTTTATAGTAAATTTTCAAATAAGTCATCTCAAAACTCAAATCAATCGTCTCTCTGATGCCTGGAGAGGATACTTGTTAATAAAAACGAATGAACCACAAAAAAAATTATTCTAGAAAAATAAGAAATGCAGAGAAAAAACGAACGTCTGCCGCCCAATTTACAAACCCAAAACTCACTAAAAACAATGTTACAATTCACCAATTGTAACCATCCAACGTAAGACTAACAATGTCGCAGAGTAGTCGTAGAAATTAGTAATGTTCTCAAGGAAAGCGTCTAGCTTCGGAATTTCGCCGCCGGGTGGCGCTGTTAGCAATCGAGTTAGATCCGCGACAAGCGGACGTGCGCTGCAACCGTTATTAAATCGCATAAATTCATTAAATCACAAAAAGCTCGAAGTACTACTAACCAGCGACAGACAGTGTAGTCTCCTCGCTAAAGAACCGCGGTGGATTCCTGTAGGGTACAGGAATTGCAATTCAAGGGTTGATACGTCTTGTTCGCGTGGTGAACTAAAGGGGGCGCTGTTGGGGGGCGTCGGGGGGCGTCTGGGAGCAAGTCAGCAACGCCGCTAACTTACCCGAAGATTAATTAAAACGTAACCCGGCGGATTCCTCACGTGCACCGTCCAATTAGACTTGTGGAGTGAAATAAAATCGCCGATAACTAAGTTAGTGTCGCCTGTCTCTGTCTCTATATATCTATCTCACCGAAAACAGTTGATGATTCTATAGATTTGAACTCGATAATGTGGATGAATTGAGTCTGAGTAATTTTTTTAGAAGGATAGCTTTTTTTAGTTTCATTGGTTTAGACGACGTACGAAGGTTCGAACCCAGGTCGGGGCATTTTTTTTATTTGGAAATTTCCACTTTTTGAGATTGATTTACAAATTACATGATTCTGCATCTATAATTACTACTGCACAGCAGTTATTTGGCGAACATAACCCTAAAGTAGTTTGAATTGCTGAAATATAATTCTTGTTTTTGAAGAAAAAAAAGCAAATTTTGCCTGAAACCATGTAAAATTCTGGGTGTTCTTTCTTCTCAGGCATTCATTCACAGAATCTTGAAAATAATTCCACCAAATGAATGGTAAAAAATGTACATTTGTCTTATAGTCTACAGAATATGAAATTTGTAGGTAATAAAATACAGCGAAAAAGTTCTTTCCAGTTTAAGGATTGTACCTTAAAGTAAAAAGCGATTAATTTAGGTATAAACAATCTCGAGTATGTGAGCTGAGACTGCGGTAATGTGGTCATTTTATTTAATTCTCCATCGCACGATAAATTATCGTTTTTTTTTGCTTTTTTTGGAGAAATTTTGTGCACTTAAATATAAAAAAATCTATATTTTTTAATGTGAATTGGGCTACTTGAACATTAATTGAGAAAACTGAAAGAAGTAATATTAATATTTTGCATGACCAGAATATTGTTGATTATTTAATATTATAAGTTGCCAGAATAACAATAAATAACGTCTTTACTTGAAAACGCGTTTAGAACTGGGTTTTAAATCATTATAGTTATTTTTCGTAAACAATAATCGTTTTGTTAAAAATTCAAATAGTCTACTTGCTTAATAACCATTCAGGTTATATGCAGGAAACATTAAAATACAGATGAAGGAGTGAGAAGAAAACTAAGGACTTATTTTATACTGTGTTAAAAATTGTAAAACATAAATCTCTAATATTTCTTAATAATAAATATTATTTAACAAATTTAAAACACTCAATATTTACTTGAATGTTTATATTTGTTGTACTATACCTAAGTAAATTTTCAAATAAATTATCTCAGAACTCAAATAAATCGTCTCGATTTCTATTAGTCATAATTTTATTTTAAACCTGTGCCTATATGTTCTTAATTTAACTTAATAATCAGTAGATAACCCAGAACATAAATTCTTTACTTAAGTAAACAAATACGAGAGTTTCACATAGAACAATAAACTTGACGGCCATAATTATAAACGAAATCATAAACATTATCTCCAACCTCGAGTACAAAACCAAAATCTTTGCAAAGATCAAGGTTCAGAATTGTAAAAGAACTGTAACCATGGTTATAACTTATATATTATTCAATCCTCCGCGCTGTTAGCAAAGAACGAACCCGTTTTGTGACTCAAGTAAACATTAATTATCCCTGTTTCCTGGGCGGACTTCATTTATTGTTCATAGTGTTTACAAATTTGCTGTCGTTCTATATATTGTACGTCTCGCAGATTGAAAATGATGAACGAAACATTGGACTCAGTCCAACTTTATAAATAGCTCTATAAACTGACAGGACCATCTAGTAAATGAATATACACATCAATAATATAGGAGGGTATTCTACTAGCTGATAAGCTCACTGGGTACAGTTCCGACACATTTAGGGCAGATATTTCATGTACATTGTGTAGACTTGGATGTTTCTATTAATGTATATTTAACCTAAATTATTATTAATGTATATTTAGGTTAAGGTTGGGTAGCTACGTTTTCATTTTTATCTTCAAAGGAAATGTCCAGTGTTGAGAAATACGGATATTACAAATATGGTATGGTCATAAATTATTAATTTTTATGCCGGGCAACTACTAGGTAATTAGTATATTGATATATTATAACTTTTGCACTACCTACTTCACTGATTTTTATGATTTAACCATCATTTCAGTCTCTTTTTACTTTATCATACGCAGTATGCTAAAGTATTGTAATCATGCCGAAAAAAAAAAATTGAGATTTTAGCGGAAATAGGTCTTTTTGGGTCCCCTGAACATTTTTGACCAAGGTACAAAAAAATGTCTGTGCGTGTGTGTGTATGTGTGTGTGTGTGTGTGTGTGTGTGTGTGTGCGTATGTGTGTACTCGATTTTTGTGGAGACGATTCCGGAGAAACAACTAAAGGTATCGAGACGAAAGTTCATATTTAGAGGTTTTATGACTAAACTTAGAGCTGAAAAGCTTTTGGTTAAAAAGAGTCCAAAGGAACTGGTAGTTTATTCTAAGCCTTTTTCAAGGATTTTGCAGATGAGCCGCCATTTCTGTAATTTCTTCAAAATAGTTAAATAATAAATTAAAGCAGAGGAAATTTTGAATAATTTATGCCTATGACATTTTTTGGTAAAATTAATAGTTTAGCTGCAAGATCAAATTCTATTTGATCGAGATCGGTCGCATCAGCACTGATATGAAACTGCATAGTAGCCAGGATTTTGACAAATACTTTTTTTGTGCTGTCACCACAGAAATGTCTATGGCTGTCACCACGCTGTCACACTCGGAGAGCCGCATGGAACGTCATCTACAGTGTCATGAACGAATTTAAATCTGTCAGAATTTGAATTAGCTTTTTAAACTTGACATTTCGTAGAAGTGGTATCAACCTAACATTTTCTATACCGAAATATAACCATTTTTGATTTTTTTTAAATACGTATTTCTCAAAAAGCAATACAAAAAACGTTGATGTCACTCCTGCCGAAAACTACATAGCGCGACTCGCTCACATGCGACGACGACGCTCCGCCATCGGTGACGCGCCGCATCACCGAAAGTTTTGCTATTCCGTACTTTCGGCACTTGTGAGATAAACAACTATTATTCTGATGACAGTAGGTAGTGTCAAATGCTGATGCTTTGACAATACCTTCGATTGATACTATTGACTATCAAAATATCTTTCAAATCCTGGCTAACTAGTTTAATTTTAATGCAGACACGATTTATCTCAGTCAAATAGATTCTCATGCAGCTAAACTATTAATTTTATATATTGTATGATAAAGTCATGTGCCTGGCCACATCAGATTTTTTCTTTTAGAAACTGTTACTATAAGTCTAGTGGAACCTTTATAAACATTTGTCAGTTAATTTATATTTGTTTAAATAAATTCTCGGAAGCAATTATTGTCTAAATCCTAGTTGTTTAAATAATTAATTTTTCTTGAGAATCAGTCTGAATTCTGTTCTCTGAGTTCGAAATGGCAAATTATTATCTTACAGTGACATTATTCCTTAAAAATGTCTTCCTATTGTTTAAACAATCAATTATTATTCGTTTTCAACTTCTTTTCTAATTTGCTAGAAAAGTCAGATTTTTTTTTGTGAAATTAACTTATAAATTTCATTTTCGATATATCTAACAAACCTATTATGTATCTATATTATCTAATAAATCCACATTTGATTAAACAAATTCCATTTGTTCAAACATCTTTTGATTACAAGTCACACAGTTCTCTGCAAGTCCTATAACTTTAACATAACTTTTCCCAAACTCCGAACAATTATTCGAAAAAAAAAATAATTCTTCTTCCCATATAAATTTGAGGCCTCGAAAGGAAACATTAAAATTCAAAAATTCGAAAAATATCGATCCGGATTGCTAGATTGGTGGGCTCAAACAAACAAATAAAATAAATCCACTTAGTAAGTAATTCTTGGTCATAACAAATTCTTATCAGTGTTCTTCTTGCTCAAGGCTGTTATCAACCAAACCAATAACGTCATTTCACCAAAATAATATTTACATATTGCATACAAACGATATATTTAAGATGTTTTCTCTTATATACATATACCTAATTCCCTTTAAAATCTTCAGAAGAAACAAAAGCGTATAACTGGCATGTGACTCAACAGAACCAATTAACACATTCCTAACCATAAATATCCAAGAATAACTGAGCAATTCTTAAACCACGAGCTCAACTTATAAAATACCGATAACCTCTTGTATGCTTGTACACCACACAATCGATTTTCATAACACATCGTCACAAATAAGCCAAAATACACCAATTAATTTAGAAAATTGGGCACACAACACCTTCAACAATACCTCTGACACATCCTATAGAAAACTCACACAATTACCTGTCGTTTTATCCACTGAAAACCGACACAGAAGTAAACAAAACACAATTTCGACGCACTCTGTCCGCACTGGAACGACAGACTATTTTTGACGTTTCACTCGGTCGATCGGCTGGCCTCTCTACTCTTTCCGCTAGACGGTGACGTCACGACATTGCAAAGCATCGAAGGTTTTAACGTCGTTCACAGTCTAAGCGGATTTCGAATTCGATTGAAGTCGACCGTGACGTTTCGACCTTGCTAGCGCGGTGATAGCGTCATCAGGTGGTTTTAGTTTATTCTTTTGTTTGTTCTAATTGGTCCGTGAGATATCGGTGGTGATTAATTTGTTATTTATTTGTTATTAGTAGTCTTAATAATATGCGTTCTAGTGTGGTATTCTTGTAGATTAGTTAAAGTTGATAATTATTACAGTTTTAAAGGTGAATTGATTATTTATTCATGGATTTCAATGCATTGTGTGAATGGATATGTTCTTTTGTACAGGATGTTCCACAGTAGAAACTACAGTATATTAATGGGCGTAAGAAATACACGTTTTTCCATGTTTAAAATTTGTAGATATCAATATTTGAAAATTGTTATTATTTATTTACGCAATGTTTTAAATTATTTATAGACCAGTGTTTACCAGTGACTTAAAATATTAATTTTCTCGCCTGTTTTTTAAAAAAAGTGAAAAACGTGAGATACCCTGATACATTGATAAACAAATCTATTTATAGATGTAAAAATGATAATATAACACTGAATCAATTCAGACTTAAAAAAATATCAATTGGCAAAAATTAAATCATCTTTCATATTGGCAAATCTCCCACCCACAGAAGGTGCAACAGAACAACATTGTTACATGGCATATTATCAGCTTCAAACTTGGCTGGGTAACGAACTGACAGCAACAAATTGGCGCTGGAAGCAACATCAACGTGGCATTATGCCCAAATTTCCAGAAAAGGAATTAATTCCGGAAATATTGCTCAAAACTATTTGCTGTAGCTGTGAAACTGGATGTAACAGTGTAAAATGTGGCTGCCGAAAACATGGTTTCAAATGCACAAATTTATGCTCAAATTGTCGTTGTTCTGAAAAATGCTCCAATGTGGAAGAAAAAAGCTACGAGGAAGTTAGTGATTCAGATGAAATTGTGGATGAAGAACCAATGCAGACTGGAAATAATATTGGAGACGAAGACGGTGATGGTCTTGAAGATTTCGAAGATCTACTAGAATCGGGAAGGTTTGTCGAATGTAACGATGAAGAAATGCCATCAAAGAGGCAAAAAGTAATGGATAGTAAGAAAAGTAAATAGAATTTAATAAATCAACTTTTTACTGAAAAAAAAAAAAATAGCAGCAGTCACATTTTTTAGATGAAATCGCCTTTAAATCCTACCTTTAATTATATTTAGAACAACTATTTTCGGATATTATTTGCAATCTTCTTGTTTTATGGATTTGTAATTTTTCTGTTTATCAATGTAACATGGAATCTTACGTTTTTCGAGTATTTTAAAGTATAAATTTTAATAAGTACCTCTGATATAAATTCAGGCTTATAGGCATCAAATAAGCAAGTATTGCGACCTGAAATAACAATCATAGCCCAGTAATAAATTGAATGTCGCAATTATAAATCTTTTGTCCGGCGCCGTCCTGTGACACTTATGGATTTCTGTCCGCATTTTCAGGGACAACCGCAATTATTGCAGCGAGTCCTATGTCCTGTGTCGATCGGTTTGCGGCAGATATTACCGCCCTAACAAACGCGCATTTTTCACCGCTGTACAACCCCGCTCCGCCGCCATAGTGATTTGTTTCATTTGCAGATATAAATCTTTCAGCTGGCCCGATGTATTCCAGCCTGTACAGCAGTTGGTAACACCCGTTATTACAGGACGAATTTGCAGGATTTGAGAGGATATAATGAACGGATTGAGAACTAAAATTGTTAAACTTTCTTGAGCGGTAGGGCATTCTAGTGTGGTCATAATGATTTTCGCGTTTCTCGCGGTTTTCTCGCGAACCGCTCACCTTAGAGCCACGCGGTTTTCAAAAATGAATTCCTCGGCCAAATTCCCGGTACTGTTTGAAACGTGAACATCGGTCGATTAGAGGGTTTTAATGTAGTCATGCTTATGCGTTGGGATGTGCTGAATTCAACGGTGAGCTCGGTTTTCCCGTAACGCGTACTGTTCGGCCAGAAAGTGGGAAACTATAGTTTCCGCGGTTTCTCGCAGTTTTCCGCGAACCGCGCACCTTAGAGCCACGCGGCCTTCAGAAATGAATTCGTCGGCCAATTTCCCATCCGGTACCGTTTAAAACGTGAACATCGGTCTATTAGATCAGACACAGCTTGCGTTAAAACTCTTATCATACTAAATTGGCTGTTTTTGCATTATTTTTGATATATTGGGAACGTCATAACTTCCGAACCGTTCCAAGTTGACAAAATCTAATGATACCGGTGTAATCAGCGTCAAGAATTGTAACAAGAACCCCAATTTCAATTTGATTGAAGGCAGTTCAGTCTTCGCCGACTGGCTAAAATTTTGTAAGAAATCACATATTTGAAATTATAATTTTGAAGTGACACACATATCTCAAAAACTAGGACCCGGATCAACATGAAACCTATGCTATACTACTAAAACGGGTCCGCTGATTCCAAATTTACATAGAAAAAGTCTCTGTCTCTACTGGTTTCCGAGTTGTGCTGAAATTACGTTATTCCAAATAACACAAAAATAAGAGCAATGGACCACATAACTTCAAAATGGTATATGTTAGGCCTATAAAAGTATATATATTTCTGATGTACTCGTCGAGAGCTATGATTTGGTGGTCGGTTTACCTTTCTATCACCAACGGTTGCAAACTTCAATTTTTTTCTATCTCAAAGTGCTAAATTTAGAACGAAAATAATTTTATAACTTTTTGAGAGATAGAGGGTTTTAATGTAGTCATGCTTATGCGTTGGGATGTGCTGAATTCAACGGTGAGCTCGGTTTTCCCGTAACGCGTACTGTTCGGCCAGAAAGTGGGAAACTATAGTTTCCACGGTTTCTCGCGGTTTTCTCGCGAACCGCTCACCTTAGAGCCACCCGGTTTTCAGAAATGAATTCCTCGGCCAATTTCCCATCCGGTACCGTTTGAAACGTGAACATCGGTCAATTAGATCAGACACAGCTTGCGTAAAAGTTGCAAACATAATAAATTTGCTGTTTTTGCATCATTTTTGATGACTTGGGAACG
This sequence comes from Melinopterus prodromus, assembly GCA_964023965.1. NCBI lineage: Eukaryota > Metazoa > Arthropoda > Insecta > Coleoptera > Scarabaeidae > Melinopterus > Melinopterus prodromus. The sequence continues at coordinate 4,104,652 of OZ030396.1, forward strand.
TCATAACTTCCGAAACGTTCCAAGTAGGAAAAATCTAATGATACCGGCGTAATCAGCGTCAAGAATTGTATCAAGAACCCCAATTTCAATTTGATTGAAGGCAGTTCAGTTTTCGCCGACTGGCTAAAATTTTGTAAGAAATCACATATTTGAAATTATAATTTTGAAGTGACACACATATCTCAAAAACTAGGGCCCGGATCAACATGAAACCTATGCTATCCTACTAAAACGGGTGCGCTGATTCCAAATTTACATAGAAAAAGTCTCTGTCTCTACTGGTTTCCGAGTTGTGCTGAAATTACGTTATTCCAAATAACACAAAAATAAGAGCAATGGACCACAAAACTTCAAAATGGTATATGTTAGGCCTATAAAAGTATATATATTTTTGATGTACTCATCGAGAGCTATGATTTGGTGGTCGGTTTACCTTTCTATCACCAACGGTTGCAAACTTCAATTTTTTTCTATCTCAAAGTGCTAAATTTAGAACGAAAATAATTTTATAATTTTTTAAGAGTTAGCGGGTTTTAATGTAGTCATGCTTATGCGTTGGGATGTGCTGAATTCAACGGTGAGCTCGGTTTTCCCGTAACGCGTACTGTTCGGCCAGAAAGTGGGAAACTATAGTTTCCACGGTTTCTCGCGGTTTTCTCGCGAACCGCTCATCTTAGAGCCACCCGGTTTTCAGAAATGAATTCCTCGGCCAATTTCCCATCCGGTACCGTTTGAAACGTGAACATCGGTCAATTAGATCAGACACAGCTTGCGTTAAAAGTTGCAAACATACTAAATTTGCTGTTTTTGCATCATTTTTGATGACTTGGGAACGTCATAACTTCCGAAACGTTCCAAGTAGGAAAAATCTAATGATACCGGCGTAATCAGCGTCAAGAATTGTATCAAGAACCCCAATTTCAATTTGATTGAAGGCAGTTCAGTTTTCGCCGACTGGCTAAAATTTTGTAAGAAATCACATATTTGAAATTATAATTTTGAAGTGACACACATATCTCAAAAACTAGGGCCCGGATCAACATGAAACCTATGCTATCCTACTAAAACGGGTGCGCTGATTCCAAATTTACATACAAAAAGTCTCTGCCTCTACTGGTTTCCGAGTTGTGCTGAAATTCCGTTATTCCAAATAACACAAAAATAAGGGCAATGGACCACAAAACTTCAAAATGGTATATGTTAGGCCTATAAAAGTATATATATTTTTGATGTACTCATCGAGAGTTATGATTTGGTGGTCGGTTTACCTTTCTATCACCAACGGTTGCAAACTTCAATTTTTTTCTATCTCAAAGTGCTAAATTTAGAACGAAAATAATTATATCATTTTTTGAGAGATAGAGGGTTTTAATGTAGTCATGCTTATGCGTTTGGATGTGCTGAATTCAACGGTGAGCTCGGTTTTCCCGTAACGCGTACTGTTCGGCCAGAAAGTGGGAAACTATAGTTTCCACGGTTTCTCGCGGTTTTCTCGCGAACCGCTCACCTTAGAGCCACCCGGTTTTCAGAAATGAATTCCTCGGCCAATTTCCCATCCGGTACCGTTTGAAACGTGAACATCGGTCAATTAGATCAGACACAGCTTGCGTTAAAAGTTGCAAACATACTAAATTTGCTGTTTTTGCATCATTTTTGATGACTTGGGAACGTCATAACTTCCGAAACGTTCCAAGTAGGAAAAATCTAATGATACCGGCGTAATCAGCGTCAAGAATTGTATCAAGAACCCCAATTTCAATTTGATTGAAGGCAGTTCAGTTTTCGCCGACTGGCTAAAATTTTGTAAGAAATCACATATTTGAAATTATAATTTTGAAGTGACACACATATCTCAAAAACTAGGGCCCGGATCAACATGAAACCTATGCTATCCTACTAAAACGGGTGCGCTGATTCCAAATTTACATAGAAAAAGTCTCTGTCTCTACTGGTTTCCGAGTTGTGCTGAAATTACGTTATTCCAAATAACACAAAAATAAGAGCAATGGACCACAAAACTATAAAATTGTATATGTTAGGCCTATAAAAGTATATATATTTTTGATGTACTCATCGAGAGTTATGATTTGGTGGTCGGTTTACCTTTCTATCACCAACGGTTGCAAACTTCAATTTTTTTCTATCTCAAAGTGCTAAATTTAGAACGAAAATAATTTTATCATTTTTTTAGAGATAGAGGGTTTTAATGTAGTCATGCTTATGCGTTGGGATGTGCTGAATTCAACGGTGAGCTCGGTTTTCCCGTAACGCGTACTGTTCGGCCAGAAAGTGGGAAACTATAGTTTCCACGGTTTCTCGCGGTTTTCTCGCGAACCGCTCATCTTAGAGCCACCCGGTTTTCAGAAATGAATTCCTCGGCCAATTTCCCATCCGGTACCGTTTGAAACGTGAACATCGGTCAATTAGATCAGACACAGCTTGCGTTAAAAGTTGCAAACATACTAAATTTGCTGTTTTTGCATCATTTTTGATGACTTGGGAACGTCATAACTTCCGAAACGTTCCAAGTAGGAAAAATCTAATGATACCGGCGTAATCAGCGTCAAGAATTGTATCAAGAACCCCAATTTCAATTTGATTGAAGGCAGTTCAGTTTTCGCCGACTGGCTAAAATTTTGTAAGAAATCACATATTTGAAATTATAATTTTGAAGTGACACACATATCTCAAAAACTAGGGCCCGGATCAACATGAAACCTATGCTATCCTACTAAAACGGGTGCGCTGATTCCAAATTTACATAGAAAAAGTCTCTGTCTCTACTGGTTTCCGAGTTGTGCTGAAATTACGTTATTCCAAATAACACAAAAATAAGAGCAATGGACCACAAAACTTCAAAATGGTATATGTTAGGCCTATAAAAGTATATATATTTTTGATGTACTCATCGAGAGCTATGATTTGGTGGTCGGTTTACCTTTCTATCACCAACGGTTGCAAACTTCAATTTTTTTCTATCTCAAAGTGCTAAATTTAGAACGAAAATAATTTTATCATTTTTTGAGAGATAGAGGGTTTTAATGTAGTCATGCTTATGCGTTGGGATGTGCTGAATTCAACGGTGAGCTCGGTTTTCCCGTAACGCGTACTGTTCGGCCAGAAAGTGGGAAACTATAGTTTCCACGGTTTCTCGCGGGTTTCTCGCGAACCGCTCACCTTAGAGCCACCCGGTTTTCAGAAATGAATTCCTCGGCCAATTTCCCATCCGGTACCGTTTGAAACGTGAACATCGGTCAGTTAGATCAGACACAGCTTGCGTTAAAAGTTGCAAACATACTAAATTTGCTGTTTTTGCATCATTTTTGATGACTTGGGAACGTCATAACTTCCGAAACGTTCCAAGTAGGAAAAATCTAATGATACCGGCGTAATCAGCGTCAAGAATTGTATCAAGAACCCCAATTTCAATTTGATTGAAGGCAGTTCAGTTTTCGCCGACTGGCTAAAATTTTGTAAGAAATCACATATTTGAAATTATAATTTTGAAGTGACACACATATCTCAAAAACTAGGGCCCGGATCAACATGAAACCTATGCTATCCTACTAAAACGGGTGCGCTGATTCCAAATTTACATAGAAAAAGTCTCTGTCTCTACTGGTTTCCGAGTTGTGCTGAAATTACGTTATTCCAAATAACACAAAAATAAGAGCAATGGACCACAAAACTTCAAAATGGTATATGTTAGGCCTATAAAAGTATGTATATATATTTTTGATGTACTCATCGAGAGTTATGATTTGGTGGTCGGTTTACCTTTCTATCACCAACGGTTGCAAACTTCAATTTTTTTCTATCTCAAAGTGCTAAATTTAGAACGAAAATAATTATATCATTTTTTGAGAGATAGAGGGTTTTAATGTAGTCATGCTTATGCGTTTGGATGTGCTGAATTCAACGGTGAGCTCGGTTTTCCCGTAACGCGTACTGTTCGGCCAGAAAGTGGGAAACTATAGTTTCCACGGTTTCTCGCGGTTTTCTCGCGAACCGCTCACCTTAGAGCCACCCGGTTTTCAGAAATGAATTCCTCGGCCAATTTCCCATCCGGTACCGTTTGAAACGTGAACATCGGTCAATTAGATCAGACACAGCTTGCGTTAAAAGTTGCAAACATACTAAATTTGCTGTTTTTGCATCATTTTTGATGACTTGGGAACGTCATAACTTCCGAAACGTTCCAAGTAGGAAAAATCTAATGATACCGGCGTAATCAGCGTCAAGAATTGTATCAAGAACCCCAATTTCAATTTGATTGAAGGCAGTTCAGTTTTCGCCGACTGGCTAAAATTTTGTAAGAAATCACATATTTGAAATTATAATTTTGAAGTGACACACATATCTCAAAAACTAGGGCCCGGATCAACATGAAACCTATGCTATCCTACTAAAACGGGTGCGCTGATTCCAAATTTACATAGAAAAAGTCTCTGTCTCTACTGGTTTCCGAGTTGTGCTGAAATTACGTTATTCCAAATAACACAAAAATAAGAGCAATGGACCACAAAACTATAAAATTGTATATGTTAGGCCTATAAAAGTATATATATTTTTGATGTACTCATCGAGAGTTATGATTTGGTGGTCGGTTTACCTTTCTATCACCAACGGTTGCAAACTTCAATTTTTTTCTATCTCAAAGTGCTAAATTTAGAACGAAAATAATTTTATCATTTTTTTAGAGATAGAGGGTTTTAATGTAGTCATGCTTATGCGTTGGGATGTGCTGAATTCAACGGTGAGCTCGGTTTTCCCGTAACGCGTACTGTTCGGCCAGAAAGTGGGAAACTATAGTTTCCACGGTTTCGCGCGGTTTTCTCGCGAACCGCTCACCTTAGAGCCACCCGGTTTTCAGAAATGAATTCCTCGGCCAATTTCCCATCCGGTACCGTTTGAAACGTGAACATCGGTCAATTAGATCAGACACAGCTTGCGTTAAAAGTTGCAAACATACTAAATTTGCTGTTTTTGCATCATTTTTGATGACTTGGGAACGTCATAACTTCCGAAACGTTCCAAGTAGGAAAAATCTAATGATACCGGCGTAATCAGCGTCAAGAATTGTATCAAGAACCCCAATTTCAATTTGATTGAAGGCAGTTCAGTTTTCGCCGACTGGCTAAAATTTTGTAAGAAATCACATATTTGAAATTATAATTTTGAAGTGACACACATATCTCAAAAACTAGGACCCGGATCAACATGAAACCTATGCTATCCTACTAAAACGGGTGCGCTGATTCCAAATTTACATAGAAAAAGTCTCTGTCTCTACTGGTTTCGGAGTTGTGCTGAAATTACGTTATTCCAAATAACACAAAAATAAGAGCAATGGACCACAAAACTTCAAAATGGTATATGTTAGGCCTATAAAAGTATATATGTTTTTGATGTACTCATCGAGAGCTATGATTTGGTGGTCGGTTTACCTTTCTATCACCAACGGTTGCAAACTTCAATTTTTTTCTATCTCAAAGTGCTAAATTTAGAACGAAAATAATTTTATAATTTTTTAAGAGTTAGAGGGTTTTAATGTAGTCATGCTTATGCGTTGGGATGTGCTGAATTCAACGGTGAGCTCGGTTTTCCCGTAACGCGTACTGTTCGGCCAGAAAGTGGGAAACTATAGTTTCCACGGTTTCTCGCGGTTTTCTCGCGAACCGCTCATCTTAGAGCCACCCGGTTTTCAGAAATGAATTCCTCGGCCAATTTCCCATCCGGTACCGTTTGAAACGTGAACATCGGTCAATTAGATCAGACACAGCTTGCGTTAAAAGTTGCAAACATACTAAATTTGCTGTTTTTGCATCATTTTTGATGACTTGGGAACGTCATAACTTCCGAAACGTTCCAAGTAGGAAAAATCTAATGATACCGGCGTAATCAGCGTCAAGAATTGTATCAAGAACCCCAATTTCAATTTGATTGAAGGCAGTTCAGTTTTCGCCGACTGGCTAAAATTTTGTAAGAAATCACATATTTGAAATTATAATTTTGAAGTGACACACATATCTCAAAAACTAGGGCCCGGATCAACATGAAACCTATGCTATCCTACTAAAACGGGTGCGCTGATTCCAAATTTACATAGAAAAAGTCTCTGTCTCTACTGGTTTCCGAGTTGTGCTGAAATTACGTTATTCCAAATAACACAAAAATAAGAGCAATGGACCACAAAACTTCAAAATGGTATATGTTAGGCCTATAAAAGTATATATATTTTTGATGTACTCATCGAGAGCTATGATTTGGTGGTCGGTTTACCTTTCTATCACCAACGGTTGCAAACTTCAATTTTTTTCTATCTCAAAGTGCTAAATTTAGAACGAAAATAATTTTATCATTTTTTGAGAGATAGAGGGTTTTAATGTAGTCATGCTTATGCGTTGGGATGTGCTGAATTCAACGGTGAGCTCGGTTTTCCCGTAACGCGTACTGTTCGGCCAGAAAGTGGGAAACTATAGTTTCCACGGTTTCTCGCGGGTTTCTCGCGAACCACTCACCTTAGAGCCACCCGGTTTTCAGAAATGAATTCCTCGGCCAAGTTCCCATCCGGTACCGTTTGAAACGTGAACATCGGTCAGTTAGATCAGACACAGCTTGCGTTAAAAGTTGCAAACATACTAAATTTGCTGTTTTTGCATCATTTTTGATGACTTGGGAACGTCATAACTTCCGAAACGTTCCAAGTAGGAAAAATCTAATGATACCGGCGTAATCAGCGTCAAGAATTGTATCAAGAACCCCAATTTCAATTTGATTGAAGGCAGTTCAGTTTTCGCCGACTGGCTAAAATTTTGTAAGAAATCACATATTTGAAATTATAATTTTGAAGTGACACACATATCTCAAAAACTAGGGCCCGGATCAACATGAAACCTATGCTATCCTACTAAAACGGGTGCGCTGATTCCAAATTTACATAGAAAAAGTCTCTGTCTCTACTGGTTTCCGAGTTGTGCTGAAATTACGTTATTCCAAATAACACAAAAATAAGAGCAATGGACCACAAAACTTCAAAATGGTATATGTTAGGCCTATAAAAGTATGTATATATATTTTTGATGTACTCATCGAGAGTTATGATTTGGTGGTCGGTTTACCTTTCTATCACCAACGGTTGCAAACTTCAATTTTTTTCTATCTCAAAGTGCTAAATTTAGAACGAAAATAATTTTATCATTTTTTGAGAGATAGAGGGTTTTAATGTAGTCATGCTTATGCGTTGGGATGTGCTGAATTCAACGGTGAGCTCGGTTTTCCCGTAACGCGTACTGTTCGGCCAGAAAGTGGGAAACTATAGTTTCCACGGTTTCTCGCGGTTTTCTCGCGAACCGCTCACCTTAGAGCCACCCGGTTTTCAGAAATGAATTCCTCGGCCAATTTCCCATCCGGTACCGTTTGAAACGTGAACATCGGTCAATTAGATCAGACACAGCTTGCGTTAAAAGTTGCAAACATACTAAATTTGCTGTTTTTGCATCATTTTTGATGACTTGGGAACGTCATAACTTCCGAAACGTTCCAAGTAGGAAAAATCTAATGATACCGGCGTAATCAGCGTCAAGAATTGTTTCAAGAACCCCAATTTCAATTTGATTGAAGGCAGTTCAGTTTTCGCCGACTGGCTAAAATTTTGTAAGAAATCACATATTTGAAATTATAATTTTGAAGTGACACACATATCTCAAAAACTAGGGCCCGGATCAACATGAAACCTATGCTGTCCTACTAAAACGGGTGCGCTGATTCCAAATTTACATAGAAAAAGTCTCTGTCTCTACTGGTTTCGGAGTTGTGCTGAAATTACATTATTCCAAATAACACAAAAATAAGAGCAATGGACCACAAAACTTCAAAATGGTATATGTTAGGCCTATAAAAGTATATATATTTTTGATGTACTCATCGAGAGCTATGATTTGGTGGTCGGTTTACCTTTCTATCACCAACGGTTGCAAACTTCAATTTTTTTCTATCTCAAAGTGCTAAATTTAGAACGAAAATAATTTTATCATTTTTTGAGAGATAGAGGGTTTTAATGTAGTCATGCTTATGCGTTGGGATGTGCTGAATTCAACGGTGAGCTCGGTTTTCCCGTAACGCGTACTGTTCGGCCAGAAAGTGGGAAACTATAGTTTCCACGGTTTCTCGCGGTTTTCTCGCGAACCGCTCACCTTAGAGCCACCCGGTTTTCAGAAATGAATTCCTCGGCCAATTTCCCATCCGGTACCGTTTGAAACGCGAACATCGGTCAATTAGATCAGACACAGCTTGCGTTAAAAGTTGCAAACATACTAAATTTGCTGTTTTTGCATCATTTTTGATGACTTGGGAACGTCATAACTTCCGAACCGTTCCAAGTAGGAAAAATCTAATGATACCGGCGTAATCAGCGTCAAGAATTGTATCAAGAACCCCAATTTCAATTTGATTGAAGGCAGTTCAGTTTTCGCCGACTGGCTAAAATTTTGTAAGAAATCACATATTTGAAATTATAATTTTGAAGTGACACACATATCTCAAAAACTAGGACCCGGATCAACATGAAACCTATGCTATCCTACTAAAGCGGGTGCGCTGATTCCAAATTCACATAGAAAAAGTCTCTGTGTCTACTGGTTTCCGAGTTGTGCTGAAATTACGTTATTCCAAATAACACAAAAATAAGAGCAATGGACCACATAACTTCAAAATGGTATACGTTAGGCCTATAAAAGTATATATATTTTTGATGTACTCACCGAGAGCTATGATTTCGTGGTCGGTTTACCTTTCTATCACCAACGGTTGCAAACTTCAATTTTCTTCTATCTCAAAGTGCTAAATTTAGAGTGAAAATAATTTTATAATTTTTTGAGAGATAGAGGGTTTTAATTTAGTCAGACACAGCTTGCGTTAAAAGTTGCTAATATAGTAAAAGTTTTTATAACAAATAAAGTCACCCTGTACATACAATAGGAGCTAGGGCGATGCGAGGGCCCGGGTTTCATCAATTTTCTTCCCTCTTCCTTTTGTCTTCGCTCACGTTTCGGCGGGCTTTACGAATTAATGTTGCAGAAACGATTACCGCAGCCAGGGACCATGATTGAGCCAGAAAATTCATCGCCGTTTCGGTCTCTTTTCCGGCCCTTAATGTGTCCTTCGTTCCGGCAATGCGCCGAATTACCTACCCCGTCATCTAGTCAAATTGCTTCAAATCTAACGACAAAATGCTTATATGTACAATTGTACAACCATATGCTATAACTACTATAAGAAATGTTGAATTGAATGAAAGACGTCATAACTTCCGAACCGTTCGAAATAGAAAAAATCGGATTGCACCGATGTAATCAGCGTGGAAAATAGAGTCTAAAAGTGATATAGGTTTTCCCGGGGAGAGTAACGGTTTTCCAGAAAATGGAAAATTAAGATGCTCGCAGTTTTTCACGCTTTTCTCAAGAACCGTATGAGATAGAGTAACGTGGTCTTCAAAAATGGATTTCTCGGACAATTTCCCATCCGGTGATCATGTTTCGTATAGCTTGGTAGGCTATTGTTTCGTCTTTTTCGAACCGGAAGTTAAACATCGCTGAATATTTTATACCTACGTAAAGAAAACTTTTCTCAGGGGGTGGGAAAGTTTGACTCCGCTGCCACTGCTCCGGCAGGAGTCTGTGAGTGTTTCTCCTCTTCATTTTTTATGGGGTTAATCCGCGCTCGGATCGGGGGTAAGAACCGTATAACGCCGGTGTTTAAAGCTCTGTTAGGCATGACAGTAAGTTTGATGGAAGACCCTTCCCCGTGAAACGATTGCGGGGCGCGGGGAGGAATAACGGATTCAAGATTAGAGTATGTATGAAGAGTATACCACATTGAACTTTGTTTTAGGACATCCGGTTTGTTGATTTGACATTACACTTATCACTTATCACAATCTTATTTTACCAATGTTCTAACTTTAGTTGAATAAATTGTCCCATTGTTTGATAGTGAAGTCGATATGATGTGGATGTAGGAAAACAAAACTGGTTTTCTTCACTAATATATTTTTTTAAAGTTTTTGGAGACTAGTTTCGGGGTACCCCCATCTTCAGACCAAACTGCAAATACCTAAATTAAATAAAATCAAAACAAAAAGGGCACCTGGTTTTGATCTGATAACAAATGAGATTTTAAAAGAATTGCCTAAAAAAGCCATAGTTAAGATAACTAACCTCTGCAACGCAGCATTTAGGCTTAAATATGTGCCATCTGTTTGGAAAACTGCGGAGGTAGTGATGATTCCCAAGCTCGGAAAACCACCAAATGAAGCATCCTCCTACAGGCCAATTTCTTTAGTGTCCACATTGTCAAAACTGTTTGAGAAGCTACTTGCAAAACGACTGAAGCCAATCTTAGCTGAAAGAAACATCATACCCACTCATCAGTTTGGATTCAGAATCAAACATTCCACAATTGATCAGGTGCACAGAATAACAATGATCATAGAAAGAACTATAGAAGAAAAAAATTATGCTCCTCTATATTCCTGGATGTGGCAAAAGCCTTCGACAAAGTTTGGCACGAAGGTCTAGTCCATAAGCTGGATCGGCTACTACCCTTCGAGTATAGCAAACTATTAGGATCATATCTTTCTGACAGATACTTCCGCATAAAGCAAGATAACGAGTATTCAACCCTTAAATGTATTAAAGCTGGAGTACCACAAGGTAGTGTACTTGGCCCAATTCTTTACCTTCTATACACACATGATCTTCCGCAACCAGATGGTGTTACCGTTGCCACGTTTGCTGATGACACTGCTATCATGGCAGTAGATACAAATGTTGAAGGATCAACATTAAAACTGCAGTATGCTGTCAACGATGTTAGTGATTGGATGTAACGGTGGCTAATTACATTGAACGAAACCAAATCAGTTCACATAAACTTTACCAACAAGCGAATACGATACGTTCCAGTTACAATAAATTTCACCACCGTACCCTACTCGAACACGGCAAAATACCTCGGTATGACGCTAGACACCAAGCTCCGCTGGAAAACACATGTTAAAAAGAAACGCGAAGAATTGGGCATAAGATACACAAAAATGTACTGGCTTATTGGTAGGAAGTCGTCTTCGTCGACATATAATAAACTCCTACTTTACAAGCAGATACTTAAACCTGTGTGGACCTATGGTATCCAACTGTGGGGCTGCACTAAGCCAAGCAATATCACCATCATTCAACGCTTCCAAAATAAGGTGCTAAGAAACATCGTGGGTGCACCGTGGTATATAAGAAACAGAAATCTCCGCAGGGATCTTGAGATGGAATTAGTAACGAACGAAATTGGAAAGTTTGCGGAGAATCATCAGAACAGACATCTCCAGCACACGAATGTCGAGGCAATCCAGCTTCTTGACAATTGTGACAGTGTGCGAAGACTCAAAAGAACGAAGGCGTCAGCATCCAAATTAAATTTAAGTTACACCAATGGGGAACACTTAATATAGAACACCTTTTATTAATTTAGGTTAGATTAATATAGCTAGATAGTCATCAGACTAGGTGTTCACAAGTACCTGTAAGGGTGCTGTTAATTAATAAAAAATAAAAAACTCGAGTGAAAATTGCTTAAATTCAGGTGGCCTTCTTTTTACGTTATCAGTGTTCTAACGGATAGTAATTTTGGGCGTTTACCTTATATAGAATTCTTTTAGGATATTTTGAGATAATTTGGTATTAGAAAATAGCAGAAGTGAATACTATGTATGCATTACAAGCTAAAAACAGTATAGGTACTCACGTACAAACAAGTTTAAACATAGTTAAACGCACACAACACTTTAGCAGGGAATTACTTTATCTACAAGGTACGTTTTATCGTCTCCAACAATTCCATCGCTAGCGTCTGCAAATTCGATTTGCAGAACATTGTCATTGTCCTGCATTCGATGCATTTTGCTGACAACTGTCCGTATGTGAGTCCCAAACTCACCGGTGAATACGTAGCTCCATCTAGTTGTGAATTCAAGATGTACCTTGAGCAATGTGACTGATTTTAACTGAACTACTCTACGAGGAGTTTTATTCGCGACTCCTTCTTTCTCCTGTTGTTCTTCCTTGCAAAGATAGAAGCATATCTCCCTCTGTGTAGATGTCCGGTATCCTGAGCAAATATGTCAAAATATATTCTACGAAGTGGAAGAAGGAATAAAGTATGGCCCTGGTATAACATATTAGCAGAAAAATACTTTAAGTAGGTACTCGATGTCACGTTATAAAGTGTACTTTAAAGTTTAAACGTGTTTTTCTCGAACCCGTTTTTTCGCGAACAGTTGGCATGATATTTTTAAAACTATTTGAGCGATTGACTACAAATTTTAACTGGATGTTAAGTTAACATCGCTTTATCGTTTGATAAACCAGAAATGCAATTTGTTATATACTTTTCTTTTCATAGAGCATACATTGTCAATTTATATGAGAAAAAAGCGCCTGAACGTCAGATATTCTTGCATACTGAAATTTTTAGGTGTTTTTAGGTTGTGTATCCTTGCTATTCTCTACAAGCACCTTCGGTAGGTTCCTTCTATAGTGTCTTGCCGTCCTGCCTTTTTCAGTTTATCACGTATGACGTGAAAAGTGGTAAGACGATCCTCTGGTGCACTCGCACATATATGAATATCTGATTTGAATAAAATATAGCGAACGAAAGCTGGGTTCGCCAGCGATCCACTGGCAAAAGGGACCACATAAATCCTTTTTCCCCTTTTTTTCCTAGTTTATGCGTTGGCCTGGATATCCCAGCTCTATGATGCACGACATACACGAAAAATATGGCCGTTTTTTTGTTTGTTGGTGGACTAGTTCCGTGTAAATTAAAAATTGAGATTAAAATTATTAAAGTATAGTTTTAAAAAATGTATGAAGATTTAAAAAACGAACCATTTAAACAAATAGTTTGTTAACTATTCTCTTCTGCTATTTTCTTATACAATATTATCTCAAAACCTAAAAGAATTTTCTATAATATAATTTTTTACCTGAAAACCTGGCCAATATTATTTTTTCACATAAAAAGGCTTTAGATGTGTTGTTTTATCTATGTATAACATTTTAACCTTCATACTAAGAATTTAAAGGTTAATAACTTAATAAACACAATAAAACAGTACAAAATAAGAAAAAGCAAACTGCATTAAAAAAAGTTCTTCACTGCACTACACCTATTGTAAATTAATTACTGCTACAACATTTGTCAACAATATTTTTTTGTGATTTTATCGCTATTATGTTTTACCGTGTCAAATTCATAAAATAATATATGGCATGTCCAGTTTAAATACGCAGCATATACGGACTTAAAATTGAACAATACATGTCGGTTTTGAGTTATATGAGATAACATGTTTGGGTCTGTTATGTTGTAAGAAAATTCTGAAAAAAGGTTTATTTTTAAAGACCAGTCGTAGAGGAAGAAAAGGAAAGTTTACACGAGTCGATATTGTGTATTGAAACGGTACATATGCTATTCATGCTGTTTTCCGTTCGATGCATTCCTTTTAAGACGTGATAGTAGAGGCAATTAAGAACCTATTTTACCATTTTTATCACTATAAAATCTATTATTTTTAGTATTATTTCAAAATTGTCTAATATTTATACTTACTGTTTCCATGAAAACTTTAGAAATTTGATCATACTTCAAGCTGAAACGGTCGTTTTTTAGTGGTATGACCCTAATACGCATGTTTTGAACCCGCATCGCATTCCGCATAAACACATTTATCGAAAACGCCTAACCAGTTTCTATTCACAAACTTACTATTGTCTCTCCTCAACAAGAATCCAATTTAAACCAGTGAACTGTGTATGCGAGTAGTTGCTTTCGAAGTATTTTCTTGCATTGAATATGAATCCGATTGGCTTCAAGCAACCAATTTCCAAGAAATGCATATACAAGTAGAAAGTTTCAGGTTTTTTTCGGATGATTTTTAAGAGTCTAGGTCATCGGGGTTGTTGGCTATACATGATCCAAAACGAAAAAATATACGTACATAACGGCATTTACAACATACAAGATGCATTGAACATAAACTTGTCAATATATCGATAACCGTAACCATTTGTATATAGCTAAATATGGTTGAATATGTTCTAAATTACCTCTACTATCACGGTATCAAGAAATTGCACCAAATTACATATAAGCCGGTACATCAATTTTTGGATTTTCCTTTACAACGTATTAGAAATAAAATCACAAAAACAGCATCCGCACCTATCCGCAGCAGATTTTCCAGTAGTTGTAATGTCTAATATTCATACTATAATTTGAACCACTTGCAAAACCTTAACAAAGCTAAACACTAAACTAAAACACTCAAGTTCTGCATAAAACTGTTTTTTTTTATAACAGCGGATGTCTCGGTCTTGCAATAAACAAAATTGTGCGTAAATTTTAATAGAAATAATGTCGAATGAAAGTTCATACTTGGTTCTAAAGAATGTATACCAAAAAAGTCACATTTTTCTTTAAAATACAAAATTGCAACCGTTTTTAAGAGCGTCAACTTATGTGCATCTATGTTCAGCTATAGTAAAATATAACGTTTGGCTGACAAGGACACGTGGCTCCGGGCTCAGGTGAAAAAATATTGCCACATTTTAATACATCGGTATTTTACCTATCCCAGTAACTGCTTTACTTTTTGGAATTTAACAATTTAGAAATTTGATTTATGGCCAGCTTTTTGGGTCTAATACTCCAATGTGCATCGCCCCAGCAACTCCACGTATTCCAAAAATCCGTACGGCTGCAAATTTCCCCAATTATATACGACAACGGAATGAAATAAATAATAAAATAACAAATCTCGATTAAATATTAGTTGAAAATTGCCAAAATGCCTTCTGCGCTGTAAAAAGCAATCTTATTTCGTTTTTTTTTTGTATCATGTTATTAAATCCCTACACTTGATTAAAGTCAAGCTTAAACCATCATCGCGCTCTACACAAAACCCATCATAGATGCGCCATTAATAATTCCCTGTTTGTACAAAGATGCCTGTTACGAAAACCCGTTAATCTAAAGTTTAAACAGCGGGAAAGACGAACACACACACACACACACACACACGACGGCTCCCTCTGCACATTATTTACATAAAGTAAATATATAATAACTTGGTGGCGCGTCTACGTGTTGAAGCGGGCGGAGCGTCGCTACCGCCACCTAGCGAGCAATCTTAAATCACGGATTATTTATTACCGTTCATAGCGTACGGTATCACGTCTTCCAAGCTTGCAAATAAATACCGCGTGCACCTGTAATTACATATCGCCGTCTTGGTCGGATACCTGAATTTCGCGCTTAGTTATATAACTATGCCGGTGGTGTGAAACAGTTGAGAAAGTTGAGTTAGTCGAGTTAGTCTAGGTAGCAGAATTCCTAATTGTGGTACTAAATTACATGCATCGGTTGCTAAGGTTTTGCCTGCGATATGAACATCCACAAAATTAATGTGTCTAACCAACCTAAACGTTAAAACATACTTGTCTATTAAAAAAAATCTGATGTGGCCAGGCAGATGACTTTATCGTACAATATATAAAATTAATAGTTTAGCTGCATGAGATTCTATCGAGATCGATCGTGTTTGCATTAAAATAAAATGAATTAGCCAGGATTTGACAGATATTGACAGTAGGTATTGTAAAAAACAGCCTTTGACACTACCTACTGTCATTAGAATAAAAATATCTGGCAAATCCTATATTAACGCAGACACGATCTCGATCAAATAGAATTTCCTCCTACAGCTAAACTATTAATTTTACCAAAAAATGTTATAGACATAACTTATACAAAATTTCCTTTACTTTAATTTATTATTCAACTATTTTGACGAAATTACAGAAATGGCGGCTCATTTGCAAAATCCTTGAAAAGTGCATAACGATATTGCTATCCGCAATCCGCACTTGAAATACACATTGACTTTGTGAACACCATGGAAACACCAAGCAGTTTCAATATTGCTTCGCATAGCGTACGTGCGCGCGTGTCTCTCCTCCTCATCGCATTCTCCATGCATTTGCGAGTTGAATTGACGTTTCGCAGCCGCTGACGTTCTGAATACAGTCAAAAGTTTCAAAATATCCTGGTTACCTACTATTAATGCAGACACGATTTCGATCAAATAGAATTTGCTCCTGCAGCTAAACTATTAATTTTACCAAAAAATGTTATAGACATAAATTGTACAAAATTTCCTCTACTTTAATTTATTATTTATCTATTTTGACGAAATTACAGAAATGACGGCTCATTTGCAAAATCGTTGAAAAATGCTAAGAGTAAATAGCCAGTTCCTTTGAACCCTTTTGAACCAAAAGATTTTCAGGTCTAAGTTTGGTCATGAACCTTGTAAATATGAACTTTCGTCCCGATACAGTAGTTTTTCCGCCATAATACCCTTAAACTACCCTTAAATGAAAATATGTACATTCTTCAGATAATTCATCCCTTTTCACGTTTGTTTATAGATATTCTATGTGTTTAAAGAATTCGTTTTTCTCGACAATTAGTATGAATTCTGCTCTCTGAGTTCGAAGTAGCAAATTATTATCTTACAGTAACATCGTTCATTATTATCTTACAGTATCATTATTCATTTACAACTTATTTACCGACAGAAAAAGAAAAGTCAGCTTTTTTGAGAAATTAACTAACAAATGTCATATTCGAGATATCTATTAAAGCCACATTTGTTTAAACAATTGTTGATAGTAATTCACCTATAATTATTTTTATAAATCGGTCTGGCCAACTGTTATTCTCAAGTGACATCATTTATACTTTGGGATGAATCCATTGTTTAAATAATACAATATTATTCGTTATTATGTTATTCGTTATTATTCACTTGAGAATAACAGTTGGCAGGCCGCTCCAAAGAATAATTGTATGCCAATTGCAAAAAAAATGTTTAAACAAGATGTATTTGTTTAAACAAAAGTTAATTTCACAAAAAAACGTCTTTCCGATTATAATTAGAAATAAAAGTTGAAAATGAATTAGGTATAATTGATGTTTAAACAATATGAACTTTGTTTAAATGAATAATGTCATTGTAAAGTAATAAACTGCCATTTTGAACACAGAAAACAGAATTCAGACGGATTTTCGAGAATAACGAATTATTTCAACAAATAGAATGTGTTTAAACAATTGGAAATTAACTGACAAATGTTTATAAACATTCCACTAGAGGTATAGTAAGGATTTCTATGAGAGAAAAGAGAATTAAATGTTTAGAACAGTACATTTTCTGAAGAAAGTAAATTTTTTCACGTAGGTAGTTTTAAGGGCACTGTGAGGGTGGGTTAGTGGCTAATCTAATCCATATATTTTCCCCTATTCTTATAGGGGAATCGAATGGTGTTGGTTTTATTGAGATTGAATAAATGCTCAACAAGATACAGCCTATTGAATATGTCGATTTTTGCAAATATTCCGTGTCACCTAATCAGTTATTAATTAATTACGGATACCAATTTACATATTTCGGATCGGACTTTTCCACTTTTAAATTGGCCGAAGAACGCTCGTCCTAACAGTGTTAGTTCCATTGCGATATCTCCAAGGGTACTTGAGTTATTACCGTTTTTCTATACACGTAAATTCCCATAAGAGGTTATACACATGCTAGCGTGCGATGTGCCGCTCACCTCGAAAACTTGTCTAAGAAATACTATCGCGCTTCAGGACAAACGCGTGGTGGGAGTACCGCTCTGCTATTGGTGTAAACGTAAAACGCAGTATCGGAAAGACAGGCTTTGTTGTTGTATGCCGGCTGATTACTGCGATAAAATGTTGCTAATTATTGGGTAAATTCGAAGTAATTTAAGTACAAGTGTATTATAAATACGCAACTAGACTTTAGTGATGTATCTGTTGTGAAACGGTGGCCTTTCTCTACCTGGTAAGTGTTCTCCCGATTTTTAATGACTCAAATGACGACGTATTTATCACAATGAACAAATCAAAGTAATGCTTACCCTGACCGAAGACAGCTGGTTCGAACAGTGTTAGTTTCATTGCGATATCTCTTAAGGTACTCGAGTAATAAGCGTTTTTCTATACACATAAATTACCATAAGAGGTTATATATCAGCGTTGATGTGCCGCTAAACCTTTCAGAAATACTATTGCTATCCAGGCTAAATTATTGCTAATTATTGAGTATAATATAGTCGAAGTAATATCAAGTATAACTGTATTATAAATGTGCAACTAGACTTTTGTGTTGTAGGTACTTGTTGTGAAATTGCATTTCTTTACCTGTTAAGTGTCGTTTTCTCGATTTTTATTGATCAAAATAACTGCGTAGTTATCACAAATGATAGAACAACGCCAAACTTCCACTGGGAAAATAATATTTCGGATGTTTTAGCGATTCTCACGACTAATTTACCTAAACATGTATCGTTTTTTTCTGAGTATTTCCTATTTCCTAGAAGATGGAAGGTATAAAATAACTCAACCCTTAATAACTCTTGGCCTGACGCGATTATTGCTTTGAGTGGAAACACGTCGATTAAGATATCGAGGGGGAAGTTCAAAAATGGTACCTAGAGAATCTTAGGTTTCATCCCTTCTCCGCTCAATCACCCCACTTTGAAATTTCAAACGGCACCCTATATCTTGTGATACATCATTTGAAAGGGCATAAAATTCTCTACTCAACCATGATAGAACAAATTAAATCGATCGATTGGTTCTTAAGATAGACTAGAATAACGGCCAACATTATTTGCGTTCGCGAAGAGTTCGAAAACAGTTTTGTCTAGCAAATAATGGTGGCCATTTCGAACATACCATAAAATAATTTCTTAGTTTATTATTTATTTTAATGTTTTATTTCTTATGACTGTAATTTAATTCAACTTTTTTATCATGGTTGAGTAGAGAATTTTATGCCCTTTCAAATAATATATATCACAAGGTAGGGGGTCCTATTTAAAATTTCGAAGTGGGGTGGCTGGGGGGTGAAGGGATGAAACCTAAAATTCTCTAGGTACCATTTTTGAACTTCCCCCTCGGTATCTAAGTCGACGTGTTTCCACTCTAAGCAATAATCGCATCAGGGCAAGAGTTATTAAGGGTGGATACTTTTGAAGTGAACACACGGTATAATTATTTGCAGAAAACCCAATGGGACTAGACATTTTAATATTTTTGCTTATTTCTTGCGTCTATATTGCTTGATTAAAAAAAAACCTGTGATGCCCACTGAAACACAGGAAATACAAAATTATAAACAGAACATTCGTTGATAAATGTACTTCCAAACAACAATGTTTAGTACTATTATTTTTTATAGAAAAATTCAAAATTCAATTTTTCTGTAGATATCTTAAAAAATATAGACACAGTTACATTTTCGAATGATTTTTTTTACTGGAGATGGCACGAATAAACATTATAAACATAACGAAATGCTATTAATACAATAAACAGCAGATCTAGCACTCTTCGGTCGCTCGCGCTTAGACAAGAGGTGTCGTCACCGCGGTAGTTAAGTAGCCGCTGCGCGTTGCCGGGCAACGTCAACAACTCGAAGTGTTGCTCGTCGCCATGTTTAGTACAGTAAATGTGTTCATCTCGGACCGATTTTAATCGGAATTTTATAGGATAAACGGTAAATTATCGCTTAAAAATTTGTGGAAACGTGTTAAATGTGGTCCGTGATGTCGTGCGTGCGGTTTGAGACGATCTTTTACGTTTATTTGGAGAATATCGCATCTGCACGAATACAGCCTTGTATTACGGGTGAGCTTGTTATGTTTTGTTATGGTATCTGCTGGGTAAAGTGGTATTAGTTATTATCTTAAGTATAAACATAACGATAGGTATGGCTGTGCAACATTTCTGAAAATATCGGATATTATTTGGATGTTTCAGGCCAGAATAAAGATTTTTTGTAATGGAGATGACACGATTTTGAACTGTTATCTCTAAAGGTGGTGTATTAATGCCAAAATCGCTACTCTCTGCTGCTAGTATAATAATTAGGGATTATTGATGTCCGTAATTCCGACACTCGTGTCGGAATTTGGACAAAATTCGCAGAATTAATTGTAATATAGCAAACGATGTCAACTATGTTATTTTTTTGTGCAAAGACAGCAATAGAGCCATATGTAATTATGTTGAAATATGAAATATGTTGGATTTACCATTTAGGCTAGTTGTACCAACAACCCCTTCGTGGGGGTTGTTTGGCACAACAAAACCTTGTAAAACTTCTAATGGGTTTCTTTATTTTATTAAAGTCATACTTATTTCTATTTCTTTTGTTCTAGTATTGCCAACCTAACTATCGAGTCGTGAAACTGTTTCCAAACTTCAGTCACAATTCATCATGGAAAGGACTGTGGATTCTGTGGACCAATTAGCATCAGGTATGTTACTATTATGTTTCTCGTTGCACTATTTCTTGCTCTCTAGATTGTGGGTAGTGTTTAAAAAAAGTTAAGGGTTGATTTGTAAAAAATTAAGGAAGGTATGCAGGCTTAAAACGTATCTTCACAAGTTCATAGTTCTGAGAAAAACTACTTTGAAGTTTACTCTTAAAATTGTGTTACTATTTGTGTATTCACAACTATCAAATGATATAGTTATTATACGTTCACATATTCTTTATAGGAATTCACAACTTCAGCGCCCCAAGATTCCAAAATGCATCAGAAAGCGTTCGCAGTACCGTAGGATAGAGATTCAGCTTTGAGACACATAGTTGCTTCGCTAATGGTAAGTGGCAAAAATGATTTTTAATATATTGTTTTTGTTGGTATATAGTCCCGTAACAAACTCGGTTTTTCAAAAAGTTTCTTTAAAAACATCAAATATTCAAGCTTATGCGGGCGAAGCCAGGTCAACTGCGTGCTGTATTCAGTTTTTTTTTAGTTTGTCTTAGTTTTGTTTTTAATTTTCAATATTTCGCCTTATAGGCTTCATCGGAGAATCTACAATAACAGTAATTTCTTATATAAATATTATGACAAATATATAAATACTCACTAAATAAACATTAAAAATCCTAAACTATGTGAACACATGAACTTTCTATAAACTTTTTCTTGACATATGTAAAACAAAATACTTCATAACAACCTAAGATAATATAAAATCACAACATCCAAGAACAAATAAATTAATCAAAATAATTTCAGAGCCTTACAAGATTACGACATTAATAAATTTTTATAAATAATACAAACATTTTCTACGTCAGTTTTAAAATTTGCAGCTAGCGTAGGCGATATTCAAAGATATCAAAACATGTCCCACAGGTAAACAAAGTAAAGTAGAAACTTCTTTCAGTATTTCTCTGTGTCTATAAGAAAAAAATAGGTTACCGTTAACTTTTTCTGATACCTGGCATTTTATTAAATAACGTTTATATACCGAATGCTTGTATAAACCGAATATTTCTATTTATTTTATACGTTATACTTTAATCACATTTAAGAATATAACAGAGCAAAATAATAGCATTCGAGTATTCTACAACCTAAAAGTAACGCATAACCAGACTTCAATAATATCATAGTGAGCCATTTCTACCAAATCTAGATATGTACCTACCTATCACGTTTTCTAGGCAATCGCTAGCATTGCTTTGAATACCCGCGTAGAGGGTATCTATTAATGATCAGCTGATAGCGGCTATGCAGTACACTACACGCAGTTGTTTTCCAACATTGTTGGTGCGGTGCATTTCTCCAAGTTATCTACTCGTATTTCGTTATTTTCTATGCGATTTTCACGGGACAAACGGCAAAATGACTTGCAATAATTAATACTAAGCGTGCGCGCCGTGAATTTGAGTGAATTTCGGGATGCTTTGAAAGAATTCTTGCGGTGTATGAAGAAATGCCGAAAGCGTCGTAAATAGAGGTTAGTCTTTTAGTTTTCTTAGTTATTATGACAACACATCTATAGTTTATGTCGGTAATTTTATCTGTACTGATATAATATGGAAATTTCGAATATTTTAGAAAAAATACTAAATAATACTAACGGGGCGCAACAATGTCCAGAATAGAGCTTATTTGCGGCGAAAATCATCTGTCTGATACAGAAAAGAAAAAGATATATTTCTGTATAAATTTAGAACATAACGGGAATTTTGGAATTTATTTCTACAAACCAACTCTTGAATGTTTGAGGGAAAAAGCACTCTCGATGTACCGAATTGCTTCCGAAGATTTCTTTTTGCCCGTATTCACATAATTTCACATTTTCTGTGTGTGTATGTCTTGATTTTCAGGCCCCACAAAATTTTGTTCGCGAACTATCACCTGGTGGTTATAAATGCCGCCACCTATTTGGTATATTGTGATAGTTCCTCCAAGCACCTGACATGTTCGCGGTAATATAAATTTAAATATGATAAAACTTTCAAAACCTTCTTAGTTTGTAAAATATTTAGGTAATTTGGCTCGATTCTTTATATTAGCAGTTACGTACCATCTACTCAAGTAGTTTTGATAAGCTCGTTTTTAATACAACTTTATACTAATCTAAGGCTTAATAAATCCGCACATAACATGTGGATGATATGTAGATGAGGGCAAAAATATATATTATCAAAACATCATATTTATTATCTTTATTTTTGGAAATATTTTTCAAAATGCTTACATATTTTCAGAACTTTTATGTGGCATGTGTAGCAGAGCTATACCCATTTTTATTTTTATTGTATTATGTTCTAAATTCTTTATTTATTTTATTCATATTTATTACTATTTGAAAATTGTAAATGTTTTTTTCTAGTTTCACATCGGGCATCTTTTCGTGTAATTTAGTAGTATTATAAAGCCTACGTCTTCACTTATCTGTGACGTAGACGCATATTTATCGTCATTTCAGTATATATAATGCAAATGAAATTACAACAGTCTTGAAGACAGGTTCTCGTAAGGTAACAAGATTGCATCTTGTCATCTGCGGTAGTGAGAAAGACCCACATAGTAGTGGAATACGCCAGACGTACAGCGCTCGCAAAATATGAGAAAACAAGAACGACTGATACTTATTTAGATAGCCGCGTCGCGTCTCGCTGTAGGTACTCTAGAAATTCATATTTTCCACGGGGAGCCACCAGTCAAATTTCCACCGAGTTTCCCCACCGACAGACCGCACTATCTCCCTCCATTCCACCAGCGGCGTGCATAAAATCTCTTTAAGAACTACTGGTATATCTGGTTATTCATCTTTATGAATAATATACTTGATAATATTTACAGATTTTTGAATTGCTTGTACAAGTTTTTAAAAGTTTCGGTAACCTTCGGCTAAAATCTGCAGTACGCCACTGGTTTATCTCACTCAGTTTATAAGTACGATGTAAAGAAAAATAATTAAGTTAGCGTCTCGTAGAGGAAGTGGAAAAATATGATAAAGAGGGGGAAATGTATAACCAGGAGATGATGGGTGTATGAAATGCATTTTAGGAGTTTTGGTCGTATTTTTTTATAAATAAATTTTATCACATTGGGTTTTCTTGAATCTGTATTTACATTATTTGATACATTCAAAGTCCATGAACAAAAAGGTACAGGACAAATTAAAAAAAAGAGGCAGCTACCAACAGCTACCTCCTTTTTATTCTTAGGGTTCCGAACGGCCATTTCGGTGTTATTGCGAATCCAAAAGGGATCCCTAAAGAGTTATTTCTTCAGTAATGTGAAGGAGTTGTTTAAAGACGATGAAATGTCAAATTAAGACATATTTTTATCTGAAGTTATAATATAGAATGTTTCTTATCTAATATTGGTGGTATAAACCGCGCTGTACACCAAAAAAACCATCAATATTAAGTACTCAAAAAATAAAACCGGCGCCTTCGCCATTTGTGAAATCTCACCTTATGACGATATTTACCATAGATGGTCATTCTCGTCGGTCAGGAGACGAGCAGCGCACCTTATTATTAACCGCTCTACTCCGGTTCGTTATTTATGATTGTTTAATGGAAAAGTTTAATCTTTGCTCGGAGCTGGAGGCGATGGACGCTCTTCGCTAGGAGACGCTCTTTGCACGCTTGCGCCGCGACGGTTGTCAGTCGTTTCGCTCTGGGTGCGACGAATATCCTGGTTAGTTTCCAACGAAGCGTCGGCGTCGCATCGTAGGCGTCTCTTCCGTTGTCCCGAGCTCGCGAGATTTCGCGTGTCGTACGATATTCTGATAAAGGAAAATTCAGGAATCTGTGGAAAATTTTGTTGTGGGATTTTTTTGAGTGGTTTTGAGGATTTATTGATTAGGATATTTAGTGAGTTTAGCGCGTTTTTATTTTGGTTCGGTTGTGTGATTTTTGGGATATTTCTGGTTGGATTTTGACGTCGGTAACTTTGATGGCGTTTGCTTGTTCTGTGGAGCGTTTGGGGAGATTTTTGAAAAGATGCTGATGTGAGTATTGCAATTATTTGTTTACTATTTTGATAAACACTGAATACAAAATGAGCAAATCTTCTGGTGGAGCTGTGGTTTCTCCTGTAGGCCAAATGTTATGCCTTTTTTTGTGGCGACTAAAGGTATCGGGACGAAAGTTCATATTTAGAAGTTTCACGACTAAACTTAGAGCTGAAAAGCTTTTGGTTCAAAAGGGTCCAAAGGAACTGGCTATTTACTCTTAGAATTTTTCAACGATTTTGCAATTGAGCCGCCTTTTCTGTAATTTTTTCAAAATAGATAAATAATAAATTAAAGTAGAGAAAATTTTGTATAATTTATGTTTATAACATTTTTTGGTAAAGTTAATAATAGTTTAGCTGCAGGAGCAATTTCTATTTGATCGAAATCGTGTCTGCATTAATAGCAGGTAGTCGGGATATTTTGGAACTTTTGACAGTATTCAGAACGTCAGCGGTTGCGAAACGTCAATTCAACACGCAAATGCACGGAGATTATATTAAAACATCTTGGTGTCGATGTGTATTTCGATTGCGGATAGCCATGTTCTTGTTTCCGCGAATAAATACAAGAAAGATTGTAAGACGGTATGGTAACATTAAAACTTATTTGGAATATTGAGCATAATTCTTTATGAACTTTTGTAGTTAGCACTGAAGACGGGGTAAAACCCGAAAATATAGTATGCTAGAAGCCAATATAATATATTCATCATCAGAACCAATAACCTTTTTACTTTATCATATGTAGTATGACAAGGAGGTTTAGTCTTAGCATTTTTGAAATATTTTGGAAATAAGCCGCTATTTCTGGAATTTCGTCGAAATAGTTAAATAATAAATTAATGTAGAGGAAATTCTGAATAATTTATGACTATGAAATTTTTTGGTAAAATAAATATTTTAGCCGCGCTCTGTGCATTACGTATATTCAATAAATAGTTTAGTGAGGCGTTAGCAGTTTTTATTCGAACTAGCACTAATCCGACTACACACATTGAACATTCTATTTGATCGAGATTGCTCGTATTTGCATTACAACTAGTTTTTCGGGATTTGACTGTTATTTGGATTCTATTGACAGTATTGTCAGATAACCAGCGTTTGACACTGCTGTATAGTATGATAAAGTCATGTGCCTGGCCAACAAAATATTTTTTTTGCCGAAAGTTGGTTTTATCTTTTGCGTATTTGATGATTTGGGATAATTATTATTAGATAAACATCTGATACCCATCAACTTCTTGGCTATCCAGTTTTGAAATTCAAAACCATATTTATATTATATTGCTGTGAAAAAGATGATTGCTTAAGTAAGTAATTGACATTCATAGTAATATTAATTATTTATAGTATTTATACTATGAACAATTATTGTCAATATAATTTGTGACTTGTAACATAACTGTTTCCCAAAAAAACTAAACACAAAGTGTTTTCCAATGTTAATTTTTGGAGGGCCGTATAGCGAAACACAGAAAAGCTTTTATTTTTTTTCTCGATAACGGTGGTAAATACGAAAAAACTACAAGAGATTAAAAAGCTTTAGAACAAAACAAAAAATGCATTTTGTATTTTAGAATCCACCAGCGGTGCACCGAAAAAAGTTCATGGGGAGAAAAGGGGGCATGACCCCTGAAAAAATATCACCCTGTAGATTCTTAAAACCATTTGGTATGCGCAATGATGTAAGTCCTACAGCGTAACCTATATTCCAAATTAGAGCTAAATATCTCAAAAACTACAAGAGCTACATAGAAAAAACTAAAAAATCTTGAAATTTCAACACCCTGTATGTAGATCGGCAACAAAGCGCTTGCGGACATACGTTTATATGAATATTTAGTCATTAAATAAGCCAAACACCCCTAAATTTGTAAATAATAGTGGTTAAAAGAGTAGTACACCGTATTATTATGAAAATATAAAGCATTTTAAAGCAAAGAAGTCGAATTGCAGTTACCTTATAACGAAAAGATCAACTAATAAAATAATAAATGAAGGTATAATACCTCCATTCAATATATTCACGCATAAAACCTTAAAAATATTAACACATAACCATTATAAACATAACGAAACGCTAATAATACAAATAAACAGTAGATCTAGTAGTCTTCGGTCGCTCGCGCTTAGACAAGAGGTGTCGTCACCGCGGTAGTTAAGTAGCCGCTGCGCGTTGCCGGGCAACGTCAACAACTCGAAGTGTTGCTCGTCGCCATGTTTAGTACAGTAAATGTGTTCATCTCGGACCGATTTTGATCGGATTTTTATGGGATAAACGGTAAATTATCGCTTAAAAATTTGTGGAAACGTGTTAAATGTGATCCGTGATGTCCTGCGTGGGGTTTGAGACGATCTTTTACGTTTATTTGGAGAATATCGCATCTGCACGAATACAGCCCTTGTATTACGGGTGAGTTTGGTATGTTTTGTTATGGTATATGCTGGGTAAAGTGTAGTAAAATAAATTAGAGAAATGAAATTTCTTATAAAATACAAACTAAATGATAATTTACAAAATAATAAATAATCTATTCTTATGTATAGGAAATAATATTTATATTAAATTCAACCTCTCTAATTTTTCGTCTTCTTGGTGTCTTTAGCTTCTACTTTTTCACTCCGCTTCTTTTTATGATTTGTTTGGTCAGTTTTAGCCTGTGATGTACCTACATGAGGACTTGCTTCGCAGTTACCTTTACTTTTCTTTTTCTTTAACTCTTTCAGCGGTTCTGGCGCTACTTAGCCCTTTTTTCTGGCATCAGTTGCTAAGTTACGAATGGTGTTGATTGTGTACCACTGCCTTTCGAGTTACAATCCAACTGGTTAGAAAATGTCTGGCATTTAGACACTCAATGTTTCAAAAATAAGAGTAACCCTCTCAACTTCTTCACTATTCGCAATTTTTTTCATCTTCACAATTCAATTTTCACAAATTATAAAATAGGTGTATTGCGTTATACCTTTCAAGGGCCGCTTAGTCGGAACTGGTTTGTTATGGCCGTGGAAGATAGGTACCTTGTGATACATGTACAATATTATATTTTTCAAAACGTCACAATCCTTCCAACTTCCGTACTTCTTTCGGCCAGATAATTCAGAATACCCTGTTCTAACTCATTGTTAGAGTTTCCTGCTTCTTCTAAGCTAAGAATGACCAAGTTTTCTCTACTTTCAATAGTTCTAAAAAATCCTTTCTGGATATCTTTTGTATCCCACGGGGGAATTTTGGAAATACATTCCCGGGTGCAACAGAGTTTTCATCAAAGAATTGGGACACAATTTTCAAATCATTATCATCCGTATAAGTTGAGCCGAAACCCACTTCTGTATCTCCAGTAGATGGTTCTGGTTCGTCTATTTCGATGTCGCTGTTCATTAGTTTTGCCGAAAGGCATATCGATGACAAATTATAACGGGTCTTCTAAACACATCACTACACTTGTACTTTACGTATAACTATGAAAAAAAAAATACTTAGAACGAACCGATTGTGGGTTGATAAGTGTAATGTCAAATCACCCAACCGGAAGTCCTAAAATAAAGTTCAATGTTGTAGATTTCTTATTTTAACCAACTAAACAGAAATATGTCGGAATTTAGTACAGTGTCTGAGTTTGTGACGTTTACCTTAACTGTTTCCTTTCTCGGCTTTTAATTACTTCAAAGTTTTCAAACTTTCTCAACTCCCACCAAAGAGGTTCGACCTGTTTTTCAGTGTCATTATATCGATGGTAGAAATGGGTGAGACAACCAAAACATATTTTCGAACATCTCTCTCTCTCTCTCACTCTCGAGAGTCCAAACTTTTAAAATGGGTTGATCGCAGAGGCAAGCGCTGGTAGTTGCGAAAATAGCTTAGAGGAGCGGCAGAGATAGGCCAGAAACTTTTAAAGACAGATTACTCGATGTGCGATTTCAAAACTTCCCAGATTACTGGGGCTCTAATCGATTGATTCGAAATAATCCAAACAGTTCTGGGGCTGCGCACCCCAAAGTACTAGAAAACAGTGGAATCGAACGCCAGGATAGCACTTTTCGACAGGCGTTCAACTTCCGATAATAATAAAACCGATTGGAATAAAAGTAATTGAATTTTGCGTTATATTCCAGTTAGATTCGAGTGAAATTGAGCAGAAATTATTATTTTGATTGGGGTTAAATTCGATAAATTAATATGTGTGATTGTTTTTTTTAGTTTTATTCGTTTATTGATTTCAGTTTAATATTGAAGAGTTGAAGAGTTTAATATAGCAACATCACCTAAAAAGTTAACTTCGAAATTCCAGATTCCATGTTACATTGATAAATAGAAAATTACTAATCCATGAAATATGAATATTGCAAAAAATATGCGAAAATAATTGTTCTAAATATAATTAAAGGTAGGATTTAAAGGGTACTTCATCTAAAAAATCTGACTGCTGCTATTTTTTTCAGTAAAAAGGTTGATTTATTAAATTCTATTTACATTTGTTACTATCCATTACTTTTTGTCTCTTTGACGGCATTTCTTCATCGTTAGATTCGACAAACCTTCGCGATTCCAGTAGATCTTCGAAATCTTCAAGACCATCACCGTCTTCGTCTCCAATATTATTTCCAGTCTGCATTGGTTCTTCATCCACAATTTCATCTGAATCACTAACTTCCTCGTAGCTTGTTTTTTCCACATTGGAGCATTTTTCAGAACGATGACAAGTTGAGCATAAATTTGTGCATTTGAAACCATGTTTTCGGCAGCCACGTTTTAAACTGTTACATCCAGTTTCACAGCTGCAGCAAATAGTTTTGAGCAATATTTCCGGAATTAATTCCTTTTCTATAAATTTGGGCATAATGCCACGTTGATGTTGCTTCCAACACCAATCTGTTGTTGTCAGTTCGTCACCCAGCCAAGTTGGAAGCTGATAATATGCCCTATAAGAATGTTGTTCTGCTGCACCTTGGGTGGGAGATTTGCCAATCTTAGTTGACTCAGTTTTTTTTTGATTAATTTGATTAATTAAAATTAATTCGAGTAATTAAAGTATAAATTTTAATAAATAGCTTAAATAATGACCATATTTCCTTTCATATTTGTAATATTCTCTTCATTTTCCAATATTTGCAGCTATAATATTATCAAATTCACACACCAATCTGATATTTTAGCTCCTCACTTAATACTGACACTTGACGCTTTGTACAGGGTGTAATGTAAGTTTATACGTTTCGATAAGTTTATATCAGTAAAAAATAGGTTGAAAACAAATATTTTAAAAACCACGCCATACTTACGGAAGCTATACTCTTGTAATATCCTTAAAGCTCGGGTCAGCTCAACTTTGGCACTAAAACTTTTTCTGCTTAGATGATACAATGGCGTGCGGTTTCTTTTGACAAAGTTTCGAGCTAAAGTTTCCCATCTACGACCGGGAATGTAGCCCGAGAGTACATCATCAATCCGTCTTAACGAGAATAACTAAGTTTTATACGGACAAATATGTACATTGAATGAACCGGCAGCCGTTGGAAAGTTTAGCTTACTCCGAGCAACCTTAAAGCAGTTTCGTAAGCGTTAATAGAATTCCTTGGCAAAACGTCGCGAGACCGCCTTAATTTGAAGTACTGCGCCAGCACTAGAGGTCAGATGAAGCTGTCTCATTAGTATTGTGTTTAGTTACGGAGTTATAAAAATTTTTTTTTGTGGTGGCAGGAGATTGAAATACGTTTGCTATTCGAACGGAAATTAGCGTGATTTAGATGTTGTTATCCGTGGTGCAAAATTGCAAAATGTATGCAAGTTAGGCCGGATATTATTTAAGGTATTATTTATTTCTATTAAGGACATATCAGATCACCGAGTAGTTTAGTAGCGAAGTAAATCTACTAGAAGAGCAAATCGTATTTGGGAACTCTAAATCATTGTAGCACAGAATCTAAACTGTGAATTGTACTGAAAATTTAATGAGAAGTATAACATAATTGAATCGGTGAGTGAAAGAACAGAATAAGGCCAACTTACGCTGCATGAGATTCTATCGAGATCGATCGTGTTTGCATTAAAATAAAACGAATTAGCCAGGATTTGATAGATATTGACAGTAAGTATTGTCAAAAAATCAGCCTTTAACACTACCTACTGTCATTAGAATAAAATTATCTGGCAAATCCTATATTAATGCAGACACGATATCGGTCAAATAGAATTTGCTCCTACAGCTAAACTATTAATTTTACCAAAAAATGTCATAGACATAAATTATACAAAATTTCCTCTACTTTAATTTATTATTTAACTATTTTGAAGAAATTACAGAAATGGCGGCTCATTTGCAAAATCCTTGAAAAATGCATAACAGTATTGCTATCCGCAATCCGCACTTGAAATACACATTGATTTTGTAAACACCATGGAAACACCAAGCTGTTTCAATATTGTTTCACAAAGCGTACGTGCGCGCGTGTTTCTCCTCCTCATCGCATTCTCCATGCATTTGCGTGTTGAGTGGACGTTTCGCAACCGCTGACGTTCTGAATATTGTCAAAAGTTTCAAAATTTCCTGGCCACCTACTATTAATGTAGACACGATTTCTAAATCGTTTACATTTTGCAAAATCGTTGAAAAATGCTAAGAGTAAATAGCCAGTTCCTTTGGACCCCTGTGGGAGCAAGCTGCTCCAGTCGCACGAGTCGAGGGGGCGTAAAATTTGAAGAGAAATAAAAAACTTTTGTGTAAAAGATGGACAGAATTTCTAAATAAAATTCTAACGGCCTAAATGGTTTGTGATTTTGACTTAATTATCATAATTTTGATTTATAGATTGGTGCGTTGTGTTTATACATATATAACTCCAAGTACATTTGACTTTTTTTTAAGCAAGCACGCTTCAGATTTATTGACTTCTTGAGTGTACTATTGTAGTATATTGTTCTCTTTAAATGACTGCTATTATTTTACTAAATTAGTGTGTTTTTTATTCATAAAGTTATGTAAGTGGTTTAGAGTATTTTCTTGTTAATATGAAACACAATGTTACTAATTTTCAAAGAAGGAAATTGCCAATCCCAAAATTTTAGTACTAGGTAAAAGTTTCAATTGCCAAAAACGGTTTCCTCCAAATAATATTGATGAAAATTCAAAAAATCTCTTTCAGAAACTTGAAAAAATGTCCCTGTGGCATCTTAACCAACCTTCACCTGAACGGTGAAAATGTTTTCAAGATTGTAAGTTATGTCATTGTTTTAATGGTTAATTTTATTTTATTGCGGTCGTAACTGTAGATATGTATTAGAATTTTTAAAATTTTCGGATTGATAATTACAAAAATCGAAGAAACATAAGGAATTATAGACCATTACATTTGATTATTTACATTACAGCACACTCAAAAAACGGAAATAATTGACTATCGCGTCTTAGCCCAGTGAAATTAAACAAATAATTCACTTAGAAAAAAGTCAAACCCAGATGGACTTTAAGTTTGGCTTTGATTTGGCATTAGAAAAGTAAAAAGTTGGTATGCTGGGTGATCCATTCCGCGTCCCTAGTATTTGAAAACATCATTGAGCATCATATTTAATAATAAGAAGAATAATAGCGTGGAATTAAAACTTGACCATTTGCGAGATAGTCCTTCAGCAGGTTAAGAAATGGCTAATATAAATGTTCTTCAATCGAAGCTAGTAAAAGATACTAGTATTCAGAAAAATTCCATAAAACACGATGCCTGTATTTTTATAAAACAGTTATGAAGCACATGCGAACACATTTGAAGAGTATTAGGGTTATTTTAATTTGTTCGAAATCGAAAACAACCAGCTATTGACTAATTGTTTTTTATTGTCATAAAACCCTAAACTGAGTTCGTTTCTCAAGGATTTTGTATATATAAACACCGTTTTTTGGTTCAATCTGGAATTGAAAAATTGAAACGAAAGTGGTATGCATTAAATTAATTGTTAAAAAATGCCAGACCTCTTCCGAAAACAAAGGGGCGCACAGATTTTTCTTGCTACGCCACTGTTGACCATCCTTTCGCGCCAAAATCTACAAAAGAATCACAGACACTAATCTGATATTCCCCCCCCCCTCTGGCATAAAGCCTTTTTATAACAAAGAAATATTTTAAAGAATGGCTCGTCATATGAGGATAAGTTCCAAAGCGACGTTCAATGGCCTCGGGACATCATTAAATGCGAACGGGCCTTGACTCTAAGCGCCGATCGATCTTTGCGAGTCACTCCATTAATGAATTTTCCGATAAATTCCTTGAGGATGCTCCACCTTCCAGCGTCGCGTTGGTGGTCGATTCTGCAAAAGGGGTGAAATAGCTTCCCCGAGCCGAGTCCGTTCAAGACGAAAAAACAGGGAAGGGGAGGCAAAGAGGTAGGAGGTAATTTACATCTGGAAAGAATGATGGTCCCGTGAGGATTTTGAAGCTCTCTGGTACTATATCAAGTAAAAAGTATCTGAAGCCATCTCAATATTTCCCCGGTTTTTGGTTATAATTCATTTCGGAGGGGTAATATTTGAAAGGGGACGACGCATCTATCTTCAGGTTTTTAAAGATGTCCTCAGGGTATCCACCAGATACTGATAAGTTGTGCCTTTTACTCGATTCGATTGTTTTTGGAGCCTCATATAAGTAAATACAAACCCACAAAAGTATGCTCTTCATTTCTGTTCAATAGACAGTAATTATAAATAAATGTATCAAGCTACAGTTCACATACTGAATAAATTCTAAGTAATATTAACTAGTAAGAAGAAAAATAAATTTTCGAGGATATTTTCCGACCGCGGAAGATAAACCCCGCATTTCACCCTTGCGCGCTATTAGCGAAACCAACAGCAAAAGGTTCTTCTCATTCCTTACAGCTCTCAGACTGAGCGAAGTTTTTCTTTAAGAGGGGACCGCAAGAAAAGTTTTCCAATGCTAATTATTCTCAGGGATGATTTCACTTAATGAAAAGTCGAGAGAAACCGCCGGGAACGAAAGATGCTCACCGCGAAAGCTAAAGGTTCACTTCTGATGACAACTTTGGGACAGCTTTAGCCTTTTTTTAGCTTTAGCCTTTTTACTATACTTTGAACGCAAATTGTGTCCCCGAAAACCGCTTTAGATATAGAAAAAGAATTACTTTGCAACTATTGGCAACAGAGAGGTTTGAATTTGTCTAAAAACTACGCTTTTTGATACGGGAATTAATTATTTTTTGAGATAATAACCTTTGTGCATTAACATACAAGACCTATGTTCAACTTGACATTAAAACAAGCTTGCAAATAAGCTTGAATATGTATTTTTAGAAAATTCGCCGAAATGGCGGAGTCGCCGGAGAAATAATTTATAGATGGATTTTAATGACCTTTTTGAGTTGTTACAAAATTAACCTAAGGCTCCGTAATACAGTTTTGCGACGCTGATTACGCCGGTATAATTAGATTTTTCCTATCTGCAACGGTTCAGAAGTTATGACGTTCTACGTTATAAAGAATAAAGCAAAACAGCCATTTTACTATATTAGCAACTTTCAACGCAAGCTGTGTCCGATCTAATCGAGCTATGTTCACGTTTCAAATGGTACCGGAAGGGAAATTGGCCGAGGAATTCATTTCTGAAAAAATATAGATTTATTAATAGTCTACCTTCTTTTGTCAGCAGAATTAATTTTTGGAAATCAAATATCAGTATAATGTCTTACATGGTCTTATATGTTGTTTCTATTCCTTAAGAATACAGCCGTTTGAAACAAAAAAAAAAATAAAAGATAAAATACATATCAAACAATGCGAAAACGAAAAAATAACCTAATCAATACCCATTACAACAATAAAAAGTAAATAAATTTAAGTAACAAAATAAAATCCACATAAAACTTTTTACAGATTTTCTTCTAAAAACCAAATGTCATTCCGAGTAAAAAAGTTCATATTGACTTATTGGTTTTCTCATCCTTAAGAAGTTGTAACCGTTTAAAATACGGTTTTATTGGTAATTTTATCAGCTCTAACTTTTTACCGAATTGAAAAAATGAATACTCGAATGAAATTTATTTGCGGCGAAAATCATTAGTCTGATACAGAAAAGAAAAAGATATATTTCTGTATAAATTTAGAACATAACGGGAATTTTGGAATTTATTTCTACAAGCCAACTCTTGAATGTTTGAGGGAAAAATCACTCTCGATGTACCGAATTGCTTCCGAAGTTTTCTTATTGCCCGTATTCTCATTATTCCACATTTTCTGTGTGTGTATGTTTTGATTTTCTGGCTCCACAAAATTTTGTTCGTGAACTATCACCTGTTGGTTATAAATGCCGCCACCTATTTGGTATATTGTGATAGTTCCTCCAAGCATCTGACATGTTCGCGGTAATATAAATTTAAATATAATAAAACTTTCAAAACCTTCTTAGTTTGTCAAATGCTTAGGTAATTTGGCTAGTTTCTTTATAGTAGCAGTTACGTACCACCTACTCAAGTAGTTTTGATAAGCTGATTTTTGATACAACTTTATACTAATCTAAGGCTTAATAAATCCGCACATAACATGTGGATGATATGTAGATGAGGGCAAAAATATATATTATCAAAACATCATATTTATTATCTTTATTTTAGGAAATATATTTCAGAATGCAAATTATGACGTTCCAAGTTATCAAAAATAAAGCAAAACAACCATTTTACTATAGGTATTAGCAACTTTTAACGCAAACTGTGTCCGGTATTTACCATTCCTCCATAGGGTGCTTTCATGTTTCAAAAGTTGCCAGTTGAAACGTCAATTCTTCTGATCTCGCTACGTACTGTTTTGCACCCTAATAGCCCCACATTAAACCACTCAGGCAAAACGTTACACCGTACAACACGGGGGATGACATCACGATTTTATGGCATACAAATTAGAAGCAACGGTACAGGAGGGTTGTGTAAACGTACGAACAAATTACCGTTGGTGGATGTTTTTAGCGTCCGCAACGCTGAGAGCTCACATATACATACATGCGTCCACACACACGCAGAGAGAGAGAGAGCGATGTGTCCGAAGGGTAAGGGGCGGTGCTGTATGTACTATAGTCTGTATGTTGTTAGCGTGCTATCCATGTCGAGAACACGTGTATGCATATTCCAGTAATTAGCATTGTAATAGCTTTATGCTAGGTAAAAATGTTTAAAAATGCAGTTTGTTAGCGGGTGGCTCGTCGCTGCGCTCCGCGAGTAGCGCCGCCTAGCGGTGCTAGTCGGTAATTGCCACGTGGAATATGTTTTGCGTCGTCCGTTGATGATACGCGCCAATGGTGATTAATTATCATCAAACTCGATAATTCGCACCAATTATTTTACCGATCGGTAGGTAATATTTAATAGCTTTCAATTTCTTTAATATTAATAACAAATAATTGAAATCGACGACTGGGATACAGTTAAAGCCGGTACCTATATGAAACGATAAAAGAGAAAATAAAGAAGTATGCTGCTGACGCAAACGTAGCTTTTATTCGGATAAAATTGGCACTACCTATAATAAATTGACACTCGCTTGAAATAGGTAATAAAATTTAAAATTAATATTACGCTACGAGTTTTGTAAACGTTTTAAAAATTAAATATAGCTTTTCTATTATAGCAATTTAAAACTCCGCAATTTAAAAATATTTCTTCATAAGTAGGTGCTGTGATCCCATACAACGGAAGTGTAATATGTCTTCTTCCATATCCCGTCTCCAAACCCATTCACTAAAATTTCTTCGTCTTCCGCTGTCGACAATATATATCGGCAGACGTACTAGCAAATGCTTTTCTTTCACGGGTGTGAATTCCCAGAACATTTTCATTGTTTCGTTGACTCATTGTATTAAAAATATAGCTTGTGCTATATTGACGTGCCATCAGACACATTGTATAGTTTAAATTCAATTTCAATAATAAACATCACACATTTAATTGTAACATGAAGTCACAGCCGCAATGTTAATATATTTTAATTAGTGTATACTCGGGGTAACATGTCAAACTATATCTACTTGTCTGCGTTCGAAGTCAATCAAAACAATCAACTATGATTAATAAATATTATTAGTAATGTGATATCTCACAATTAAATTTTCAGCGAATGCCGCATTGTTAATTTATTGATGTTATTAGGCAATTTTTCCTTTTTACTGATATTGATCGACGGTTTCCACGATATACCCAGTTTATATTCAACGAACCGCAACTAATTTATTTCGTTTATCTCTTTGTATGTAATTCATTCCAAACCGGGGATAAATTTACAATTTAATATATTCACCAATATGCAAAACTGACTGTATTTAATCTATATTTAAACAGAGACGTCTCGACAGAGTTTAGAACAAATTCGAACACGCAATCGTTAAAAAACTGCGTTCGACCAAAATGGTGGCGGAGCCGGTTTTGAATTTCCCCAGCCTCTAACTGAGACGGTTTAATTCGCGGAATCCCGTGACAATTCAATAATAATTATCCTCAATTATCCTCACAGAGGACACCATCATTAAAGTTCGCCTATCACAAATACCACAAGCGCTAGACACACATCAGTACGATCTGACGTTGGATTTGACACTAGACATTAGCATGGTAATGACCAATTAATTGTAGTTGTAGTAATTTAATGCGAAACTAGACGTACGTGTAGGGGTTGTTACAGATGATGGAGGCAATATCTATATTACGCCCCATATATATGGGGGCTGCGGCGCTAAACGCACAGCTGTCGCAACGGGGAAATCTGATAAAATATTAAACATCGCTGATGTCATAACTCAACTGTCCGGAAGCTGATTGCAAACAATAACCAGAATGGCCGTAGCGAGTAAACAAAATCGAATCGGGGAAAGCCCTGACGCTCACGCCGCTTTCCATACTGCATTGTGTCCGCCAGAACTGACAGTCACAAATGGCAAGGGCGTTCGTGAAAAAGATACTTATCGTGTAGACTCTTTTTTTTTATTTATTATATTATATATTTAACTGAATATCTAGAATATGGAAACTAGTAATCATTTAGTTATTTTACCTGAAAAAAAATCGAAAACAGATTTGAATCGGTTTTCCGGAAATTGGTAATTCGAAAACTGTTTTTTTTCAAAAGTCGGGATTTGTATAGACCCTAGATGCTTCATTTGGTGGTTTCCCTGGGTTGGAAATCATCAATCCCTCCGCAAATTTCCAAATATTTGCTATGCCAAATGTTAACTATGACTTTTTAGTAACCGAAGGTATACAACTTCTTTGGATTATTGTAATACTTTCTTCATTTGGAGTGAAGGATTGTTCTAATTTCTTTGTGGTAAGCCTTTTTAGAAGAAACCATAGAAAGATAACTAGAAAATGCTTCCCAGATAACCGTCATAATCTTTAATTTTTCGACAACCCCTTACTACTTCACAGCACGTTTGACCCTACAACTCTGCACCCTAAACTACCCCAAACCGATCGAATAACCTACTGAAAATCGCTGAGTGCGTCCAACAAATGAACAGCATCATTTGGAGCAATCGATACCCCGTTTTTGGTACATCCCTCGCGTGCAGCGCGCCCCTATTAGGAATGCACCGACCCACCCTCGTTATTTCGGGGGGATGCTCGTCCCATTAAATTGTAGTTTATCGTTGAGCCGCCGAATAAGCCCTACCGATAGCAATTGGTACAATATCGCCGGTTCTGGGTAATGAACCACCCCTATATTAAATTAAACTACTTTCATGCTAATTATGCACCGGGGTTGTTGCCCGATGCGCCGTGACGCTCCCCCCACCCCCACCCCTGTCGGCGATGATACTAATTAGGGGATGGAACGATTGGTTTATTAAAATAGATGCGCTCTACGAAGTCGTAAACTAACAGCGAATTGCTAATTATTATGGTTTCACGCTAATGGTACCTGGTAAGTGATTTTAATGCGGGGTTTTTGTCGATAAAATCGATAGGGGTTCATATTTTTTAGGGATACTGTTTTTTTTGTTGTGTACGAGGTGTATACGTGAAGTTGGGACTACTTCCGGTTTTTCCGGAAGTGACGCAATCTGCTGTAATTTTGGATTTTTGTTGATAAAATCTCATAGAGGGTTCATACTTTTTAGGGTTGTCGCTTTTATCTTTGTTTCTGAGGTATTTTCTTAAAGTTGGGACAACTTCCTGTTTTTCCGGAAATGACGCAATACTTTAAAATTTAGAAACTCTGACCCCAAGTTGTACCTAAACCAGCTAAATTTTCCTTACAAAATACGCGACAGCCGTACCAATTACATTTCCCCTCACCAAAAATAAAAGAAAAAATCAACCCCGGTCTTTAGCGATAAATAAAATATACGGGGGGCTGGCGAAATATATCCACCCCCGTTCGCTGCATTATTTATCGTCTAAAGTTAATTAAAACCGGAAGACTCTCTTCAGTATTAGCAATTTTAATTTTTCAACTTGTTAATTAACCCCTACTCGGTGAACCCCGGGGGTGGTGGCCCGCATCAACCCCCTCCCCGTATCGCACGACCGCCCTCTGTCGGGCTCCTTGACAATTAAAGGAGGCGAAATAAATTAAAAGAAAATTCTTCGGTCGCCAACGAAAACGCGAAAAACAAAACATATAATGAATTAAACATCCCAAAGTTGACAACCGGAGGGTTTTCCAGCCCTCACCCTTTGGCCACGTGTCAAAGGAACCGCCACCCCATCCTCGCTAATACCTCGTTTATACTAAAAGCAATTATGGTCGAAAAGGTCTGTTTTTTTGCTTTTTTTTTCAAAGAGGAGATTTGAGTGTTACGCGGGGGGTAGAAATAATATAAGGCTGACACCTGTGTAGATATTTAAATTAAATGTACACAGAAAATAACTTCAAAATGAAAAAATGAATTGATGTGAATTTACAGTATGAATAGTAGATATTTTTGCCCTGCGACAATCACTGTAATTTTGCATCTCAATCGCATTTTTACATTGTCATTGTATATTTACACTGTGATTTTACAAGACTTTGGCCTGAATATTACACCGATTTTAATGTAATTTTACATGAAATATGAGGTAATGCGTAATAATTTTACATCTATTTCAGTGTAATATTCAATGAAATATGCAGTATTTTTGATTTGTATAATTTTATTCTGATCCTGAGTAGATTTTAACATTACCAGACGTTACAATAGTACAAACGGTCAAACGAATATGGTATAGATATAATTACTTGTAAAAATAAAGATGTAGACGTACATTCAAGTATAAAATAGTTTGAGGCACATAAAAATACATTAAATCTACAGAGAAGCAATTAATAAATACTTAAACATAGAAAACACACGGATAAACATATAAATGCACTTCGGGATTCTGACAACCACACTTGGTGCAAGATGTTCCGCATCTGCATCTGTAATAGAACAAGGAAACATATTAGATAGACACAAACAAGTTAACCTAAAAAGAAGATTGCATATTATCTTTCTGTTGGTATAAAACCCTTCAATCTTAAAGCGAATTTTCACAAAGAAACGCAGAAGACTCTGTACTTACAGCTTTCTGCCAGGTATGGCGTTAAGACATGAATCTCTAGAGCAGTGGTTCTTAACCTATTTGAAGTCAGGGAAGACTTTACGAAAAATTCGCGGAGCACCAAAAACATTGACATAGTTTGAGTAAAAGTTTTTACTCAAAATTAAAACAATCTTTTTTCAGCAGAATTAATTTTTAGAAATCAAATGTCATTCTGAGTATAATGTTTTATATGGTCTTATATGTTTTCTCTATTCCTTAAGAAGTTACAGCCATTTGAT
Organism: Melinopterus prodromus; assembly: GCA_964023965.1. NCBI lineage: Eukaryota > Metazoa > Arthropoda > Insecta > Coleoptera > Scarabaeidae > Melinopterus > Melinopterus prodromus. Next base: position 4,144,926 of record OZ030396.1, read on the forward strand.
ATGTTAACAAACAAACAAAAATAAAAGATAAAATACATATCAAACAATGCGAAAACGAAAAAATAACATAATCAATACCCATTACAACAATAAAAAGTAAATAAATTTAAGTAACAAAATAAAATCCACATAAAACTTTTTACAGATTTTCTTCTAAAAACTAAATGTCATTCCGAGCAAAAAGGTTCATATTGACTTATTGGTTTTCTCAATTCCTTATGAAGTTGTAGCCGTTTAAAATACGGCTTTATTGATATTTTTATCAGCTCTAACTTTTAACCGAATTGAAAAAATGAATACTCGAATGAAGTTTATTTGCGGCGATAATCATTAGTCTGATACAGAAAAGAAAAAGATATATTTCTGTATAAATTTAGAACATAACGGGAATTTTGGAATTTATTTCTACAAACTAACTCTTGAATGTTTGAGAGAAAAAGCACTCTCGATGTACCGAATTGCTTCCGAAGTTTTCTTTTTGCCCGTATTCACATAATTCCACATTTTGTGTGTGTATGTTTTGATTTTCTGGCCCCACAAAATTTTGTTCGTGAATTATCACCTGGTGGTTATAAATGTCGCCACCTATTTGGTAGATTGTGATAGTTCCTCCAAGCATCTGACATGTTCGAGGTAATATAAATCTAAATATAATAAAACTTTCAAAACCTTCTTAGTTTGTCAAATATTTAGGTAATTTGGCTAGATTCTTTATTAATATAGTAGTAGTAATAATCTTTATTCCGACATCCAGCTTTGTACAGGTTTATTAAACAATTAGTTTCATTTAATAAATTTCATTTGGTGTTCGAACGGGCTATTGACCTAGGTCTTTCTGCCCTGCTCCATCTCTTATTTGGGTGTCTTCTTGTATTATAATATACTATAATTGTTAGTTTTGTTGAACTTAGAATGTTTTGTACGTTAATAACATACAAATACAAATATTATTATTTCAATCACAGACGGTAAATGAGTCAACAATCACAACATATGTTGTAAGTTTACGATTCTAAGGTATATTTCCCTTGAATTTTTACTAAATGATCATTGTAACTGAAATCAAGCAGCGATATGTCAAGTATACAGTTTTATGCAACACAGAAAACGCATTTCTCGGTGTGCTTGATGTTGATCACAGTCTAGGCAACTCCCAAAACGCGTATATTAAAAATTCCAATCGTACCGTTTGTTGCACCCTTTTGAAAATAATTTATGGGGTAGAACCAAGGGGGTGGCAAAACTGCGCACCGTGGGGACCTTGGGGCGTCACGGCGTTCCCCTGCGGCACCCACCGGAAGCGGAAACGGCAAAAACGTTTTCAATCTAGCGATTTCCGTGCTTTCTTTCGTCCATACTGGCGCTGGGGAAATATGCAGGGTTGCAGTTCTACACTAGAAAAAAAAACTGGACATGCTCGATGTGTTTTCGATGTTAATTTTTTTCGGTCAACCTACGAAAGTCAGGGGGTTGCTTCGGACTCGATTTTTAGCGCCACCCGATGCAAATCCGACGTCAGTTTTTAGGGGTGGTTTTTGGCTTGGATACGAGATGGGAAAAGTCGTGGGGATTTATGCTGCTATTCGAAGCTGGTTTAATATTCAATACGTTAGGTGAATTATGGGTAAATACAGGTAAGGGTGGGTGATGTACTGGGAGGGGTGGTAATAATTGAAATGGTTGTTAAAATTCGAAAAGGTAAGGTAAAATTGATTCTTGGTCTACTAATAAAAAATAAGTAGTTAAATTTAGTACGGAAAAAATAAATTCGGGAATAGTTTCGCTAGCAAAGGCAATGAATAAAATCAGTATAAAATGGCGACAGTTTTATTATGGTCGCCTTGTGTATATATAATTTTACGATTGCGGTCTAGAACGGATATTAAAAACGATATATAAGAAATCCTATAAGAAACCAGAAGGAAGGAAGTATATATAGTATATGGGGATCTCTGTAATGGCCAAACTGAAATATGAAATTGTTTTTCTAGCAGAACTTTTCAAATTTATTACGTTTCTGTAAATTAATTTTATGATAAATGGGAAATAAATTTTTAAGTCTCCGTCGTTTAGATTCTATTATTCAGTTACAAAAATACGTCAGACTACTAGCAAACAAAAATCTTTTTCTATTAATTTTTATTAGTTTATTTATGTATAATGTTGGATGAAAATAAAACTAATACCTGGCGTTTGACCTGAAAAATTCTATAGTTTGTTTACTTTGTTCCTTGACGAAAATAGGCAAGAATTTCTTTATGTGGTCTATAAATAACTTCATCTACCCCTATAAAATCTTCGTGTGATTTTTGTAAAATTTTAAACACGTGCAGAGGAAACTTCTTTTATTTCGTCATATAATTTTGCAGTTTGTCAAATTCGGCCTGATTTATTTAAAAAACGCAAAAGTTTGTAATATTTCTGGTCCGATTCTTCTTTTTCTTCTTTTTTGTTATTCAAGAACCAATACAATTACACAAAAATCACCAGACTGAGAATAATACAGTCTTTATACATAATTTGTAGTATTGTAAGGCTTTTTGTTCAAAAGGGTCGAAAGGAACTGATTATTTACTCTTATCATTTTTTAACAATTTTGCAAATGAGCCGCCATTTCTGTACGTTCGTCGAAATAATTATATAATAAGTTAAAGTAGACGAAATTCTGAATAATTTATGTCTATGGTATTTTTGGGTAAAATTAACAGTTTAGCTGCATGACCAAATTCTATTTGATCGAGATCGGTCGTGTCTGCATTAATATAAAACTAGTTAGACACGACCGATCTCGTTCAAATAGAATCTAATGCTGATAAACTATTAATTTTATACATATAGTATGATAAAGTCATGTGCCTGAGACAAAGTTATTCTTTATAAAGTCATAGTCACAATTTTTATTGAACAAAAATGACAAAAATAGGTTGTTTTTTCTATGGAATAAACTATCAATTACTTTACATGACTAAAAATGTCTCATCGTCACTATTTAAAAATAATTGAAATTCGAAATTTTGGTATCAGGATTCTAGAAGTTGTCAACTTCTGCAACGAAAATGTTGGTCCATTATAGATAAAATTAGGGCCATATATAGAGACACACTGTATAGATATATTTGCATTTTATTACTTTATGTATCTGGTGACAACAAATATTAATAAATAGGAGCTATTTTACTTTAAATTTTGTCCCTTCATTAGCATTATGAATTTCCTACAACCCCACGAAGGTGCTCGTACAATATGCCCTTAGGTTATGAAACAAACGTTCATCTCCACCAGCCTGAACAATTTATCAAACGTCTCCCTTTATTCGCCAAAAAGTCGGCAAAACGTTCAAGTATTCCACACACGCCGCGTACGGTTAAACACCGAATACCACCCCTTCATTTCGCGTTTAATGTAGACGAGAGGGTGGCCATCAAAAGCCACCCCTAAAGGGCAGTTGTCCGCTCATATCGCAAAAGCTCAATTTCCGCCGCTGTCCATATATAGGTACGTACGTCCGCACGCAAATAGCAAACTTTCCGAACAAATCGTTCTATTAATTAACCCCCAACAACCCTTCCACTCGCACACAACCCTTTACCGATGCTCGTGTCAGCGTCACTTACTGCTTTGCACTGGGTAGCACGAAGCTCTCGTCATATTAATTTACCTATAGTTCGTACGTTTTGATGTGCTGCTGGGTGTTTGCGGCTTTCGATTCCATAGGTGGGAGTGATGTTGGACGAAGCTGTGGGGCAGCACAAAGGGCCTGTTGGGGTCAAACGGACGTGAACGGTAAAAAATCGCGTCATTGTAATGCATGTTGACACGAAATTATCGCGGTATTCGTGGCATAATGGTGACTGCTGCTATTGGAAAGGTTTGGAAAGTCTGGAATAGGTGAATTTGAAGAACTCTAATTATTGTACACGTTTGAATGTTACAATGCTTGATTTTCATCTTAGCTAACAAAAGTAGAAGGTAAACTTGATATCTCTGCTGATTTTTTATTTAAAAACAAATTTTACATATCAGTTTTAGTAACGTCTAAATGTACTATCGTGGCCATATATTATGTCCCTTCTTTTGACGTCGATTTTCTCGCAAAACTAGGGGCGAAAATTTTTTAAAAAATTCGGATGCTGTCGTTGGTGTTTTCCCGATTTTTTCAAATTAAGAAGAATTGGCGCTGTTTTTGCCCCGTAAATTTTATTCGTTTAACTTTAGCATTTAATTACTCCAGAAATAATCTATAGATTTCAACGAATTAAAAAGTAAAATCACCTGCGGAATGCTAGTTTTCAATGTGCATTTTTGTAAAATCATTGGATTAGTGGTTGACCCACAAAAACCTATATTATGCAATGCCAGCAATTCCGTTATTAGAAGAGCTAGAATAATGAAATATAGACTATAGGCTACCCAATAATTCATAGGTTTAAAGTTTATTACATAATCATTGTTTATCTTGCATTTTTTATACAAAAGATCGTGCTGAAACTCCGCGTGAATTCCGACGCTCTACGGTCTTTCGGGTGCTGCGGGCAAGGGAGGCGTTAGCAGTGCTGTCATGTCGGAGAGAACCGACACAGCTGAGAGAACCCCCAGCTTATTATCAATACACAAAAAGAACGATAACTTGTCAAGGTAGTAATTTTAACTAACAATTAAATTCTTAATTTTTGCATAATTTTGATTATAATATGTGACCCGGTACGAGAGAAATCTCGTCTATCGATTGGCGTTTATGTTTTCTTCAGTTTTATACAATAAGGTTGTAAACAAGATTTTGATGGAAGCGGATAGATCTAATAAAATGGAGTTAGCAGATTTTCCGATTAGTGGTGAATACTAAACTAAGCTCTGAGCGTATAAAAAGAAGAAATATCAAATAACTTTTACAAATTTAGCAAATTTAGATTATTTTGCAGATCATTCATTAATTTTAAATGCTAATCCGGAAACCCGATTTAAATTTCCAAGAATTTCCATGGGACTTCCAAATGCCTGTTCGTGGTTCTGTTATCTTACTAACTCATTTATAGATTATTTCCGGAGCAATTAATTGCTGAAGTTAAACAAATAAAATTTACGGGCAAAATTCGTCTTAATTTGGAAAAATCGGGAAAACGCCAACATATACAGCTTTCTAATTTTTATGAGTTGTAGCATATAAATCAAGGACAGCATCAGATTTTTTTCAAATTTTTAATTTTTTAAAATAATTTAATTCTTTCACTCATCACTAGTCCTCATCAGTACGGTATAGCCAAGGAGCAAGATGAGCACTCAATGGAAAAAACACTATACCGTACTGATGAGGGCTAATAGTCCGAAACACGTGCCTTCGGTTGCTTTCTTCGATGACGGAATTGCCCGACCAATACCTTTCTCCTTCTATATCTCACCGTCGATTAACCAGCTTTCCTAATTAAGCAACTTTTCTTTCTTTCTTACCATTAGTTTTAATTTTCTTTTCATACGTTGACATTTTTTAAAGCATCTTTGGCAATATTCTCGACTTCTCAAACTCGGCGTTCAGGAAAATATTGTAGTTTACTTCGCTTTATTTGGATACTATTAATACTATGTTGGATATTATTAATACTATGGTACACAAAAAAGCTAGACTATGGTCGGGAATAAATCGAGTTCTTTAGTTTTGTATAATGATACCCACATCAGCAGCACACAACGTACATATTAAATACGTGGTCCATGCTTGCAAAAATGTTAGCCAGTTGTAGTGGTAAAGAAAGAAAACCTCATCCTCAACCAAACCTCAACCTCAAAACATCAAATTATTCATGTATGGCTCTGCTTTGTTAATTGTTTCCTTTGACTCGTACATAGTCTATATCAAGCCTTCATAAGGAACCTTTATCGCACCTTGCGTCCATGAAAACGCCTATCGAAAATTAGTAAAATATAATATCAATTACAAATTTGTTTGAAATGATTCACAGGGAAATATTTCCTTTCATGATTACTCAAACCAGTTTTTAAATTTAATTTAATTAAATATATCGATTTAATCAAGTTTTGTATGGCTTCTATTTTATCTCAACGCTTATTTAATTAACCCGTTCAGTAATTGACAGGACGACCAACTTTTGCACAACAAACAGACCGAACTTTTACCACAGCCTCGGTCACGTATTAATCACATTACCGTGTCGAAGTTCATATATCTCTTTATTAATTCGACAACCCGCTAACGAGTTTACGAACACGCGGTATCAAAGGGGTAAGGTAAACCAAAATTTAATATGATTTACTTACCAGCTAGCTAGCAACCAGTTGGAGAAGTTCACCGTATATCAGATCCGTTGGGAGTGTGTGGAGGGGGTGTGTGGAGGGGATATGGAGGGGATGTGAAGGGGATGTGAAGGGGATATGGAGGGGATGTGGAGGGGGTGTGGAGGGGTAGTTATCTGTGGGAGATACGTAGAGTAGAGTTTGTGAAAATTCTGGTCGCATGAAATATGTGTTTACATACGCGAGCGTATGAAACGATTTCAGGACACCGCTCGAATGATGACACTGAAACTTTGAGGCGGCGTGAGGAGTTTGCTGCGCCCCCGCGGATAGAAACTCGAGCAAAAAACAACAGAACGAACGAACTCTACGCCGGTAATATTTGCTCTCCAACAGCGAACCTGTGTAACAATTTGTCCACAGAAAACAATGGATTTCGACCGCGTTGAACGTAATTTTGCTTCATATTTCGCCGACTGTTTGCGATTTGGGTTAGTTGGACGAACAACCCCTTCGTGGGGGTTGTTTGGCACAACGGCAGCTTGTCAGGTATGAAGCAAAAATAAGGACAAAAAGATATAGAAATTTGACAAGCTTGCGTTGTAAGTTTAACAATTGTCCCTATTTCCCGCACTAAGCGTATATTTTGATCAGAAATCCAGTACCTCGGTGAACCTAATTCAGACAGTGCTCCTAAATCAAACACTTGTGGTACATTATTCCAGCAAATATAAACATTCAAGTAAATATTAGGTGTTTTAAATATTGTTAAATAAAATTTATTATTAACAAATCTTAAACATTTATAATTTACTACGGCCTTTATACTGTTTATTGATGCATCATAAACAATCGTAGCCAATTTCATAAAAATTCTTAGGTTATTTTTAGAGTTATGATTTGTTTACTACTTATATTGAAAATATGGCTGTTTCGATAAATTAAAAAAATTAGCATTTCCTTTAGAGGGAGATTTATGTCTTGCTAGGACCTTTATACTGTTTATTGATGCATGATAAACAATCGTAGCAGGTTTCATAAAAATTCTTAGGTTATTTTTAGAGTTATGATTTGTTTACGATTTATATTGAAAATATGGCTGTTTCGATAAATTCAAAAAATCAGCATTTCCTTTAGAGGGAGTTTTATGTCTTGTTAGGGCCTTTATACTGTTTATTGATGCATCATAAACAATCGTAGCAAGTTTTATAAAAATTCTTAGGTTATTATTAGAGTTATGATTTGTTTACGACTTATATTGAAAATATGGCTGTTTCGATAAATTAAAAAAATAAGCATTTCCTTTAGAGGGAGTTTTATGTCTTGTTGGGGCGTTTATACTGTTTATTGATGCATCATCACCAATCTTAGCAAGTTTCATAAAAATTCTTAGGTTATTTTTAGAGTTATGATTTGTTTACGATTTATATTGAAAATATGTCTGTTTTGATAAATGAAAAAAATCAGCATTTCCTTTAGAGGGAGCTTTATGTCTTGTTGGGGCCTTTATACTGTTTATTGGTGCATGGTAAGCAATCGCAGCAAGTTTCATAAAAATTCTTAGGTTATTTTTAGAGTTATGATTTGTTTACGATTTATATTGAAAATATGGCTGTTTCGATAAATTCAAAAAATCAGCATTTCCTTTAGAGGGAGTTTTATGTTTTGTTAGGGCCTTTATGCTGTTTATTGATGCATCATAACCAATCGCAGCAAGTTTCATAAAAATTCTTAGGTTATTTTTAGAGTTATGATTTGTTTACGATTTATATTGAAAATATGGCTGTTTCGATAAATTAAAAAAATCAGCATTTCCTTTAGAGGGAGATTTATGTCTTATCAGGGCCTTTATACCGTTTATTGATGCATCATAAACAATCGTAGCAAGTTACATAAAAATTCTTAGGTTAGTTTTAGAGTTATGATTTGTTTACGATTTATATTGAAAATATGGCTGTTTCGATAAATTAAAAAAATCAGCATTTCCTTTAGAGGGAGTTTTATGTCTTATTAGGGCCTTTATACTGTTTATTGATGCATCATAAACAATCGTAGCAAGTTTTATAAAAATTCTTAGGTTATTATTAGAGTTATGATTTGTTTACGACTTATATTGAAAATATGGCTGTTTCGATAAATTAAAAAAATAAGCATTTCCTTTAGAGGGAGTTTTATGTCTTGTTGGGGCGTTTATACTGTTTATTGATGCATCATCACCAATCTTAGCAAGTTTCATAAAAATTCTTAGGTTATTTTTAGAGTTATGATTTGTTTACGATTTATATTGAAAATATGTCTGTTTTGATAAATGAAAAAAATCAGCATTTCCTTTAGAGGGAGCTTTATGTCTTGTTGGGGCCTTTATACTGTTTATTGGTGCATGGTAAGCAATCGCAGCAAGTTTCATAAAAATTCTTAGGTTATTTTTAGAGTTATGATTTGTTTACGATTTATATTGAAAATATGGCTGTTTCGATAAATTCAAAAAATCAGCATTTCCTTTAGAGGGAGTTTTATGTTTTGTTAGGGCCTTTATGCTGTTTATTGATGCATCATAACCAATCGCAGCAAGTTTCATAAAAATTCTTAGGTTATTTTTAGAGTTATGATTTGTTTACGATTTATATTGAAAATATGGCTGTCGCGATAAATTTAAAAAAATCAGCATTTCCTTTAGAGGGAGTTTTATGTCCTGTTAGGGCCTTTATACTGTTTATTGATGCATCATAAACAATCGTAGCAAGTTTCATAAAAATTCTTAGGTTATTTTTAGAGTTATGATTTGTTTACGATTTATATTGAAAATATGGCTGTTTCGATAAATTAAAAGAATCAGCATTTCCTTTAGAGGGAGTTTTATGTCTTGCTAGGGCCTTTATACTGTTTATTGATGCATCATAAACAATCGCAGCAAGTTTCATAAAAATTCTTTGGTTATTTTTAGAGTTATGATTTGTTTACGACTTATATTGAAAATATGACTGTTTCGATAAATTCAAAAATCAGCATTTCCTTTAGAGGAAGATTTATGTTTTGTTAGGGCCTTTATACTGTTTATTGATGCATCATAAACAATTGTAGTAAGTTTCATTAAAATTCTTAGTTTATTTTTAGAGTCATGATTTGTTTACGATTTATATTGACAATATGGCTGTTTCGATAAATTCAAAAAATCTGCATTTCCTTTAGAGGGAGTTTTCTGTCTTCTTAGGGCCTTTATACTGTTTATTGATACATCATAAACAATCGTAGCAAGTTTCATATAAAGTCTTAAGTTGTTTTTAGAGTTATGATTTGTTTACGATTTATATTGAAAATATGGCTGTTTTGCTAAATATTTAATAATATTTAATACTTTTATAAGTACGACGTAAAGAAATAACGATAAGTTTACTAATTACAATAAACTAAAACAAAACTTTTTCAGGGGTTTTAACGGTACAAAACAAATCACCACCCAGATCGTGTTTAACTAATACCTATTAATTACTACTACAAACTCTAAATTCACGATAAAACTTCTCCAGTAAAATATACCGTTTACTTCCTACAAATATATGATGTATTAAAGTTATAGTTAGTAGATAGGTACTTTGCTGCATATATTCCGAACTCTTTTTATTCGTTCTATTCGTTTGAAGTGGCTCGGCATATCGCATTTAATTACCTCCATAGGCGTACCGTTGCTTTTCCGGCCGTCCAAGGTAAACTTCGGCGGCGGAAAAGGGCGACCGGAAGTTCAGCGCGGACCGGAAATGCATCTCGTATCGGTTTTCTGCCCACCTGGTTGGCGTGTAGTACGTGCGGCTGTCCGTGTGTTGTGTATATGGACGGTAGTAAATCGCAATTTTGGAAATTCGTATTTATGGGGGTAGTAAATCCAGTTTTCCGATTGGTTAAGTAATTTTCCAGTCTGTGTCGGTATTGATTTTCACCTGTCCGTCGACTTTAGTTTGTTGGCACCCAGTGGTGTTGGTTTTGCATGGTTTTGTGCTGCTTTTTTGTAAGGTAAACGTCTGAAATTCAGGCAATGTCCTAAATTCCGACATATTTTTGTTTAGTTTGCTAAAATAAGCAATCTACAACATTGAACTTTATTTTAGGACATCCGGTTGGTTGATTTGACATTACACTTATGAACCCATAATTGTTTCTTCTTCTACCAATGTTTTACTGGTCAGAATATAACCTAAAAGTCTAATTGATCTTGTCAAATTGACTGTTATGCTATAAGTAGATTTTTTTGTTATATGGTAACTTCAATACGACTTTTTTTACATCGCTACAGGATAACAGTAATTAAGAAAATTCTAATAATATCTATTTATGCTAACTAAAAATTCTTTATATATTGAAAATTATACGGTGTACTACACTTTTAACCACTATTATTTACAAATTTAGGGGTGTCGGTTAGGTACATGTAAATATGTAGCACTTCCTTAAATCAGACTTGTGTGTCGGAATTCTGTACATGGTTAGAAGTAATACATATTATGGTTCTATTGCTCTCTTTACACAAGAAAATAGCATATTTTACATCGTTTGCTAACATTATTCTTGCCTGAAACACTCATATAAAGTAGAAAGGAACTGTACTTCTGTAACATTTACCTAGCTTGAGAGAATATTGGTTTATACTTAAATGGCTACTTATAAATAATAATATAAATTATTCCGACAACCCACAACGGGTGCCAAACCAAACGGTCCGCTTTTCTCTGCAAATGTTTGTATTGCGCCAAAATGTCCTAAACTTTGAACGACTTGTTCAGTTCCAGAAGAGCCACCAACGTTGGAACTACTGCCGGCAATTTCTGTATCAATATCTAAAACAAGAGCTAAGTAAGACATTAATTAGAAGTTGACCATCGCACTCCTCATTATCTGTACTGCTGTCGTTGTAGTCTAATGATTCTATATTTGTGTCAACAATATGATCTTTTTCGATATATATTGTTTCGAGTTTCTTGCAATGTGCAATACAATTTTGCCATATCTCAGTGTTCATTGCTTCAATGCATAAATTTAACACATCTTTAATTTTAAATGTATTGTTGCTTTTTGCAACTTTATTTTTTACGTATGCGCCCATATTAATTCAACTGTATTAAACTCGCAATGTGCTACAGGTAACCACAATAATTTTACTTCATTGCCTCTGACTTGTTTTGCTATAGAATCTAGTAGAAGCACCTTTCCATGATGGTGAGGTTTTGACAGCTGCAACAGCTGTGCTTTGGTTAATTCAGAAAAAGATGATATTCCCTCTGGACGTGGAACGTTTCCTTTCAGCAACCACTCGATAATGTTAGACTTTTTCCAAGCCATAGTTGGATTTCTGTAAACAGGATCTAACATTCTATGGTATGGAGCTTGATCAATTACATTAATGGATCTGGCTGGTATTATAGAGAGAACATGCCAAAACCACTCTTCAAAATGTTGCTTAGTAAAATTACTTAGTAATAAAGCATTTGAGACATCATTGCAAAACCCCGTCTTCAGAGCCAATATGTAAAATTATCACCCTTTGCCCTGCACCTGATGGCCGTTTTATACCTCCTCTATAACCATTTACTTCCTGAATGCCGCCACGATAATGATCAAAGGAATCTTTATTTTCTGGGTTTAACTTTTCAACCCATCCAAGCTGTTTGGAATGATTTGCACCTGACCAGGTTTCGTCAGTATAGTAAATATTCCATCCTTGATCAGAAAAATATTTTATTTTGAAGTTTTATTTGGTTGCTGCTACAGCAATTATCTGACTTTTTGTGATTGCGGCTATTGATTTAAAGTGCGTTAAAAACAATAACAAAACATGTTTACATGTCTTTGCTGCAATCTATTCTTTCATTAAAAAGCTTCAGATCCCAAAAGTTTTAGTTTCCCACTTCAGCGTTGCTCAAATTAACAATCACCATGTTTGTTTTGATATTTTAATCCTAAGTACGGTCCATGAGCCCCGACGCGCCAATACGTAGCCGCTCTCGAGTCCGCCGACGACGTGACGTGTTGCGCGATGTTCCAAAATTAAATTCGCAAATTCATATCGCTTTATAAAATTAGTGAACATCTGAAATGTGTTTCTATTTCAATAGTCTCAATAAACAAAAGTTTGCAATTGTTTTCGTACCTATCGCGTTGTCGTGCTAACACTCGTTACCGAGATATCCGCTTCCTTAAAAATGTTGTTTATAGCCTTTATTACAAAGAAATTTCCAAAAGCAAGAAAACCAATCTGTAGACAAGATCTTGGGTCATACTCTGTGTGAATTTGAATTTTTTTGGGCTATCGGTTTAGCAGAAAAAAAATTGTAAAGACGAGCTTTTATTAAGAAGTGCTAAAATCTGGTACATTTTTACACTTCTCTTGCGCTTCTGTCTAAACCTAGGGGCAGAAAAATTTGATAGTCTCTCCTGTTATGTAGAAATTATTCAGGAGTATAACACAGTTTATTTAAATTTTTTTTGTTCAGTGGTTGCAGAGTTAGATTCTTCATACACAGGGCTCAATACTTTTGCAATCGATAGTAAGGACTTATTTTATACTGCAAGGAAAACAAAATCGAGCACACAATTTTGCGAACGACACAACTATTCTAGCTCAAGTTTAAATATAGCTTTAAGATAATACTAAAGACACGCTACGACGCATACAGCGCACCCTGGTGGGCACACAACAAGGCATTCTACTCAGTTTTATTATTTTTAAAAAGGATACCACCCCAACTCCTTACGACGGGGGGCGGTGCGCGGTGGGTTGTAGTAAATTTTTATTACCCGTTTCGCGTCGTTTTGTACTTCGGTAGGTAGAGCGTGCGTTGTTTACCCGTCTGCTAGTAATTCTTCTGTTGAAAGTTTTCCTAGCGCATAGTTTTCCGCCGTCCTCTCTCTGAGAAAAATCGCGTCGAAGCTCATTTTCCTTTATATCCGCCAGACCGTACTTTCTATGTGTTGGGGAAAAGTTTAGTTTCAGCGAGCGCCGCCGCTGGAACCGTGGCGCTGCTGCCCGCTCAACTTTCTTCGCTCGAGTGTCTTTTTGTGGGCACAGTTTCGCCATTCCTGTTACGTTTACGCATAGTTCCGGTTTTCCGGTACACTGGTCTCTATTGCAACAGACCGCTTTTAGTCTGCCTGAAACCGTTTTTTTTTGTTGTTGTTTTAGACCACAAAAATCTGTCTGAAATTCTGTCTAAAATTATGGATAATTTCACAAACGAATCTGGAAATTATCGTTCTGCTTTCGTTGTTTTTGGTTCTACAGAAGAAACTTGGACACCAATTGCTTATTTTGTTTTCTTTTACTGCATTTTTTGGCTGCTCTCGTAACTCCCAAACAAAATCTTTCTGTTACATCCTTCTGCAGTAGCAAAAAAAAGAATGTGAATATAATTTCAATAATTATTGAGCAACACTTTTGATGTATTTAAATGACGATACGCAAAAAAAATCTGATGTGGCGAGGCACATGATTTTATCATACTATATACCAAATTAATTTCTCCCATTTTGTACAAAATTATTATACATAAACTCTAGATGATATTAGCCCAAAATTGCCGTTTAAATTTTCATTAATTCATAAATACGTTGATGATATTATTTGTGCGTTGCCCGGGGACCAAATTGAAAATACCTTAGTTTGTTTTAATAGCTTTAAAAAAGTATATTCAATTTACTGTTGAAAAAGAAAATAATCTTAGTGTTTCTTTTTTAGATATAAATATAATTACGACAGATGAAAATATTTTGCTTTTAGATTGGTTTAGAAAAGTTACAAATTCGGGTAGATATATTAATTTTTAAATTCCGTATATAATGGTTTTAACATCTAGTTTAACCAAAATTTTAAAAACTAATATTAAATTGGCAAAATATAATTTGTTAAAAATTAATAGTAGTTTTTCTTTTGTTAAAGATAAAACACCTTTGGCTTTAAATTCTGGTATTGTTTATTCTATTCCTTGTTCTTCTTGTAATCTATTTTATGTTGGTCAGACTGGTAACTATTTAAAAACTAGAATTTTCTTACATAAATCGGACATCAAAACTAGTAAATTAAGATGTGCATTAGCGCAACATGTTTTTAAAGAAAACCGCAAATTTGATTTTGAAAATATTAAAACTAAATTTTAACGAATTTAATACATGTAATTTTAAAACAGATGTTGAAAATGTGAGCATAATTTATAAAAAAATATTAACGTTATTGAAATCTTTTAAGGGTCGAAATTTTTGATTAATTAATTTTTTCATGGATATCTGGATATCATTTTTATTTTTACGTCGTTATGAAGTATTTTGTTTGACATTTGTCAGAAGTTTTTTAAAAATGTTTTATGTGTTATTGTAGTTTATAGTTATTTTAGAAGTTTTCCACCAAAAAGTTCTTCATCTTTCTTTAAACAAACATAAAGAGGGGAACATAGAATATGGTTGGGTAGTGCATTATAAGTCTTGACCATCATAAAATATGGCCCCTTCTCAAAAACGGATGCCGAACAGCTTTAATGCTTAGTTTCTCAGAGGGGAAATCAATTGAAATTATACACAAAAATGGAAGTAAAATAACAAGTCATATTTTTCTCATTGATGCTACCAATGTTAATAACGACGCTTAAAATTCCCTGTAGCATTATTAGTATTTCTAAAGTTAGCATACCGTTTCGCCTTACGAATTATCAATTTACAACCCCGCTAGAATATTAACCACCCTAATTACTTAAAATGTTAAAACTCCCCGAAGCGAAAATCCGCACCAGAACACCCCCACCCACCAAACGAATATCTGCTCCGGCAAAGATTAGATTTCGCCATTTAGGTAATTCGGGCAAGTTGTATTTTCGACGGTCTTGTCTTCCTTGCGACGAATTTTTCGGGGTAGGTACGTGGGGGCGGTGGGGATATCAGAAGCCAATTTATAATGATCCAGTAGGCGGTGGGGGGTGGGGGGGGGGGGTTTGAGCGGCCGAAATCTCCGAAAACTCTGGTAATCTTTTCAATTCGATAATTTCAGTACGCCAGAGTTAATTTGAACGAGCAGCGGGGTGGACTTTTCCCCCGAATTGGGGAGAAAAGAAAAGATTTATTGGCCGTAATATTAGTAAATTAGATCAAAGCGACGAAATTTATGAGGATCAAGTTCTTAGGGCCCGCACTGCGCTTGGATTTAATTTTAGCCGGTAACGTTCGGGGTAGATAAAAGCTCGGGGGTTGAAAGTTAATTGTTATTAACTGTTTAAACTGGAGGATTTTCGATTTTTCAAGAGGTAGCGCGTTTCTTAGAATTGAATCCTTGTAAATGAGAACGCTTTTTATTTATTTCGAATACATATCACGTTCTAATTCTTTAATTGTTGATGTCCTTTATGTATTCTGTCAATATTTTGACGCTAAAGTGGTTCGTTTTGCATGCAAATTGTCCTGTTGTAAAGAAAACTAATGAAAATAACTTCAAAACTAATTAAAAAAACATAGTTACACCGTATAAAACTTTTTAGGTTATTTATTTATTTATTTTGTATCGATTTTTTCTTTCACCGAGTTTTCACCTTTCCCCCAAAGCTGTTTAACGATATTTTTTCATATCTTCCCTGAGACCATTGTATATGTGACTGACCTGGTAAGAGAATGACCATTATCATACTATGTATGATAAAGTAAAAAACTGCGATAATATGTCAAAATCTATTCTGTAAAAATACAGATTTTACTCCTTTAAGGGGAAGGTTTCATGCAACGGATTTTTAGAAAGTACTCACAATTAACGTTCTTTCTCCCCGCATATCTACCTTTGAAAAACAATTACAACCCCTAAAAGTCTCTACAATTTGTACCTCACAGCTAGTGGCAACATCCCCGCTATTAAACATCACTTTGCCACCCCTTTTTCGTCACGTCAATTCATCATCAATTATTTTGACGATTTTATTGCTATGGGGGCGCGCTCCGGTCCCAAAAAAAAGGCAAAAAAAAGCGCTGACGCTCTCTCGCCGGTGAAAAAGCGGCTCGCTCATTTGCACCCCTTAACCTCACACCCCTTTAACCCTCACGCAACCTGCCCCTTCCATCCATTCCGACGATTTATCGAGAATTGATGGGCAGCTATACATTTACGGTTCTCGGGCGACGGATTGAAACATTCTCGGTCCCGGCCCGAAAGTGTCACCTCTACTCGGGCCGCGGCCTTAAAACAGAACGACTTCTCCGGAGGCGGCGGTGGCGGCTTTAACCCCCTATACACCCCTACACACCCCTTGTGAGCCAGCCTGCTGAGGAAATGACAATGGAGCATATTTATCAATCCCTGTCGGTTATGTCTCCTTCTGACGTGACTGTCATATATTTCTGCGGCTGTAGGGTTTATTTGAGTTGAGAATTTATGCGTTTCTTATGTATTTAGGTCCGCCAAACCCAAAAATCGTATTAATTTTTTTTTTGAATGGATACGTTTTCGAATTGTGAATTTTTTCTTTTGTTTTTTTTACGGGGGTAGTTCACTATTTGGTGCATATCTCGAGTTATAAACATCCAATTAGGTCACTCGGCACATCAAATTAAAGGTAATCGTATCACCAACAAGTGTTACTATCATAGTTTTTCAACTGCTTCAGTAGTTTCAACGCAATGGGCCGAAATATGAAAAAAATGTGGCCAATATGAAACCCAAAATCTATCACCGGTGAAAAGTAGAAATCGTGGAAATATTGTCAAGTTTCAATGTATCTAAGAAAAAAATCTGATGTGGCCAGGCACATGACTTTATCATACAATATATAAAATTAATAGTTTAGCTGCATGAGATTCTATCGAGATCGATCGTGTTTGCATTAAAATAAAACGAATTAGCCAGGATTTGACAGATATTGACAGTAGGTATTGTCAAAAAATCAGCCTTTAACACTACCTACTGTCATTAGAATAAAACATCTGGCAAATCCTATATTAATGCAGACACGATCTCCATCAAATAGAATTTGCTCCTACAGCTAAACTATTAATTTTACCAAAAAAATGTCATAGACATAAATTATACAAAATTTCCTCTACTTTAATTTATTATGTGACTATTTTGACGAAATTACAGAAATGGCGGCTCATTTGCAAAATCCTTGAAAAATGCATAACAATATTGGTATCAGCAATCCGCACTTGAAATACACATTGACTTTGTAAACACCATGGAAACACCAAGCTGTTTCAATATTGTTTCACATAGCGTACGTGCGCGCGTGTTTTCCCTCCTCATCGCATTCTCCATGCATTTCCGTGTTGAATTGACGTTTCGCAACCGCTGACGTTCTGAATACTGTCAAAAGTTTCAAAATATCCTGGTTACCTGCTATTAATGCAGACACGATTTCGATCAAATAGAATTTGCTCCTGCTGCTTTTATTGCTTTTATTGGTGATTCAATAAATGTTTTTTTTATTGGCTGGTAGGCAATTCTTTTTTCTTTAAAGAACTTAAGGACGTGAATATTTGTTGAATATCCTGCACTGTAGTGGAAAAAACTGGAAACATGTTTTTTTTCGTATTTTTGACTCACCTTTGTGTTAGTTAATTAACTAATGTTATAGAAATGCTCACACTCTATATGAAAGACAGTTCTTTTTCGAGCAGAAAGTTAGGTCTAACATAAAAGTGCGTCACTTTTTTTACCGAAATAAGTGTAGTTGCAGATTTGTAAAGATTTGTGACATCATTTTTATTGCTTATTATCTATGTATATTCAGGAAGGAATATCTCTTTATTTAATATTATGATGTTAACAAGTAAAACACACAGAACTTCATCAACAAAAATGACACAATTCTAAATTTCTAGAAAAGTGTACCGGAGAATTGTATAATATGAAATTAATTTAAGTTAACTTAATTGATTAACATTATTATCAAAAATGACACAAACACCAGTAATGACGTAAAAGAGCCATAAAAGAAACCTACACAGTCAATCAAAAATTAAGGAAATATTGATAACCCTGGAAACAAAATCACAAACGTTATGCAAAATCAAAGTTTTTCCTAAATTGTGTATACTCCAATACATATTGACATCATCATTTGATCAAAGCGCGTCAACGAAACGTCAACAAAGTTCACAAACAACACCGATTAAATTCCAACCCTCATTTCCTTTCGCCAAACTCACAATTTCGCCGATATCTCCCCCCCCCCACCCCACCAGTTCGCTCAGATTAAAATTTTAATACAAACACCGGCATCCCGGCCTATAAGAAGCGCCGAACAATGGCCCACCATTGTCTTGACAATTCCGAGCAATTATCGTCTCTCAAAAGCGAGTTAGAGAGAGAACGAACGTTATTAAACGCAAATAACACGCGCCAATTACAAGGGCGGCATCCCCTAAGGGGGTAAAGAGAAAACGGCGCCCCAAATATCTTCTTAATCGTTACAAAAGTGCCAAACGCGCGGGATATTGCGTCCGGGTCTATCCCACTTCCGATAGCGGCACCCGGGTTTTAAACTCTTAATTTTTAATCTCCAATTAACACGGTAGGGGTCGCGCCGTACCTAACCTCTCTTATTGTCGCCTATGTCGACGATAGCGAGGAAACTTTTATTTTACGTCTAATTCCCAGTCTTCTCATCTAATTATTCAGCTTGGAAAGTTTGGTTTGGGATGGAGGGGAAAAGTTTTTCAATAAAACTTTTTACTTTTGTTAATTGCGTGAGGTGCGAAATTTTAGGGGGTGGGGGTGGGGTGGAGTGGGGGGGGGATAAATAGGTTAAGGTGATGTCGCTTTTGTTTCGATTCTTCGTCGTTGTCGGGCCGATGTCATAAACGTTTTAATTGTACTTTTAATTGCCTCCAGGGAGCGCTGAGAGCGAGTCCATCAAAAGTTTTGCGCTGCGTGATTGGAATAATAATATGGTTTGCGCGCTCGTGAACTAAACGAATAATCGTGGCTGGCCTTTTCTTGAATATTAATAAAGGCTGGATGCTGTCGAGAGCAGAGAAAACGAAACGGCTTTTTGACGTTTTTAACTTTTTTGAAACTATTACAGGTATCGGGACGTATAAAAGATGTTCTATATTAAGTGTTCCCCATTGGTGTAACTTAAATTTAATTTGGATGCTGACGCTTTAAACTTCACACACTGCACGTTGCTCTGCTTTGTTCACCTATCGGCTTTCACTCACATAACACTGTGCTCTGCTTTTTTACGATCACTTCACCAGCTCAAAAGGTTTGGTTCTTTTGAGTCTTCGCACACTGTCACAATTGTCAAGAAGCTGGATGGCCTCGACATTCTGGAGAAGTCTGTTCTGATGATTCTCTGCAAACTTTCCAATTTCGTTCGTTACTAATTCCATCTCAAGATCCCTGTGGAGATTTCTGTTTCGTATATACCACGGTCCATCAACGATGTTTCTTAGCACCTTATTTTGGAAGCGTTGAATGATGGTGATATTGCTTGGCTTAGTGCAGCCCCACAGTTGGATACCATAGGTCCACACAGGTTTAAGTATCTGCTTGTAAAGTAGGAGTTTATTATATGTCGACAAAGACGACTTCCTACCAATAAGCCAGTACATTTTTTTGTATCTTATGCTCAATTCTTCTCGTTTCTTTTTAACATGTGCTTTCCAGCGGAGCTTGGTGTCTAGCGTCATGCCGAGGTATTTTCCCATGTTCGAGTGGTACGGTGGTGAAATTTATTGTAACTGGAACGTATCGTATTCGCTTGTTGGTAAAGTTTATGTGAACTGATTTGGTTTCGTTCAATGTAATTAGCCACTGCGTTTTAGTGTTGATCCTTCAACATTTGTATCTACTGCCATGATAGCAGTGTCATCAGCAAACGTGGCAACGGTAACACCATCTGGTTGCGGAAGATCATGTGTATATAGAAGGTAAAGAATTGGGCCAAGTACACTACCTTGTGGTACTCCAGCTTTAATACATTTGAGGGTTGAGTACTCATTATCTTGCTTTATGCGGAAGTATCTGTTAGAAAGATATGATCCTAATAGTTTGCTATACTCGAAGGGTAGTAGCCGATCCAGCTTATAGAGTAGACCTTCGTGCCAAACTTTGTCGAAGGCTTTTGCCACATCCAGCATATTTTTTTTCTTCTAAAGTTCTTTCTATGTTCATTGTTATTCTGTGCACCTGATCAATTGTGGAATGTTTGTTTCCGAATCCAAACTGATTAGTGGGTATGATTTTTCTTTCATATAAGATTGGCTTCAGTCGTTTTGCAAGTAGCTTTTCATACAGTTTTGACAATGTGGGCAGTAAAAAAATTGGCCTGTAGGAGGATGCTTCGTTCGGTGGTTTTCCTAGCTTGGGAATCATCACTACCTCTGCAGTTTTCCAAACAGATGGCACATATTTAAGCCTAAATGCCGCGTTGCAGAGGTTAGTTATCTTAACACGCGCCTTTTTTGTTTTAATTTTTTAATTTCATTTTTAAACTAAAACTGAAAAACTTTTGGTACAAAAGGAATAAGGAAATAAGGAATCCAACCAGTTTTTATTGTATTAGAATATCTGTCAAATCTTGGCTAACTAGTTTTATTTTAATGCAGATACGACCGATCTCGATCAAATAGAATCGTATTTACTATTCATTTTATAAATAGTATGATAAAGTCGTCTGCCTGGCCACTTCAGATTTTTTGTTGTGTATCGTAGTTTTTTATACGGAAATGAAGCATTTCAAAGTTCATGTATGATGGTCAAATTTGACTTTGTTTGGCGTTTCTTAATAATGCCACACAAAATCAAAAGACAATTGAAAACATGTTCTACAATCAAACCGTTATTATTTTTTGGAATATTCCTAAAAACTTTGGTCTAATTTAGAATGATATCAAATAAGTAATATTTACTTATCTCTTCTTCGTTTCAATGGAAGTCAGTTGAAAGTAAAGCAAATTTTATCCTTAAAAACCAAATCTTTTAAGATTACTTCAAAAGGTACGTTATATTTATTGATTATTATTTATTCTTATTCCATATCTGGTCGTGCGCAGGCCGTTTTGTATCGTCGGTCGTTGTAAATTTTTAATTAATCTGGATTTTCCGGTTATACCCCGGGTCCCATTTGGCTTGTGTCTTTTGTAATTGCCCGCGGAAATAATAAAAGGTCTATAAAAGCAAAAATACGACGTAGTGGGCAACGAGGCTGCAAGGGGAGGGGGTTGCTAAAGGTCGGGGGACGCAATACGAACCAATAACCGGAAATTATTGGTTTTAAATGCCGCTATAAACTGAAAGAGGAAGCCAGATTTAACCGCATGCCGCGTACCCAGCAAGCGAGCAATTTTAATTTTGTTCCCGCTGTTTTTCGGTACGATTTTTGCTAATTAATTATTCATGTACGCAGAGGAAAATATTCTGGCCCGACAAAAAATTAATGGTCCCGAGCTCACAAAAAAATGCATCACGACTATTTTATTATATTACGGATCTTAACCATGATGGCAATATTTTGTTTCGTGTGCTCATGGAAACAAAAGAAAATCTAAACCAGCTGCTTTGAAAACCTCCTATTTACACTAACTCAAAACACCCCTTTCACTTGAGTCTTCTGATCCATCAAGTGTTGTCGAAGACCTGGATGGCCTCAACGTTTACGAGATGATGAAGTATTTCTTATTCACATTTTTTTTGTATTTTCTTTGTACACGAACTCCATATTGAAGTCTCTGTGGAGGCCGTCTTTCCTAATGCACCAAGGCTAATTTTAGAGTTACTGTTTTTGTGTAACTGCAGAGAAGAGAAACTTAGTATGAACTGAGATTGTGGAGTTTCTTAGAGCTGACAAGCTTTTGGTTCAAAAGGGTCCAAAGGAACTGGCTGTTTCCTCTAAGCATTTTTCAAGGATTTTGGAATTGTGCCGCCATTTCTGTAATTTCGTCAAAATAGTTAAATAATAAATTAAAGTAGAGGAAACTTTGTATAATTTATGTCTATGACATTTTTTGGTAAAATTAATAGTTTAGCTGTATGAGCAAATTCTTTTTTATCGTGATCGTGCCTGCTTTAAAACTTAGTTAGCGAGAATTTTACAATTATTTTCATTCTGACAGTAGGTAGTGTCAAAGGCTGTCTTTTTGACAATACCTACTGTCAATATTATCCATGTACGTATTAGTAGTTATTAGGACCGTCGACAGATGGCGCTATTCTAGCTTAAAGTGCGCGGTCGGTATTACCGCGGCCGTTAGCCGGTAATATTCGGCATCACTAACGCCAAACCAGTGACACCTTAAAGAAGATGACATTCCATTTTTCCAATAAACCATTCTAAAATACCATCCAAGAGGATTTTGTCATCAAAAGTTTTACCCGATTTAAATACAGTTATGTTACCACCCCATACAAGAAATACCTATCTCAAAACCGCTTTCCGATCGTATTTTAAAATAAATTAAAACGTACGTCGGCGGGTATTATGGTGAAAAGTCGAAGAAAACAACGTTCTCCCGGGCTGGCATGAAAATTACCAGTAAATCACTGTAATTCCCCTCCACGCCGCCCATACACCCCCCCCCCCCCCCCCCGCGTACACCACCGTCCTCACTGCACCGTAGTAAATAACATTAAAGGAGTCTCGTTAAATTTATGATAGTATCTGCTCGGAGCGAGAAAACGTAAGATCGGCCTGAATCCTTCTGCTTGCTGGCCGAAAGGGAATTACTTTTGCATTCTATTTTCGCGTGGAATTCGACAAGCGAGTAATTCTCTTTTAGGCCGCCAGGGGTTCCCCGGAAAGCCCTACGGTTCGCAGCGAGTGCTGTCCGCACAACGTCAAAGGATTTGAAACGGAATTACCTCTTAAGTCATCTTGTTATGGTATGTCATCGAGGAAGACGCTTTCACGATGAATCAATTTTTAGTGTGAAGGAATTGTAATGTTGTTACAAAAGACTCCATGCCATCAGATTATGATAATTGTGAATAAAACTCGAAGAATGTGTATCTGATGTTTTTTATTAATGCACTATTCGGCTACAGGTTTCGAAACATTTTGTGTCGTCCTCAGGCCTTGCTACAAAAAGAATTTCGGATTAGTAAATTACAGTGTGTGATTACAAATTAAACAATCATAAAATCAAACATTAGACAAAGAAATTACCGTCAGTTTTGCTATCATGAAAACGTATGGTGAGAGAGGTATGTGTGGCGCATTGTTAATGGCGGGAATTTTAAACAATTCTAGAAACAATCTATTGGTTCGATGGCCTGGTGGTCTCTCATATCGTATAAAGATCTTGTATTCTTCGTAATTGTTCAGTCTTTTTGAGTTTTTGATTTCATGGAGGAGTATTAAGTTAGTAACCTTTATTTTATGATTTATGTCCTAAATGTGGTTATAGACATATGATTCGCGTTTGTTTGTGTGTTTTCAAAATTTAATGCAGATGTTTCGGCCAGTTTGTCCTATACAGTGTGTCTCACAGACGTTTGATTGTATGGATACTTTTGTTATTAATAGAGACAGAAAGTCGGTTAAATGGGCAAAGTAGTGCATATTTATGGGTTCTTTTATAATCTGTTCAAAAAACAGTTGACTTCCAAATGGTTTCCAAACTATTTTGAAAAAATCAAATAATGTAAATTTTTTAAATTTTTTATTATGGTCATAACTTCTTTATTTGTCATCCCATCAAAAAAGCGTTTTGACCTTATGAAGGCACTTTTTTGTCTACAATTTGATTATGATTTAACTAATTAAGTACTTTGTAAATATGAGAAATGCTCTAATTAGAGTTAATAGGTTATTTATTTAAATTAGGCCAATAAAAATAAACGAAAAAGCAAATCCAATGTGGTAGGACAAGATAAAACCTTCTTTTTTCATTCCCTTAATATTATTCAAATTTAAAGTGCTCCCTATTTTTCAAAAGATTTTAAAATTGTTCCTACTTGAGTCAATGAGAAGCTTAAGTTTTTTTTTTTCATATTTAAAAAGTATTTATGGTTGTTTCATGTTATCAAACGTCAAAAAAGTAACTTTGTATTAAAAATAAAACTATTGGCTAACTTATCAACTTAATAAAAAATATAATCCATACACTTTTGAGTGAAATATTCACAAATTTCCAATTAATTTGTTTAAATTACAATAATTATAACT
Organism: Melinopterus prodromus; assembly: GCA_964023965.1. Classification (NCBI taxonomy): domain Eukaryota; kingdom Metazoa; phylum Arthropoda; class Insecta; order Coleoptera; family Scarabaeidae; genus Melinopterus; species Melinopterus prodromus. The sequence continues at coordinate 4,169,294 of OZ030396.1, forward strand.
GTAAATAATTGTAAATGGTTACCTTGGCTAACAATATCAAAGAAATCGAAAGTAAAGTCGTAAAGTCTTTTTCGTCTTTATTTCAAAGTTTATTTTATGTTTTTTCTATATCAAGCTGTTTCAGTAAGTCCAATTTGTAGTTTTTATTGCATTTGTAAAGTAGAATAGGTTCTTTGTAATTTATACAACGACGTGTTGAAATTTTATGTTAATGAATTTTAGAAAAACTTCTAGAATTATGTTCCGTTCTCTGTTTTGCCGCTGCTTTAAATCGAATTTTTACGAAATCCAAAACTCTATAAATAGTGATTTGATATAAAAAAATGATGCTTACTTTGTATTAAATACTAATTTTTGTTACAGGTTCCGGTAGTGGTCTTCAAGATCCCAATTTTTCACCAATGGAAATTCTGGACACAAACCTGTGAGTGGGCACACATACTTTTTTTTTTATTTATAGACACATAACTGTTTGTTACGAAATCTATTGACATACTTTTACATAATAACCCTACCCCCCAAAAAAACTCAAAAACTCCAATCGCCGATACCGAAAACAATTTAAACTTACACAATCGCCCGTCAGAGGACAGTACGCGATTAGAACTTTACAGCAAACTTCTCTTGCAATTTTCATTCTATTCCCATCCGTAGATCGCATCCTCCGTTTCGCAACTCTGGCCACGCTCCAAGGCGTCGATCGCCCCCCTCTCCACCCACCAAACCCCAATTCCACCCCTTGCCTCCATAGTCATTCCCGGATTAACTCCTGACTCCGGCCCTGGAAGAATCGGGCTCGGAATTCCGAAGCGGTTAACTAAAGAGCGCCCCCGGCTAGCGGGAGAAAGAGACGAGTGTGTCTTTATTGAAAAAGAATCGTCTCTCCCCGCGTCGCGGGGCGTCGAATGGCGTCACGTGCGTTCTGAAAAGTTGAGTGGTCCTTTTGGTATCGAGAAGGGGATATTAACTCTTTATATTAGTTCATAGACGTCGTATTGAGGGTTTAGATGGAGGTTAAGACAAGGCTGCGGATGAGACGTGATGCCCCGAAGGGGTGGGTGGTCGATGGGGTTGGAAATCCATCTCTCCAGCACGTTTCATTGGCGCTGCTTTTGAGGGAAATGGGTTAGTTTCAATTGAACGTAATTAAATTATAAACTATTGAGAGCCAGTACGAATTTTTTGGAAAGATAAAAACTAGTTTTACTTCTACATCTTTGGTTTTTTTTCAAATATAAAACGTCTAGCTTAACTCGTGATACAAAAATAGGTTTTTTAATTAAGTGCAATTTTAACCCAATCATTTTAATTGCGATTATAAAGCGTAATTGCCAGAAATGTATTTATTTGCCCATATTACTGCTGCGCGGTGTGGATAGCAGACGGCAGGAGCGTTAAACACCGCCTATAACAGGTGACTACGGATTGACGTTGGTGGGGGATAGGCTGACCACTGCCAGCAAAAAAACATAGCAACGAAATATTTCGTTTTCGAGTTGCGATGTTTTCACACCGGCGTCTTAAACTATACTATAAAATTGAATCTCTCCCTATGTCTTTTCTTTGTAAAACTTCGCAATATTCACAAAACAAGTAAAAATAAAATGCATATGAAACAATGCGTATCCGAAAAATAACACCATCAGTACCCATTACAACAATAAAAAGCAAATTAAATAGATTTATAAGTAAAAACAAACAAAAATATAAAATTATATTAAATAAACATAACTATAAACTATAATCCATATGAAACTTTTTACTGCCTTTTTACTTTATCATACGAAGTATGTAAAGTATTGTAATCGTGCCGAAAAAAAAAATTGAGATTTTAGCGGAAATAGGTCTTTTTGGGTCCCCTGAAAATTTTTGACGAAGGTACAAAAAAATGTCTGTGTGTGTGTCTGTGTGTGTGTATGTGTAAACGATTTTTGTGGAGACGATTCCGGAGAAACTACTGAAGGTATCGGAACGAAAGTTCATATTTAGAAGTTTCATGACCTAACTTAGAGCTGAAAAGCTTTTGGTTCACAAGGGTCCAAAGGAACTGGTAGTTTATTCTAAGCCTTTTTCAAGAATTTTGCAAATGAGCCGCCATTTCTGTAATTTCGTCAAAATAGTTAAATAATAAATTAAAGTAGAGGAAATTTTGAATAATTTATGTTTATGAAATTTTTTGGTAACATTCATAGTTTAGCTGCAAGAGCAATTTCTATTTTATCGAGATCGGTCGCATCTGCATTAATATGAAACTACATAGTAGCCAGGATTTTGACAAATATTTTTTTGTGTTGTCACATTCGATAACAGCTGATCTCATCAGAGGTTGGAGAACCACTATGGAACGTTCCCGCTCTAGTGCGGCAAATTATAAAATACAAATTTCAAATAAAATAAGATCACCAATTTGATTGTTTGTTGATAAGAAATATCAACCCGTCTTTATATCTAATTCTAAAAACGATAAATTGCGAAAATTATAAATAAAGTATAGCGATGAGTGTAGTTTTATTTTAGTATGTTGGTAGGGATGTGTCATGAAAAAATATAAATCTGTCAGAATTTGAATTACCTTTTTAAGGTGCGTTTTCATTAGTGATAATGGCAGTGGTAGCAGACGCCGTTATAGTATTTCCAATAGAAAATTGCTAGTGACTCATGTTTATGTACATGCAAACTAATATGTGTCATTATCACGATATGTAAGTAATACTATAATTTCGTATTCTACCACCGCCATTAGCTACCATTACCTACCAATCGGAACGCACCTTTAAACTTGACGTTTCGTCAAAGTGGTACCAGCCTAGCATTTACTATACAGAAATCATTTGTTTATTTTTTTAAATACGTATTTCTTAAAAAGCAACACAATAAACGTTGATGTCGCTCCTGCCAAAAACTAGATAGCGCGACTCGCTCACATGCGACGGCGACACTCCGCCTTCGGTGACGCGCCGCATCACCGCTCGTCGCGCTATTCCGTACTTTCGGCATTTGTGACATAAATAACTATTATTCTAATGACGTAGTGTAGGTAGTGTCAAATGCTGATGCTTTGACAATACCTACGATTTATCTCAATAGAATAGATTCTCATGCAGCTAAACTATTAATTGTATATATTGTATGATAAAGTCATGTGCCTGGCCACATCAGATTTTTTTAGAAAGCAAATGTTATTCTGTTATTAGTTATTAGTTTTATATGAGCTCAAATTCCTTAAGAACTTGTGACGTGCCTGTAACGCGACACAAGAAGGAGATTTGAAATTTTATAATTAGCAATTTGAATCGAACACTACTAGGGTATGTCATAAAAATTGTCGTCATCTTTTAATTCATATGTGACATAACTAAACGGCTCTTTTTTATTTAAAAAGAATTAACATTAAAAGTACCAAGGAAATTAAAAGCAGGCTAAGAAATCAAAATAACTTAAGACCCCTTAAAATCTTTGGTACAATTAGATAAGGTTTTATTTGATGGCATTATTTTAACTTCAGAGTTCTATAGCTGTTTAAAAAGCAAGGCGGTGCAAAAAAAAACAACAAAACAATTTAGAATATTTGTCTCATAGATTTTCATATTTCCATTCCATGACCTGAATTCCACGTTCCTGTAAAAAGTTTCTGGTGATGCCGGTAGGACATTCACTTAAAATTGTTTTATGAATTACTTGTTTTTGACTTTGTTTCTTGCTGAATTTTTCTGAAATTATTAACCATCTACTAGAGGACAATTAAAACGGTAGTTATCCTAGTTTTTATTTAATAAAGGACGTTTAGTCGAGGCTGAAAACAAATATCTAACATATTTTCAGGCACAGCTCAAAATCCAGCTGAAACTCTTGATCAAAAAGCATAACGAGATTCACAAAAACCTCAGCAAAACCGGAAGTAGACCAAACAACAAACAATTTAACCTTCGCCAACAAAATACCGTACAGAGTTACCACTATCTCATCCCGAAATCTCGACTACAGCCTCCACCTCTACCCTCACCACACCCCCGCGCTGTAGCCAACTACAACGTAAACGGGCAAACCGCGGCGTTCGCTTTTACATACCCGCAACCGTTCATGTTATATTCATGATACATTCCCAGACGGGCACCTCTATACACTGTCATTGTGCATGTAAAGTGTTTAAACATCTACAATCCAACCCTTACTTATACACCCTCTGTATAGTATACCTCCATCCCTTACCATCCACTCGATATGACCCTTTTTTTCCCGCTTCTACCTCGCTCTATTCCCCGAAATTACATGCAGGACGTCTATTGTGGCCTTATGCTACCCCCAATGCATGCAAATGGAGACTATCAACGTGGAGGGGGTGTGATTTAAGCGGCAAGGGTGGGGGTTATTCCTTTTTGGAAATTTGCATTCTGAAAGGTCGCGTTTTTCTCGGCAATAAGGTCGCGCTTCAAAATAAACATGAGGGTGGAATTGGTAACGGAAGGGGTGGTTTTTCGGGTGTGGAGACTCTGGTGTTTGGTGTTTTCAATTTGTGGTGGGTGAATTTTTAGTCAGCCAAAATAGATATTATTAGAATTTTCTTAATTACTATTATCCTGAAAATTCTTTGAAAATTATCTGGGAAGGTACAATAAATTACAAAGACACAACATCGACAACAACTACTACAACGTAACAAGCAACAACTAGCAGAAGATCGGATTTATTGAACACGACTGCAACGGTTTATAACCGAACTAAAATTTATCTAGCCGCAAGACATCGACGGCAAAGTTATATCGCGCCATCTCGCGGACTATGGATAAGTATAAATCTCTGCCGCTACCGAGAAACCACTAAGAAAATATATATGTAGTAACCGACCGGTTTATACACTGTGCATGAATCTAGTCGCCACAGTTTCTCAGTTTTGCCACCCCAAAAGATATATATTTTCTCCGGCAGCTTAGGCGGTTAGCGTATACCGGGGAGTCTAACCAGAATGGCCGTTTTCTATGCCGAAACCGGTCATGTGTCTTCCTTAGTTTAATGAATTGGTCTGAGAATGGTACACGTCGTCCTGACTTACTTAGCATACACTCGGAGAACGTATGGACGCCATTGTGTGCCCAACAAAATTACAGCTACGTTCATGTCGGTAAATGATTTGTGTAACTAGGAATAAATTTCGTTGAGAAACGGGTGGAATGTATAAAACAGTTGATGGTAATTTGATGATTGGCATTACTTTTGTTTGTGAGATCAACGTTACCGCGCGTTGGTCTGTGAGAGGCATTCAACACGTAATCTTATCGCATGTGAAACTTTTTAATGGTTTTTATTCCCATGCATCTAAGGGCGTTCTTTGGTAATAGATTTATGACTTTTGTCATAAACAGTATAATCTACTGCTGAGCGAGATGTTTATGCTTTTAGGGCAACTGGCTTGCCACCTACACATTTTTAAATTTAATGTGTTTTGTATAATCTCACAACTCCTCAAAAGATTTGGTAGATTTAGAGTTTCAGTTCATTGTTTTAATTCTTTTATTTTTAATTGTAAATAAATATTTGTTATTCTTTTATTGAGATTTTAGTTTTACTTATGAGTAAGTTTAATAATAAAATTATAAACCCCTAACCACAACAAGTATTTTAGAAACCTAAATACGTATTTCAGCAACTATGTTGCCATCTTCAGTAGAACCTAAAAAGAGGAAAAGAGAGATTAGCACTTCATAGTATCTTTACTGGATATTGTCCAAGCAAATCACTAGTGGAAGTGACGTCCATGTTAAAAATTACCCTATATATACCCATTTGTTGGTCACACCTCAGTGAATTTTGATCATTGAAGCGTAAAAAACAAGTTTTAATTAAAGCAGGTCAAACAATGGCGAACTAGGTATAGGACCCCTGTCTGAATTTATTAGTTTATCTCTATTCAAGTGAATAAAGATACTTTCCAAGCTGTTTAGTTCCCTATTATTTGACACAGCTTTTACAAGTTTTAAGTCATCTACAACTACTTTATGACCTGTGTCAAAAATATGTTGAGCCACACTAGATTTTTCAAAACGATTATATTTAAAATGAGCTACATGTTCTTTGAACCTAGTTAAAATTGTTCTTCTAGTCTGGCCTACGTATTCTTTTTCCCAGTCATGACATTTGATACAATATATACCAGATTTATCAAGTACATCTACCTTATCCTTTGGGTTTCCAAGAAGGTTTTTTATGCTATTATGAGTCGAATATGCTATACAGAGATTTTGTGATGTAAAAATACTTCTCAAACCCCTTGTATATGCACAATCGAACGGTATTTTAACATATTTCTTCTTTTCTACAGACAAAGTATTTAAAGTAGATATTTGATTTACATACATTTTTTGATTCTGCGTCTTAATCATTCTATCAACTATTTTCTCAGGGTACCCATTATGTATGACAACATTCTTAATAAACAAAAATTCTTGCTGATATCTATCTGCGGACAATGGAAATTTCAATAACCTATTTACTAAACAACTAATAAAAGACAATTTTTGTTGAAAAGGATGCTGCGAATCATTAGGGATAAACCTGATTGTGTTAGTATCTTTCCGATACACGTCAATTTCTATTATATGTTTGCTATTCCTGACTACCAGAGTATCTAAAAATGGAAGTTGGCCGTTAACTTCTTGTTCTACAGTAAAGTTAATGGTGTTGAATTTAGAATTCAAAACGAGAAGAAAATCTTGAATACCGCACTTCTTGGTGTCAAAAATGGCAATAATATCGTCGACATACCTAACCCAAGTCTTAGGGAAATATGGTGCTATAGACTTTACATTGGTTTCAAATCTGCTCATAAACAAGTTGGCAATAAAAGGTGAGAGACAGTTACCCATTGCAGTTCCCTCAAGTTGTTCAAAAAACTTTCCGTTTATTTGAAAACAATTTTGAGACATACAAAGGGCAGTCAATCTTACATATTCATCTATTTCTGACGGGTCAAAGTTGTTATTGCTCAATAATTCCCTAAGAAACTCCAAAGTTTCCGGAATAAGCACACTAGGAAACAGTGAAGCAACATCAAATGAAATCAACAATTCGCCATCCTCTAATTTTACATTGTTAACCTTATTGATAAACTCCAATGAGTTATTAACAGATACGTATTTAGATTTTATTTTGCGAAATTAGATTTTATTTTGCGAAATACGTATTTAGGTTCTAAAATACTTGTTGTGGTTAGGGGTTTATAATTTTATTATTAAGTTCGCCACAGTCTCCAAAATATTGTCATGAGTAAGTTTGTTTTAGTATTTAAAGTGAGCAAACCAGCTACAATTTAATGGTGAAGATTTTGATTAAAGTTTTAATGATCTATGCCTCACCTAATTTTTAATAAACTTCCCCCTCGTTGACTTCATATTTGGAGAAAAAGGACCACACGACAAGTTAAATGAAATGTATAGATGGCAAGCCAGTTGCCCTAAACGCACAAATATCTCGCTCACATTTGAATTGAGCATGTGATTTTTAGTGTGTAATAATAAATTACACCAACCAAATGCTCATCTTCTCAATTTGCTGAAATGACCCGCCATTTACCAGATTTTCAATTTTCGCCATTCGATTCCCCCCTTCCCCCCGAACACTCGAGCAGCAAGCGAGAGAAAAATTAAATTCTCAATCGTAAAACAGCAATTCGCGTCTCGTCCACGTAGTGGCAGTAAAATTCTCAGGCGCTTGGCGAGCGATTTTAATCCAAATAAACGATTCTAAACAACCGGATCGTAACTGACCCATTAATTTCTATTGCGCCGGGGGGGTTAATAGCCGTTTCTCGCTTTACAACCCCCGAAAAAAGCAACCGCCCCTAAGTAGGGAAGTATAAAATTAATCCCCCCACCTGATAAAAACGTACACTGCGCCGGAAATAGCGGAAATATCTTATCTTGTCGTATGGTCGCGTCAACTTATGTCCCCATTGGTCGAAGAAAAGGTCTTTTTCGTCGGAGGTTTAACTTTATAGGATGGCCGGAAGCAGTTCTCCGCGTCCAAATTGACTTAATATTTTATTCTTATCCCGGTGTAATGCGACTCTGGTCCACGTAAGGAGGTCTAGGAGGCTGTGGAGATGGCCGGGTGGATCTGGTCGATGTTCTTTTGTCCGGGGATTTACAAGCGGATTATTACTTTCTTTACGCCCTTGCGGAACGACGGGTCGGTTTAATTTCGTCCGCCACTTCCGGTTTTTGTCGCCCACCGCCATCCCAAAATGACGTGGACTTAGATTTTGTTTTTCTTTTGGGAGATGTCGTCTGTTTTTGGAATTTTAACAACGTATGACGGGGAATACGATTTTTTTTATAATAACAGTGAATGTTATTTTTAAACATCGGAGATTTTGTTGATTAGTTTTGATATTTGCGTTTAAACCGTTGGTATTGCTTCAATCGTCAAATTTAGTATGAACTAGTACCTACTCAAAAAAAAACTGCCAATAAATGTTTAATTTACCCAACTTCAACATTCGCAAGTTATTTAAAAAAAAGCAGTTTCTATGCTAAAAAATCAAGTGGTGGATATTTTTTCAATGTATTCTGGATTGTATTATTAAATTTCTATCCACCTAACTACGAAATACCTCCAGGAAAATCGTCACAACCGGAAACCGCAGTATAACGTTCCATAACCAGTATAGCCGACGTAGGATATCAAGACCGGTGCCAAAAAATCAGCCATTCCCGCGGCCTGAGCTACGCTTCCGGTTCCCTTTGCCCGCGGGGGCTTTCATATCTAGGTCTTCCGCATAGGTGGCGTATCCGAATCCAGCGCGTCACCGCGCCGACTACGACTCCGACGAACGAACGTTCATCGCGCACATCGGAAACCCGGCCTGCCGTGATTTACAATGCGCGCTCAAACTTGCCACGTCATCACGGCACAATTCCGCAAAATATCGGTTACTGCCGCGTCGCTCGTACGTAATCCGAACGCGTAATCTTCAAAAGTCGGACGGTCAGGCGGACAGGAATTAGAATTACCGCTCTCGCCGTGAATTTTTATGGACCATGCGGGACCGTGATGCTGAAGTTGCACTGGCCGCGCAATCTTGGCCCGTTCGAAGCGAAATTTAGAGAATTTAAGTTGATAACGGTGGTAATTTATGTGGTGTATATGGACCGAGAATTTTAGTAACTTTTTTCTAAGATTGCACAGTGGGGTATTTGACCTGAAAACCTGGCCAAAATTATTTAAATACGCAGCATATACGGATTTAAAATTGAACAATACATGTCGTTTTTGAGTTATATGACATAACATGTTTGGGTCTGTTATGTTGTAAGAAAATCCTGAAAAAAGTTTTATTTTTAAAGACTAGTGGTAGAGGAAGAAAATGAAAGTTTACACCAGTCGATATTGATATTGAAACGGTACATACGCTATTCATGCTGTTTTCCGTTCGATGCATTCCTTTTAAGACGTGATAGTAGAGGCAATTAAGAACCCATTCTACCATATTTATCACTATAAAATCTATTATTTTTAGTATTATTTCAAAATTGTCTAATATTTATACTTATTGTTTCCATGAAAACTTTCGAAATTTAATCATACTTCAAGCTGAAACGGTCGTTTTTTAGTGGCATGACCCTAATACGCATGTTTTAAACCCGCATTCGCATTCCGCATAAACACATTTATCGAAAACGCCTAACCAGTTTCTATTCACAAAGTTACTATTGTCTCTCCTCAACAAGAATCCAATTTAAACCAGTGAACTGTGTATGCGAGTAGGTGCTTTCGATGTATTTTCTTGCCTTGAATATGAATCCGATTGGCTTCAAGCAACCAATTTCCAAGAAATGCATATACAAGTACAAAGTTTAAGTTTTTTTTCGGATGATTTTAAGAGTCTAGGGCATCGGGGTTGTTTGCTATACATGATCCAAAACGGAAAAATATACGTACATAACGGCATTTACAACATACAAGATCTCCTATCTACGTAGAGCCCTAACCAGAAATAGGACACGTTATAGAGATTCGGTACCGTTTTATAACTAATTTATTACACCATTACACCATATATGTACCTACTCCCCAGTTGTAGCATCGTGTAGCACAGAGAACTGTAATTGTCATCCTCTTAGTTAACAATATCCATCTTATGAATATTTTCTTGTATTTTCTTGTAGTAAATCATGTTGCTCTTGAGAGGTTCCTCGTCTTACAATTTAGTTTCCTCGATGAAGCTACCGTCTGGTGTGTTGCCTATAAAGAAACAAGTGATAAAGGACGGCCCAGGAACAACAAACAACAACCGCATAGCCGGTAATTTGAGAGTGGATGTTAAAAGCCGAAAGTAGACAATGGAGGCGATAAATTTATTATCTTTCGAGTGAAAAATCTATCACGGCATCCGCCATCGAGGCACTACATGCTGCTGAGTGGTGCACTCTAGTTATTGACATGAAAGTCGATGGAAAATGCCAACACCGCCTAGAGATACCATCGTCACAAACTTGAAAACCATGCTCGACGTACAAAAAGAGGACTTTGTGATTGCAAGTTCGCTATCGTCGCTGCCTCTAGTCGTATCAAAGCAGCTTTCCGGTGCCCTCTATATCTATGTAATTAGCTTTGATTTTTAATTGAAAGAACGGAAAAAAATGTTGACATAGGCCTGGTTTGTAGGTTATTTTTCGCTTACTTTCTTTTTTGATTTCTTCTATTCTCTCCAAACATTAGATAGTAATGTTACAGAACAACAGTTTCTTTTTACTTTATTTGAATGTTGCAGTCCAGAATAATAAATAAATAATAAATAGTTTTTTACAAAATTAAAAATATAGCTTGTGCTATATTGACGTGCCGTCAGACACATTGTATAGTATAAATTCAATTTCAATAATAAACATCACAAATTTAATTGTAATATGAAGTCAACAGCCGCATTGTTAATATGTTTTAATTAGTGTATACTCAGTGTAACATATCAAACTATATCTACTTGTCTGCGTTCAAAGTTAATCAAAACAATCAACTATGATTAATACATTTTATTAGTAATGTGATATCTCACAATTAAATTTTCAGCGAATGCCCCATTGTTAATTTATTGATGTTATTAGGCAATTTTTCCTTTTTACTGATATTGATCGACGGTTTCAACGAAATACCCAGTTTATATTCGACGAACCGCAATTAATTTATTCCGTTTATCTCTTTGCATGTAATTCATTTCAAACTGGAGATAAATTTACAATTTAATATAATCACCAATATGTAGAACTACCTGTATTTAATTTATATTTAAACAGAGACGTTTCGACAGAGTTTAGAACAAATTCGAACACGCAATCGTTAAAAAACTGCGTTCGACCAAAATGGTGGCGGAGCCGGGTTTGAATTTCCCCAGCCTCTAACTTAGACGGTTTAATTCGCGGAATCCCGTGACAATTCAATAATAATTATCCTCAATTATCCTCACAGGACACCATCATTAAAGTTCGCCTATCCCAAATACCACAAGCGCTAGACACACATCAGTACGATCTGACGTTGGATTTGACACTCACAGGCATGGCATGACAATAGGAAAATTTCACGGCAAACTCAACCAGTTTGTTAGAAACATTTCTTCATAAGTAGGTACTGTGATCCCATACAACGGAAGTGTAATCTGTCTTCTTCCATATCCCGTCTCCAAACCCATGCACTATAATTTCTTCGTCTAATATATAAAGCTTGGCTAATTTTGCAAATATTTGCTTGAAACTTCGTACACTCATTCTTAAATAAAATTATATCCGATCTCTTCACTCTGAGATTGAGATATTCTTGCAGTGTGAGTACAAGAATTATTAAATAAACGAAAATGTTTCAAGTAAGTATTAACTTGCTTCTAAAGCAATATGCACCCATATGATTTTCTCACGTATTGACAGTAAACTTAGTTGTGTGTAAAACCTTAAAAATATTTAGTTCTAAGAAATATTATTTCTCTAACAATCAATAGTTTACACAACAATACAATTATTATAACCACTACTTTACAATTACAATTATTACACATTTACAATTATTTGACTCAAATAAACTTAAGTAAACTAAAGTACTGATATATAAAGAAACACCTCGCAATATTTTTTCTTCCTGGTGTCCCGGATTTCTTTACCTCTCCGGTGGGGTATTTATTTGCCAGGGGTGCGTAGCAAAAAATCCTGGGTAAAGCCGTAGTGCGGTAACAGTACAAATACGGGGAACTTTACCACCCCTGGCGAAATCCTGGAAGGCAGGTCACACCCTCGCGACCCCAAATGAGCAGTAATCAGACCCCGTACGCCACTGCCTTGCAAAAGGGTCAAGTAACGAATCCTAATGACGGTCATACAACACCGGTGGTATGCGTACTAGGACTGCCTCTTGATAAATTAGACTATCGCAAAACGTTCCTTATATTTGAAGGGTAAAAGTTTTAATTAATTAATTTATACAGTCCACATGTCAACGGATTGAGTTACAGTTATCGAGTTAACATTCCTTAATAATAAACCTTATTTAACAATTATTAAAACACCTAATATTTACTTAAACAACAGCGACATCTCGTATCGAACGCTCGAACTAACGAACACCACAACGCACACCTAAAAAGGCTTTAGATGTCTTGTTATATTTATGTACATATAACATTTTAATCTTCATACTAAGAATTTCAAGGTTAATAACTTAATAAACAATAAAACAGTACAAAATAGGAAAAAGCGAACTGTATTAAAAGTTGTTCTTCACTGCACTACACCTATTGTAAATTAATTACTGCTACAACATTTGTAATCAATATTTTTTGTGATTTTATTTCTATTATGTTTTACCGTGTCAAATTCATAAAATAATATATGGCATGTCCAGTTTAAATACGCAGCATATACGGAGTTAATATTGAACAATACAAGTCGTTTGAGTTATATGAGATAACATGTTTGGGTCTGTTATGTTGTAAGAAAATCCCGAAAAAAGTTTAATTTTTAAAGACCATTGGTAGAGGAAGAAAATGAAAGTTTACACCAGTCGATATTGTGTATTGAAACGGTACATACGCTATTCATGCTGTTTTCCGTTCGATGCATTCCTTTTAAGACGTGATAGTAGAGGCAATTAAGAACCTATTTTACCATTTTTATCACCATAAAATCTATTATTTTTAGTTTTATTACAAAATTGTCTAATATTTATACTTATTGTTTCCATAAAAACTTTCGAAATTTGATCATACTTCAAGCTGAAACTGTCGTTTTTTAGTGGTATGACCCTAATACGCATGGTTTGAACCCGCATTCGCATCCCGCATAAACACATTTATCAAAAACGCCTAACCAGTTTCTATTCACAAAGTTACTGTTGTCTCTCCTCAACAAGAATCCAATTTAATCCAGTGAGCTGTGTATGCGAGTAGGTGCTTTCGATGTATTTTCTTGCCTTGAATATGAATCCGATTGGCTTCAAACAACCAATTTCCAAGAAATGCATATGCAAGTACAAAGTTTAAGGTTTTTTTTTTTTTTTCGGATGACTTTTAAGAGTCTAGGTCATCGGGGTTGTTTGCTATACCTGATCCAAAACGGAAAAATATACGTACATAACGGCATTTACAACATACAAGCTGCATTGAACATAAAGTTGTCAATATCTCGATAACCGTAACCATTTGTATATAGCTAAATATGGTTAAATATGTTCTCAATTACCTCTACTATCACGGTATCAAGAAATTGCACCAAATTACATATAGGCCGGTACATCAATTTTTTGATTTTCTTTTACAACGTATATTATATTACAACGCAGATTTTCCAGTAGTTGTAATGTCAAATATGTATAGTATAATTTGAACCACTTTCAAAAGCTTAAAAAAGCTAAACACTAAACTAAAACACTCAAGTTCTGCATAAAACTGTTTTTGTATAACAGCGAATGTTCTCGGCCCTGCAATAAACAAAATTGTGGGTAAATTTTAATAAAAATAATGTCGAATGAAAGTTCATACTTGGTTCTAAAGAATGTATAACAAAAAATCTGATGTGGCCAGGCACATGACTTTATCATACGATATGTAAAATTAATAGTTTAGCTGCATGAGAATCTATTTGACTGAGATAAATCGTGTCTGCATTAAAATTAAACTAGTTAGCCAGCATTTGACAGATATTTTGATAGTCAATAGTATCAATCGAAGGTATTGTCAAAGCATCAGCATTTGACACTACCTACTGTCATCAGAATAATAGTTGTTTATCTCACAAGTGCCGAAAGTAAGGAATAGCACAACGAGCGGTGATGCGGCGCGTCACCGATGGCGGAGCGTCGTCGTCGCGTGTGAGCGAGTCGCGCTATGTAGTTTTCGGCAGGAGTGACATCAACGTTTTTTGTATTGCTTTTTGAGAAATACGTATTTAAAAAAAAATCAAAAATGGTTATATTTCGGTATAGAAAATGTTAGGTTGATACCACTTCTACGAAATGTCAAGTTTAAAAAGCTAATTCAAATTCTGACAGATTTATAGTCGATGGTTCTCCGAGTGTGACAGCGTGGTGACAGCCATAGACATTTCTGTGGTGACAGCACAAAAAAATATTTGTCAAAATCCTGGCTACTATGTAGCATATCAATGCAGATGCGACCGATCTCGATCAAATAGAATTTGCTCTTGCAGCTAAACTATTAATTTTACCAAAAAATGTCATAGGCATAAATTACTCAAAATTTCCTCTGCTTTAATTTATTATTTAACTATTTTGACGAAATTACAGAAATGGCGGCTCATTTCTAAAATCCTTGAAAAAGGCTTTGAATAAACTACCAGTTCCTTTGGACCCTTTTGAACCAAAAGCTTTTCAGCTCTAAGTTTGGTCATAAAACTTCCAAATATGAACTTTCGTCCCGATACCTTTAGTAGTTTCTCCGGAATCGTCTCCACAAAAATCGAGTACACACATACGCACACACACACACACACACACACATACACACACACACACACACAGACATTTTTTTGTACCTTGGTCAAAAATGTTCAGGGGACCCAAAAAGACCTATTTCCGCTAAAATCTCAATTTTTTTTTTCGGCATGATTACAATACTTTACCATACTGCGTATGATAAAGTAAAAAGTCACATCTATAGTTAAAATACAAAATTGCAACCGTTTTTAAGAGCGTCATTAAGTGCATCTATGTTCAGCCATAGTAAAATATAACTTTTGGCTGACAAGGACACGTGGCTCAGGGCTGAGGTGAAAAGATATTGCAGCGAATATCACAATTAATTTTATTATGGAAACCAATCGATTTAAAAATCGCAAAATCTCCGAAATTAATCCGGCTCAGATTAATGTCGGTAGCATGAAATCCGATCCTGGTAGCGGAAGAAAAAGGGGCCTTTAATTAGTAAAGTCCTGGTTGGAATTGATGGGAGCCGCATTAAATTTATCGCCCGCTCGTTAAACTGATGGCTTTCTGTGGCCGGCAATCTCGGTGTGCCGCAGGGTTGCACTACGGCGCTCCGGAGGGCCCATAAAATTTATCGAAAAGTAATTTTTTACCGTTTTTATCGGCGTAATTTTGCGGTCAAACGCTAATCCACGCTATTTGTTTGCGGTTTCACCCCCTATACAACCCCCCCACCCCCCCATCCACTCCGAAACAATTTACCAAAGAGCGCCCTCTAGGGAGAATCAGATGTTATCGCATCGTCGAATTCGTAATTTTTACAAGTTTGAGACGTTATAACTTCCGGTTCGCTCTATATAGGAAAAATCTAATTACACCAGAGTAATCAGCATCAAAAAAGGAATATTTTGGTTTTGGATTCATCCTAACAAACTATATATCTGGCTATCAGCTTCATTTGAAAAAAAAATAGATGATGGTTATATAACTTATAATATATTTTATAAGTTTAACAATTAATTGTTAATGTTAAACATATGTGCGTACGGAAATTAGAAAATTCCGCTTTAAAACAAAATGGCGCACGTTTGAACACAAATTATCATTTTTACGTACAAAATTAGGTTAAAAATTGTTTATAACAAAAAAAAATTTGAAACTTATCGTAAAATCCGTACGTCATATTAGTTCTATTTGAAAGACTGCTGCTTCCTTTTTACTCCTTTCGATCACGATATACTCCGGGAATGTCACTAATAATTACTGGGCATAATATAACCTGTTTGATACATTGCTTGAAAATTGATAATATTGATATTACGGCGCTCTATGTCGGTAGCTTACTATTACTGGAACCTTACCTAAATTGTTGCGCTATCTAGCAGGCCCTTAGGCCGTCAGTGTGTTCAACTTGGCGTTTGATGACGGATTAGGGTATACAATAGTTAATACCGGCCATTATTACAAGCTGATATCTGCTGTATTATGGATGCCCTGTTGGGAAAATTATCGAATAATGGATATTCGACATAGTATATTATCTAAATCCTTCTATGAAACTGTATTTAAGCCCCTAAATATACAACAACTTCCTTAAGACTCCAGTCTCAATTCATATAGCGAACTGTAGCAAACTTCTCACCAAAAGTAGATGGCTCTACTATAAACATGTCCGTTTTTATTTCGTATTTATTACATTTGGCGTATTTATTACATTTTACATTCATATATGGTATAAGAAATTAATGTATTTTTTCCTATTTGTACAAATATTTATTCAAACTGGACTGGTTGCCAATTTATTATAAAAACGCACTACACATGAAAATAACTTGTGCTGTTTTAGTTAACATTTAATTAAATTTTATAATGTATTAGTTATTATTGTTTCTTCAGGTCTATAAATTACATTTGTAGAAATACATCTTGTTCTTTGTAATATCCAACTTACAAATTTTAACTGTAAACTCTAAATTGTTTCACACAAATCAACGTTACTCTTAACAAACAAAAATTAAAACTAAAAATTGTTGCTGATTGTCTGTTACAGGTACAAATAGAAATAAATATTGTGTAAAAACATACAAACTCAATCAGAATTATTATTATAAATTTTATTCTGCCGGTGTTTACGCCACTCTTAAAATAACCTTAAAATCAATAGATCGGGCTCGCACAATGCCCGAATAATTCCTTTGAAAATGGGGGCGGGAGAGGGGGAAAGAATACTGATGCGCTGTTCGTACATTTAGAATAGAATTTTTACATATGAAGGGAGCTTGGAATTCGTCCAATTCTGTGTTCCCCGATGTGTACGTACATTTTTAACAAAACGCCCGCTCGGTTGGGAATTATTAAAATGTTTTTTGGACCTATTGTACACGAAACTCCGAACCCGACACCTTTATTTTTACCATACGTATATTTTACACCCATTTTACTCTCCATTGTATTAAATATATTTGAATTTAAACATCGTAACAAAATATTATTAACTTTTGAGCTGTACTTTTTAGAATTAATTACCCAATGTATCTGATCTATAAACGTGTATAATAATAATTTGTATCCCAACTACTTTGCTCGTAATCGCGTATGAAGCGAAATAATAACATTCAACCACCGATAAACAACGTAAAATCTAAGTTTCAAAAATCCTCCTGAACAAACTAAAATAGATAGAGGGCTGTACTTTTTAGAATTAATTACCCAATGTATCTGATCCATAAACGTGTATAATAATAATTTGTATCCCAACTACTTTGCTCGTAATCGCGTATGAAGCGAAATAATAACATTCAACCACCGATAAACAACGTAAAATCTAAGTTTCAAAAATCCTCCTGAACAAACTAAAATAGATAGAGGGCTGTACTTTTTAGAATTAATTACCCAATGTATCTGATCCATAAACGTGTATAATAATAATTTGTATCCCAACTACTTTGCTCGTAATCGCGTATGAATAATAATAATTAAATAATTAAATAATAATTTTTTTATAAAATGCATTAAGCAATTAATTAAAATCAGTTAAAATTACCAGAATGCCTACATAACTCTCTAACCGTAAAAAAATTTCAAAAAACCTTCAAATAAACGTTTTTTGACATTAAACAAGCTACCATTTAAATATATTTTTAATATGCACGTTCATACATACATATTATGGAAATTTAGTACACTTTTCTTTTTCAAATGGAATGCCCTGTATATTCTTACATGGTATAATTCTAAGACTAATTCTAAACATTTTTTATTGGAATAATTTTGTTATAAATTACATAACTTTTTAATTATAAGCAATTAATAAAAACTCCTGAACTTCAAATTAAGAATATCTTCCCACATAACTACAAATTTATCTTAATAAAACGGATTAAGGACTATTTTTCTACTTTGGTACATTAATTTTATTAAATTTAGAAACTTCGGACATGACGGGGGGGGGGGGGGGCGAAACACTGAACGTCATAGGGATATTAGGTAATTAAGAAGCTACAATTTGATGTATGATAGAAATTTATGCAAACATTTTTGCAGAAGTTATAAACATTTTTCTGTGGAAACTGATTGAAATACGTTAGCTATTATAGGAACGAATATTATCTCGATTTAGGGGGGGGGGGCAAAACTCTGAACGTCATCGGGATAATTAGGTCTCTTAATTACCTACAATTTGGCATTCTTATAGTTTCTGAGGAGCGGAATCGAATGGTGTTGGTTTTATTAAGATTGAACTTCTATCCGATACTAGTATTTTCTACGATTTAGTTGTGATATTTGATAATCCGAACAATTAGTACTAATTGATACTAATAACTCGTACTGTATATTTGATATTAAACAAATTTCAGTTTTTCATTGCAAATCTTTATTTAACAATTCTTGAAGTAACCGGTTTTGTTAAGTTAATAGCATCGTTAGATTGTGTATCTATTTAGACTATATAATCCTTAATTACAACCAAAAAACAAACAACTTTTGTACTAACAACAGTAAAGTTGCAGTTGCAACTCTCAATATTATTTGTTGCAGAAATAAAAAAAAAATTGTTTGTTGTGAGTTGTTTTAATACCCAGTAAATTATCCTATTAGTCTTGAGCTAATTAAACTGCGAGATTGATATTTTATAAATAAGTCACCGCTTAGAAATTCCGAACGTATAGAAATGTCCTTTCCATTCAAAACATCGCACATGTGCATCCACAAAACACGTTTTAAATTCTCGAAGCGGACCGGCCGGCTGGACAAAAACGTGTTCTATTACGACTGTAAAACATAACTACGCCGTATGTTGCTCGAATATTTGACGAAAACATACTCTGATACCGTCAATGCTCCACGCAAAAATACATTTTTCTTGTCGAAAGAAATTGTTTTTGAGGCGTAGAACGAAACATATTTTTATGTTTCAATTTCGAAGAAGAAATAATTTCCTGGTACGAAGTATGCACGTGTTTGTTTTTGCTGCATTACTAACGCGTCTCGCAAAATACGATAATATGAAATTAATAAGGTATTTATTGTTCGATCAGGCTACATTCTGTTTAAATGGATCAGTAAACAGGCACAATTATTAAAGGCACATTGATCTCTGAATGCCATTTAGGTCTACTTCAAAATGAAGTAATATTCGTCTCCAAGTTATCTTCAACGAAGAACTAAATAATAATTGAGAACTAAATAACAATTGGTTTCTACAATATAAAATAACAATCAAATAGCTTTTGATTGAATGTTTTTTTTTATGGGTGGAGACTTATGTAGGAGTTCTGATAATTTTGACTAGTTTTAATTAATTGCTTAAAACTAAAAAAAATATGCATTTTGTACAAAGCTTATTTTAATAAAAAATGTTTTGAGTTAGTCCTAAAGTTACAAAATATAAAAATACACAGGGTGTTTCATTTGAAAAAAGAAGTTACGAAATTCCTATAGTAAAATGAATATAGGAAAATGGATTGTTTAAAATCAAAAAAACTGTTGTTTGACATTTTTTTTGAAGTTTCTTACCGTTGGGGAATTAATTGGGTGTTCCGGTAATTTTGACTAACCCTGTATTTAACTAAAGAAACCTACGAAAGTAATGTTACAACTCTTAGTTACTTCTAAGTTACCTTAAAAATCTAAATTAATAACGCAGAACAAAATGGAAGTGAGTGGAAGTGTTTATCGGTGGTTTAATGCTATTATTTCGCGTCATGTGCGATTACGAGCAAAGTAGTTGGGATACAAATTATTATTATACACGTTTATGGGTCAGATACATTGGGTAATTAATTCTAAAAGGTACAGCCCTCTATCTATTTTAGTTTGTTCAGGAGGATTTTTGAAACTTATATTTTACGTTGTTTATCGGTGGTTTAATGCTATTATTTCGCGTCATGTGCGATTACGAGCAAAGTAGTTGGGATACAAATTATTATTATACACGTTTATGGGTCAGATACATTGGGTAATTAATTCTAAAAAGTACAGCCCTCTATCTATTTTAGTTTGCTCAGGAGGATTTTTGAAACTTATATTTTACGTTGTTTATCGGTGGTTTAATGCTATTATTTCGCTTCATGTGCGATTACGAGCACAGTAGTTGGGATACAAATTATTATTATACACGTTTTTTGGGGTCAGATACATTGGGTAATTAATTCTAAAAAGTACAGCCCTCTATCTATTTTAGTTTGTTCAGGAGGATTTTTGAAACTTATATTTTACGTTGTTTATCGGTGGTTTAATGCTATTATTTCGCTTCATGTGCGATTACGAGCACAGTAGTTGGGATACAAATTATTATTATACACGTTTATGGGTCAGATACATTGGGTAATTAATTCTAAAAAGTACAGCCCTCTATCTATTTTAGTTTGTTCAGGAGGATTTTTGAAACTTAGATTTTACGTTGTTTATCGGTGGTTTAATGCTATTATTTCGCTTCATGTGCGATTACGAGCAAAGTAGTTGGGATACAAATTATTATTATACACGTTTATGGGTCAGATACATTGAGTAATGAATTCTAAAAAGTACAGCCCTCTATCTATTTTAGTTTGTTCAGGAGGATTTTTGAAACTTAGATTTTACGTTGTTTATCGGTGGTTTAATGCTATTATTTCGCTTCATGTGCGATTACGAGCACAGTAGTTGGGATACAAATTATTATTATACACGTTTATCGGTCAGATACATTGGGTAATTAATTCTAAAAAGTACAGCCGTCTATCTATTTTAGTTTGTTCAGGAGGATTTTTGAAACTTAGATTTTACGTTGTTTATCGGTGCTTTAATGCTATTATTTCGCTTCATGTGCGATTACGAGCAAAGTAGTTGGGATACAAATTATTATTATACACGTTTATGGGTCAGATACATTGGGTAATTAATTCTAAAAAGTACAGCCCTCTATCTATTTTAGTTTGTTCAGGAGGATTTTTGAAACTTAGATTTTACGTTGTTTATCGGTGGTTTAATGCTATTATTTCGCTTCATGTGCGATTACGAGCAAAGTAGTTGGGATACAAATTATTATTATACACGTTTATGGGTCAGATACATTGAGTAATTAATTCTAAAAAGTACAGCCCTCTATCTATTTTAGTTTGTTCAGGAGGATTTTTGAAACTTAGATTTTACGTTGTTTATCGGTGGTTTAATGCTATTATTTCGCTTCATGTGCGATTACGAGCAAAGTAGTTGGGATACAAATTATTATTATACACGTTTATCGGTCAGATACATTGGGTAATTAATTCTAAAAAGTACAGCCGTCTATCTATTTTAGTTTGTTCAGGAGGATTTTTGAACTTGGATTTTACGTTGTTTATCGGTGCTCTAATGCTATTATTTCGCTTCATGTGCGATTACGAGCAAAGTAGTTGGGATACAAATTATTATTATACACGTTTATGGGTCAGATACATTGGGTAATTAATTCTAAAAAGTACAGCCCTCTATCTATTTTAGTTTGTTCAGGAGGATTTTTGAAACTTAGATTTTACGTTGTTTATCGGTGCTTTAATGCTATTATTTCGCTTCATGTGCGATTACGAGCAAAGTAGTTGGGATACAAATTATTATTATACACGTTTATGGGTCAGATACATTGGGTAATTAATTCTAAAAAGTACAGCCCTCTATCTATTTTAGTTTGTTCAGGAGGATTTTTGAAACTTAGATTTTACGTTGTTTATCGGTGGGTAATGCTATTATTTCGCTTCATGTGCGATTACGAGCACAGTAGTTGGGATACAAATTATTATTAGACACGTTTATGGGTCAGATACATTGGGTAATTAATTCTAAAAAGTACAGCCCTCTATCTATTTTAGTTTGTTCAAGAGGATTTTTGAAACTTAGATTTTACGTTGTTTATCGGTGGTTTAATGCTATTATTTCGCTTCATGTGCGATTACGAGCACAGTAGTTGGGATACAAATTATTCTTATACACGTTTATCGGTCAGATACATTGGGTAATTAATTCTAAAAAGTACAGCCCTCTATCTATTTTAGTTTGTTCAGGAGGATTTTTGAAACTTAGATGTTACGTTGTTTATCGGTGGTTTAATGCTATTATTTGTGACTGTCATAGTATCGATGACAGTCGACTTTTCTATGGATTGGTGAGGTTTAATACCGTGTATGCCCTCCACGAGCACGAATCACTTCCTCACACCTGCGTGGCATGCTTCGCACTAGTCTGCGAAGAGATTCTTGGGGTATGCTTTTCCATTCGTCAATCAGGGCTTGTGTCAGTCGACCTCTTCTAACATATTGGCCAGATTCCGAAACCAATTCCTTAAACTGAACCAGTACTTTCGAATTTTTCGACTATTCTTTTCACAGTGGATGTCTTTGGAACATTATTGCTACCAAAATTGGGCGCAATTTATACGGACATCTTCGTGAGACAGCCTGTATACGACGGTGGAGATCGAGATATGGCGGTTATTGGTTCTCGATAGACGAATAAAAACTGAAATTGAATCTTTTAACATAATTAGTTATATAATGTTTTATAGGCGGTCGTGAAACGGCGAAATGGGTCGATAAATGTCGGTATCGAAGTATATTGCCGATAAATATTTACGGCCTCTATCGGGTTAAGAATTTGATCACTTATTACTTCGACCCTTAGGGGCACTAAAAGACATAATCTTACATATTGCAAAATTGACCGACAGTTTGAAGAGGCCATGCGAGAGGCCCAAGGTAAATGTATAAGTTTTACGAGCCACACGCTATCAAGTTTTATAAGTAGGTTCTTGGAATGGTAAATTAAGCGCCTGTTTGACAGCCTATTGCGAGTATGAAGTACAGTTAATGCACTTTTTGCATATTTTGTACGATAAAATGTACGCTACTTTGATGCTAGTTCCAGATTCCTAAGTTTAAGATCCCATTGGAGTTTTAGAATGTACAAAGAAAATAAAACTAAATCATTTAGAGCACTATTTAAGAATTTGTTGGGTGAACAAATTGTTTACACTGTTTACACCTTGTTTACAAGGTGATGCAGCACTATTAAAACTATGTGTGTGTCGAAGTATGTATTATTATTTATTAGTTATTACTTAGTGTGCTATTTTATAACATAAATTTACATTTAAAATATTTAACTGAATTATTTAGTCCTATCTCTACACAGAGAGAAATTTTTGTTTGATTCAAATAAATATGCATTGACTCAAAGAAATTTGTTGTTTCAATAGAGGCAAAGAAATATTTATTTGCGGATAAAAACGCATTTATTTGAAATATTTGTTTGGTAGAAAGAACATTGATTTGCGTGAAACAACTTATGTTTCCAGTTAAAAAGCTTGCAATTTGTGTATTATAAGAAATGAGATTTATTTACTTCAAATAATTATGATTATGTTGAGTGAAAGAATTACATTTTTTTAAATTAACAAAATTGTTGGTCGTGTTGAAATGCTTAAAATCATTAATTTGTTGAAGGAATTAATAGACAAGAATTTTTCGGAAGACTCGCCATGTGTCACCTCCTTTTTGGGATGTCGTACATCCTCGACCAGTGCTTGGTCTTCCCAACCCAACATATAGTCAAGGTTAAATTAGTAAAGTGTACTCTGATTTGTAATCGCAACTTGAACCTGCAGGCACTGTACTCTATAAGTTCTATACTGTCGATCACGCGGCTTTATACTCTCGATATGTACGAAGTGCGAGGAGAGAGTTTACAGCGCCATCTAACAATACAGTTGGATGACATTAAAAATATATTTATTTGAATCAAAATAGGATTTCTTTGGTGGAAGTAAACCTATTTTAAAGCCAAAACAAAAATATTACTTTGAAGGAAATAAATATCTTCTTGTGTACAAATATATTTATTTTAATCAAAATATGATTTCTTTGGCGGAAGTAAACCTATTTTTAAGCCAAAGACAAAATATTACTTTAAGCGAAATAAATCTCTCCTTATATACAAATTTATATGTTAGAATCAAAATTATATTTCATTGGTGTAAAGAAACGTTTTTTTAAAATCAAACTAAAATATTACTTTAAAGGAAAGTAATTTTTGTTTGTATCCATATATATTTATTCCACTTAAATATTTCAAATAAATTAATCTCTGCAAGCAAATAAACTAGAGTATTCAATGAAGTAAATATTGTTGGCGTCAAAGAAATATGTTTTGACCCAAAAGAATAAATTCAAACAAATACAATTCTTTGAAACAAGAAATCTTTTCTCTCTGTGTAGGATTTCAGGGATTATTAAATTAAAATAAACGGCACAGCTTTAACGATAATTTTGAGAAACATAACGGGTAATTCCATGTCAAATCAACATAGTTTCATTCCACACCACCTAGGATTTTGAGAAACAAATTTACAATAATTGTTGTCTTCATGTATTTATAGAAAATTATAACATTTTATGAAATGTTATACCGTCTAGCTATTACAAATATGCAAATTTAAAAAAAAATGTGGACATGATACATTCAAACGCCTATTTTGGATTACCTAATTAATCTAGTAAAAAATATGCTTTTTGAAATAATCAAAACTAAACTTTTAATTTTTACTTAAAATTTATTTTGTGGTATAGGTACAATCGGCCTTTAAATATATCATGTCCAAGCTATTTTTAAAATTTTAACTGGAAGCAGTGTTAGCTATTACTTGATTTTTTTTCTAAATTGTAAAAAATGAGCATTTTGAAACAAACAAAATTAGACTTTTAATTTTTAATTAAAATTTCTTGTGTTGTATACAATCGGCCTTTAAATATATCATGTCCAAGCTATTTTTATAATTTTGCATACCCATAGGTCCAAAACGGGATAACATATTAACATAAAATTTGGCATTTTTCTATAACTACATAAAGACAACAATTGTACAAAATTTCATCAAAATCCATGATAGCAAGCAATAAAACTCTGTTGATTTGACATGGAATTACCCCACCTCAATAATACCATTACGATAGTCTACCATAGGCGCGTTTTTTTCTTGTTTTCGAACTCCTCCGTAGTTCGCTGCGGGGCGTTACAAGAGTAAGGAGCTTCTGAGCTTTCGGCTCACAGCGGTACGGCGGCAAAAGCTCATTTTCGACAACATCCATCTTGTATGGTGCGGCCGGGGTCGCAATAATAAGGGTTATAATTCAAAGCGAATTCGCAGTGAACCCTCGGCGACCGTGGCGACTCCTAGCGTGACTCCTTTGCAATATCGGATCAGTGGCCTAACCCCAGCACCTCTCCTCGGTATTATTCGAAGTGAAAGGGGTGGGGGGATGTAATGGCGAAGACTGAATCGTTATAAGTTGAAAAATGGGGATTTCCAATATGGAATAAATTTTTGAGGATCTTGTTTTTTTACGGTTTGACTACCTGGTCGAGAATTTACTGAAAATGAGAAGTTTGAGGACGATGGTTAACGTTTTGAAACTAATCTAAAAGATTACACATAAATATGAGTCTGAATTCTTAAAACTAGGTAGTTGATTATAATAGGATAGCCACTAATGTGTTATATTTACTGTTATGTCACTGTGCTGCGCTTTTTCACATTTCCCTGAAGTAGTTCCAAGGGTTTAGGTCTTTTTTAGGGCAATTTATACCACTTACTACATTTTTTTAACTCGATGAAAATGTAATCAAAATCTCGTCCACTAAATATTAGCTTTTTTGCTTTCTACTAATATTAAAAGAAACTTTCTTCACTGCACTACACCTATTGTAAATTAATTACTGCTACAACATTTGTCATCGATATTTTGTTGTGATTTTATTGCTATTATGTTTTACCGTGTCAAATTCATAAAATAATATATGGCCAGTTTAAATACGCAGCATATACGGATTTAAAATTGAACAATACATGTCGTTTTTTAGTTATATGACATAACATGTTTGGGTCTGTTATGTTGTGTGAAAATCCTGAAAAAAGTTTTATTTTTAAAGACCAGTGGTAGAGGAAGAAAATAAAAGCTTACACCAGTCGATATTGTGTATTGAAACGGTACATATGCTATTCATGCTGTTTTCCGTTCAATGCATTGCTTTTGTGATAGTAGAGGCAATTAAGAACCTATTTTACCATATTTATCACTATAAAATCTATTATTGTTAGTATTATTTCAAAATTGTCTAATATTTATACTTATTGTTTCCATGAAAACTTTCGAAATTTGATCATACTTCAAGCTGAAACGGTCGTTTTTTAGTGGTATGACCCTAATACGCATGTTTTGAACCCGCATTCGCATTCCGCATAAACACATTTATCGAAAACGCCTAACCAGTTTCTATTCACAAACTTACTATTGTCTCTCCTCAACAAGAATCCAATTTAAACCAGTGCACAGTGGTCTGAACTCGCGAAAAGTTGGCCAAAATTCTGAAACTTGGTATATAAGGGATTTTAAGGTCGCTGAAAACGAATCTAAACTCTAAATTGCTAAAGTCAAAATGGCGGATCCAATATGGCGGACGACTACATTAAAATATGCTTTGATTGAATTGAAACGTGGCTGTTTGGGGTTTTTGAGGTAGATGATTATAAATCGGAACTCGCAATTTCTGAAAACAAAATGGCGTATCCAATATGGCGGCCGACTACATTAAAAGATGTTTTGATTTAGTTAATACATGGCGTTTTTTGGATTTTTGAGGTCGCTGATTATGTATCTGAACTCATATTTTTTTAAAACAAAATGGCCAGTCTAATATGGCTAACGAGTACATTTAATATGTTTTGATTTACTTCAAACGTGTATTTTGGGAGTTTTTGAGGTCGCTGACTACGAACCTGAACTCTAATGAAAACAAAATGGTGCTTTCAATATGGCGGATAACCACTTTAAAATATGCTTTAATTGCTTTGAAACTTGCCTTTAGAGGATTTTTATGGTAGCGATGAACCTGAACTCTAAATTTCAAAAAGTCAAAATTGCGGATTGAATATGGCGGACGATTACTTTAAAGAATTATTTAATTTATTGAAAACGGGCCCGAGGACGCGTAGTCATAATTATAAATCTGTATCTACTGCAAATTTTACTTCAAAAACTATTTTGTTTACCTGAAACATTGCCTGCATGGGATATTCTGCTTTTAATACTATCATGAACATAAAATTTGCAAGATAGCTACGTGTTAGTTAAGTAAGTTTTACCTATAATATATTTTTACGTACATATATTAACAGATATCAAATACAAATTAACAACTAAATAATAAACAAAGTGTGTTCTTACAATCTATTCCGTCTCTAATTCTAAACTATCAAGTGACGATAGATCAACAAACTCGTTGGTATACTCTTCTTCTTCTTCTTCTTCTTCATTGTCTGAGTCTTCATTCTCGCAGTATCGCTTCTGTGTATTCATGGAACAAGAAGGCTCAGTTTCTTATGTAAATGGTCGTATTAACGAAATAACTTCGTTCGGAAGCAGAATCTTTATTTTTTGTTGGCGGTGTATGCGGGTTTTTAAATGCTAGATATTATTGGGCCCGAAGTGTCTATGGCTCTATTAAATATATCTTCTAAGTTATTTTTTCTGTTAGTTTTTCTAGAATGAAATTCTCGATCTTGTTTATAAAATTTATTTCTGGCTTCAGAGCCATCCTCTCCAAAATAGCAAACTAGCAGTAAATAATTTGCTACTATTTGTTTTCCGTGAACTAGTAGTACCTTATGGACAGTAGCAGGCTTCCGGTACCATGGATATATAGTCATAAATAAATTTGCAGTTTTGAAACAACTTTAAAATGTTTCTTAGTTTAATTGAATTAACAAGTTTAATAAGTATAATTTGTCAATAATTTGTTACTTTTAGACCAAAGTGGTATAGACAGAAGATTATAAAGAGTATTTATCTTTAATTTGATGCATGGCTTGTTACTTCATATAAATAAATAACAGCCAAAAACTTATTTGAAACTTAGCGCAAGTATTGCGTTTAACGCAAGTATACTGATTTCTACCGAAGAAAAATAAATTACGGAGAAGGCGCAGCTAGATGCAGCAAAATATAATTGGGATTTGTAGATAAAGAGTGGAATCATAAATATATCCTAAAATAAGTGCAAACAAGTGCAAACATTTTTTTTAATGTCTAACGAAATTTTGGGTTAATTCGCTCTTCTGTGTCTTCTATAATTGTGGTGATTTAAAATTTTCGTCGTTCATATTTACGTAATATGAAATATCTACCTTAAGTAGGATTGTCCAAGATATCACTTTCCATTATTTAGAGCCTAAATAAACATACAATATACTCAGTATTCGATTTTTGCTGAGCGCGTTTAAAATAATGAATAGTGGTAGAAGCGCACTATGCGCCATTTTGGTTAATTAGTATGACTAAATGCGCTGTAATTAAGCATCAATTCCACGCGTGCTTAATGAATTAACCTGTTTACTTTCATATAGGGTACAGAATTTAACAGAATTCAAAACTTGAAAATTTGAATTTTGGCCAACAATTTGGGCTTCTAGACCATAGTGCAGTGAACTGTGGTATGCGAGTAGGTGCTTTCGATATATTTTCTTGTCTTGAATATGAATCCGATTGGCATCAAGCAACCAATTTCCAAGAAATGCATATACAAGTACAAAGTTCAAGTTTTTTTTTCGGATAATTTTTAAGAGTCTAGGTCATCGGGGTTGTTTGCTATATATGATCCAAAACGGAAAAATATACGTACATAACGGCATTTACAACATACAAGATGCATTGAACATAAAGTTGTCAATATCTCGATAACCGTAACCATTTGTATATAGCTAAATCTGGTTAAATATGTTCTAAATGGCCTCTGCTATCACGGTATCAAGAAATTGCACCAAATTACATATAAGCCGGTACATCAATTTTTGGATTTTCCTTTACAACGTATTAGAAATAAAATCACAAAAACCGCATCCGCACCTATCCGCAGCAGATTTTCCAGTTGTTGTAATGTCACATATGTATACTATAATTTGAATCACTTTCAAAAGCTTAACAAAGCTAAACACTAAACTAAAACACTCAAGTTCTGCATAACACTGTTTTTTTTTATAACAGCGAATGTTCTCGGCCCTGCAATAAACAAAATTGTAGGTAAATTTTAATAAAAATAATATCGAATGAAAGTTCATACTTGGTTCTAAAGAATGTATAACAAATAAGTCACATTATAGTTAAAATAAAAAAGTTGCAACCGTTTTTAAGAGCGTCAACTTATGTGCATCTATATTCAGCCATAGTAAAATATAAGTTTTGGCTGACAAGGACACGTGGCTCAGGGCTCAGGTGAAAAAAGATTGCCGCCTTTTAATATATCGGTCTTTTACCTATCCTAGAAACTGAGTTACTTTTTGGAATTTAACAATTTAGAAATTTGATTTATGGCCAGCTTTTTGGGTCCAATTTGGGGTATTGTCATTTTGGTCATTTTGAATTATGTAGTGTTTATGCCAGATTTGAATTCAGCATCCTTAAAAACCGCAAAAAAGGAACACAACAAATCCTCAGATTTGGCCTCATTCGGTGGTTTGGCTAGGTTTGGTATCATGATTTCTTGTGCAAGAATTCAATGTTTCTAATGTGTTTTGATGAAGATGTTGATTATTGTTCATAATCGACTACAACTTTTATAACCAATATCCTGCGCAAAAAAAACTGATAGTTTCCGAATACTAATGGAAATCTCAAACTTCAAGCAGTCTTATCGGTGGGAACTTTTGATGTGTTGTTTAAAAGGACTAAATTAAAGTACATAGTAAACCAGAACATGATTCAGCTAAGTTTAGACCAATTTTGAATAGACTATATACCGACTTGCTCTTCCAATAAATAAAAAAGTATATGAAGATTCATTAGGTATATTTTTGTGTTAGCAAGTACAATATCCTACCACGATAGATTGCGATATTCTAAGTTTCATTACGACTACGTCACACTAGAAAGGAATTCGACCAATCACCAGACTAGTTTCAAGTCACAACAAAGGGGCGAGCGCGATCATGACTCATCCAGAGCTAGTTCGGCGGTATAATCGAATTGATTTCCAGGCGACCTCTCACCCTGTATATTAAGGGGGCGAACTCAAAACTGGTCCGAGTTATATAAGGACAGCATACTACTTTTATTAGTTGTACCCGAAGTACATCTAAATTATACACATAGCTTTATCTTATCACAATCACTTAGGGACTATTTAAAACGTCAGTAGGTTGAAGAGGGTGTTCGGCGAGTCGTAATCTTCCGGCTCCCCCACTATATAGTTCCATATCGTCATGTAGAAGGGCTGGGGTTCGACTTCGACTTCGTGGAGGACGCCGCGCTTGATTATGTTCCCTACGGTCAAGAAGCTATCTCTGATGACGTTGTACGACTTCAGGTACCAGTCGTCGGCTTCGACAGGACGAAACATGTCGAGATACCGCACCCCATGGTAGACGATATTCAGCACCATGAGAAGCGAGAAGAACAGTACGTATTTTTTGAAAACCATCTTTCACCGCTGGTCGTGGCAGTGGTCGGAAAACAAGAACATGTCACAGTGACATCTCCGAAGCTTCTGATGAAGGATTTCGACGTGTTTTCGGCGTGCTTCCGCGGGAGGTTCCTCCGTCTTCGTTCGGGCGTGGTTTTCGGCTGTGAATTGGAAGAGTTCTTGGTATGCTTCCTGATTTTTGACGATTTCTCCTATTTTGGAAATCAGCTGTGGTACGCCGGGCAGCCTATTTTGGGCCGTGCGAGACCAGGGTCGCTCTCTTTTCTGAGGACGGGCAAATTGACTTGATAATTTGACAACGGAAATTTTGAAAACACGAAACAGTTACAATGTACGGTATCAACAAAGTGCGACGACTTTTTGTTAGAGCCATGGCGACCCTGACCTGAGGGCCTATCGTCACACGTCATACTTTGACATTCCGAGACCTTTGACAGTTGGATGAAATTTGATGACAAAAACCTGTTCTGACATAAACTGTTTCAAATAATGGAATAACTAGTCACTGCCTGCGTGGCAAAGTGTGGACAATTCTGGTTGAAATGGTCAGTCAGACATTCACAGAGTTTTCAGATGTTTTCAGATGTGGCAGATGCAGACATCATACTTCAGGTTATTACTATCGCTACTTGCTTAAATTCTTAATTATGAATCATCTTTCCAAATTATTGTTCGTGATCGCTGGTCTGGGTATGTCTATTTTTTTACTGGTATGTCTTTGAAACGTGATCCGGCATCATTTGGCGTTTATGCGCCAGAGATTCATTTAGAAGTTAGAGGCCGTTTTCGGGATGATGCTTCTATTTTTGTTATAGAGATTTTTGCTATTTGGTGGGCTTTAAAATTTGCTGCAGATAATAATATAAATAAATTAGTTCTTTTGACGCATATGTTTCTCATAGCTTTGTTAAATTTTCCGTCTTGCATTTGTGGAAACTTTGGAAGTCTAAATCATCTAATTTTTGCCTGTAACAATTTGGAAAATTCTAGGTTAGAGTTCTATAGGAAGCTTGCTTCCTTAGGGCTGTTTCCTACTTTTAATATATCTTACCTTTTAGCTTCAGAATGCCCTAAAATCTATAAGTTATTACTTTCTGGCCAAGTGTGATATAAAATTTAGTAAAATAAGAACATTTTATTTTGGTTGTCAAAACATTGTGTTTGGTGGGATAAGGGTCACATTAGCCCATACACCAATAACTTACCTTAAAAAACCAAGGGTTAACTAATTCCTCTGTCAAGATGACATGCCTAGGGATTTTTTTTTCGGAAAATGGCAAATTTGAAATTTGGCGAATACCTTAATGTCATTTATCTGCTCTAAAATATAACAGTAATGACAGAACTATGCCAGATTTGTGACAATTACACATACAGTTAAGGGTTGCCATGGTTATATGTCAAATTCACCAAGAATTTCTCATTCAAATTGTAAATTTTAAGTCATCAATGTGAATTATTGGCGATTAAGGTTATAAGTTTGACAACTAATTGTCTGTACTGTCACTCTGCAATGTCAATTCTTGGCGATTAAGGTTATAAGTTTGACAATGAATTGTTTGTATTGTCACTCAACTCTGAAGTGTTTGTATTGGTACTCAACTTCGTAGATACGCATGTCACTTGATAAGTCGAAATATTTATTAATATTATTCAAACGGAGGAACAAAACCATTGTAGGACATAAAATGTTGTATGCACCTCGGGCATTACTTGATGTTTATACCCTCGGGGCATAAACATCCGTGTAATGCCCTTGGTACATAAATAACTATACCTACCCTAAACTGTGTACTTGTTGATTTATTGGCATTTTTATGGAAAAACAAGTCTAAGAAAAATTGTGAAGTAAATATTGTTAGAGTCAAAGAAATATGTTTTGATCCCAAACAAAAAGTTCAAAAGAATATATTTCTTAAAAATGCGAAATCGTAAGTTAGCAATTGCAAACTTTACTATTTTAATTATTTTATATTAAATTCCTATCTACATGATTAATTCTAAATCTAAGACCCTTTCAGCACGTATGGGAAAAATTTGTATTTATTCCATAAACAACTTCATCCCTTTCGTACGTTTCCTTGATACAAACTTTTCCTGTGTTGCGAAATAATAATAATTTTCTTATAAAATATTTAACAAAAATCGGAAATGTCAAACTTGAACTAAAAGCAACGTTTTTTATTACAAAATAACCATCGAAAGATGTGTTACATCAAAGAACTTAAGCATGAAACGAATTTTTTCCTGCGCCGACCGCTAAAAAAGCACAGCACACAAACAAAAAACAAATGGATACTGGCGTCATGTTATTCATTTCCGGGGGTTAGATCCGGATAGCGGGACGGCACCCCTACTTCCGGTTCCGCTACATTACCCAGGTTTCCACATAAGGGACCCGGCCACCGAGCGCTAGAGAGAGATAGAAGAGAAAAGCGAACCGACGTACGAATGAAAAAAAAGCGGTCCTACGCTATCTACGGTAGATTTTCGCGGTAATGAGCCGTTAAATCATTTTTTCGATACATTCCCCTTTCGGGGGTCTGTCTGGTTCAGTTGCTACGCAATGCAAAACAACTAAGATCAAGCGCGCCTGTCAAGTGAAAAGCAAGAGAGAACCGGATGGCCACTTTGGGATATGAATACGATCTAAATATAAAGTGGGTCGTTTGCTATGAGTGGCGTACGCGAAATAAAGTCCGAAATAACGTTGAGAGGGACGAACCTAAGATAATTCGATTGTAAAAGGGGTAAACAGTTTGCGAAAACCCTTGAAAATCTATGAAAAGTTAAATTGTTTGTGCTCTATTTAGTATTTTGTGCTGATATTCTTATTAGATCGTCTTTAAAACTATGTAAATATGAAATTTTTCTTTTTAACTATGTCAGCCAGTAGTCAAAGCTAGTAGATAGAGCTAGTAGATCCAAAGATATTAAATGTACTATACAGGATGTGCATAAAGTTAGTGAATATTGATGTTTTTCAAATCGCTTTTCTTTGCCATTATTTTCTTTCTTTTCTGTTTTTCTTTTAGTTGTAAATCAGTAATAGTAAATTAGAATATAATTTAAGAAAAAAGTATACTATTAGCGTTTATTAATAAATAAATCGTATTTTGCTTAGTAACCTATTTGAATCAAATTGAGAAACAAACTATAAACACTTAATAAACATGGCACAACAAGTAAATATTATTTTAATTAATATTTGGAAGTTGCTCAAAACGACGCCCCTTTTCTCTTCTGCAAGCATTAACGCGCTGTATAAAAAACATCTTGAGATATTTCTTAACATGTACCTCTTATTTACTCTAAGATTGTCAAAAACATTGGTTATACGAAGTTTCATGTCTTCTGGTGTAGTAGGTGCTGATTGGTATACCAGCTCCGTCACATATCCCCATAAAAAGAAAACGAGTTTGTTGAGGTCTGGAGACCTTGGTGGCCACAATGTAGGACCTCCTCTTCCCTCTTTGGTCACCGGTTTAGTTCTTGTTTTGTGCTGGTAATTAATATTACCTGTTTCTTCAAATTGCAACCGAACCCTGTTTATAACACTTGGTTGGGGATGCCGTCTATCCGGATATCGCTGTTCGTACATTCTGGATGCTACTAATGTATTTCTGTCGGCTTCGCCATAGATGTAGATCATGTTAATTAATTCTTCTTTGCTATAATTATAACTCATCGTTCAGAGATAAGCCAAATATTGTTACTATTTTTGACAGCAATAACTTATTGAGTGTCCTTAGATCTCAATTGTTTGTTTCTATGATTAATTAATGCTAATAGTATTAATTACCGTTTTTTTAAGTTGTATTTTATTACAGTATTACTGATTGACAAATGAGAGACAAACAAATAATAACAATAGATAATATTGCACATTTTTCTTTAAAATGTAAATATCACGAAAACTACTACAATTGGACATATGCCATGCTTTAACATAAATTAAAGGGAACTCGGGGGGCAATTCAACTAGCACATAATATACAGGGTGTTCCATTTAAAGTACTCAAAACTCGTATATCAAATTTTGCACTCAACACCGTTCGTAATTCGTAATATAAGTATTAATATGTTCGCAAATACCGGCGTTACAGAAAAAAAAACACACCAACAGTTTCCCACTATCAATCATGCGATGCGAGCGCCCTCTAGGATGGGCGATGTTCATAATTAGCGAAACAATACTAACGAAGCATAACACTACGCTTATTAAGCGACTCATCCATCAGGGTGGGGCTGACGTATATCACGGGGATGATGTATATTGTAGACGCGCTGATAGTATGTACGAAGACTGACTGAATCGACGCCACAGCGCCATCTATATGTCGGTGCGGGGACGTCGACTATCGGGTGATTAGCCTAGGGCCTGGCCTGTGGTCAAGGATGTCCCGATCCGTGAAATTCTCGTTATCGGACCCATCGTGGAGCAGGAAATGGACGTTTAATGAGTGTTAGTGTTTGATTGTTCTCTAATTTAGGGGTTGATCGAGATTTGGGGTCGGTATTTGGAACTGATTGTGTTGAAAAGTGTAAAAAATGTTAAAGAACGGGTTCTGTGTTGCCCACTTTGGCAGAACTATTTCAAAAAGTACTAGTAAAACAACTGAATGTGAAAATCCTGAAAAAAGTTTTATTTTTAAAGACCAGTGGTAGAGGAAGAAAATGAAAGTTTACACCAGTCGATATTGTGTATTGAAACGGTACATATGCTATTCATGCTGTTTTCCTTTCGATGCATTCCTTTTAAGACGTGATAGTAGAGGCAATTAAGAACCTATCTTACCATATTTATCACTAATAAAATCTGTTATTTTTAGTATTATTTCAAAATTGTCTAATATTTATACTTATTGTTTCCATGAAGACTTTCGAAATTTAATCATACTTCAAGCTGAAACGGTCGTTTTTAGTGTTGTGACCCTAATACGCATGTTTTGAGCCCGCATTCGCATTCCGCATAAACACATTTATCGAAAACGCCTAACCAGTTTCTATTCACTAACTTACTATTGTCTCTCCTCAACAAGAATCCAATTTAAACCAGTGAACTGTGTATGCGAGTAGGTGCTTTCGATGTACTTTCTTGCCTTGAATATGAATCCAATTGGCTTCAAGCAACCAATTTCCAAGAAATGCATATACAAGTACAAAGTTTAAAGTTTTTTTCAGATGATTTTTAAGAGTCTAGCTCATCGGGGTTGTTTGCTATACTATACATGATCCAAAACGGAAAGATATACGTACATAACGGCATTTACAACATACAAGATGCATTACATAAAGTTGTCAATATCTCGATAACTGTAACCATTTGTATATAGCTAAGTATAGTTAAATATCTTCTAAATAATGTCGAATGAAAGTTCATACTTGGTTCTAAAGAATGTATAACAAAAAAGTCACATTTATCGTTAAAATACAAAATTGCAACCGTTTTTAAGAGCGTCAACTTATGTGCATCTATGTTCAGCCATAGTAAAATATAACTTTTGGCTGACAAGGACACGTGGCTCAGGACTCAGGTGAAAAATGTTACCGCCTTTTAATACATCGGTCTTTTACCTATCCAAGAAACTGGTTTACTTTTTGGAATTTAACAATTCAGAAATTTGATTTATGGCTAGCTTTTTGGGTCTAATACCCCAATGTCCGTCATAAGGATATTAGGTCTCTTAATTACCTATAATTTGAGGTATGATAGAAATTTATGCAAACATTTTTGCAGAAGTTATAAACATTTTTCTGTGGATACTGATTGAAATACGTTAGCTATAGGAACGAACATTATCGCGATTTATTCTAACAATTACCTACGTTAATTTAAAAAAATTACAATTCTCTCACTCAACACAATCAGTATTATTTGAGTTAAACCGATGGGTTTAACAGTTAATATCTTAACGCTTTTTCCTTATAATCTCTTCCCAGGTAATATCTCAATTTTATTTATTCATTTAGCGATACCGAGCGGCGTCGACGCTCGGAGGGTTGCTCGCGTAATCCGACGATCCATTTCTTGAAATAATCCACCATCGGACAGTAATTGTATTCGCCCCGTGTAAATAGATACAGACGAGGAACACAGTATATCATACATCAAGGGGATTTTCGCCCGCGCTCGCTAGAGGTTGGCAGCACTGACTCGGTGACAGGTTAAGCCACCGCCAGCGCCACCTGCATAATGAGTCTCGAAAATCGCCCGATTCTGCCGTCTCACGAGCACGCCACCCTACGATATTTCACCTCGTTCCTAACGACTACCGCCCGCCCCACCTAATGAAAAACAATGTCACACGGTGACGGGAAAATATAAAAAAACTGACCGATTTCGCAGACCCTAAGTTTTTGGGTGTTTTCGTACGTATATAATTTTTCGCGCCGTATAACTGGCGCAGTCGACAGGATTTTTTTTTAATAGTCATACAAAAAAGT
Source organism: Melinopterus prodromus (assembly GCA_964023965.1). NCBI lineage: Eukaryota > Metazoa > Arthropoda > Insecta > Coleoptera > Scarabaeidae > Melinopterus > Melinopterus prodromus. Next base: position 4,206,641 of record OZ030396.1, read on the forward strand.
TTTATCTGGACATTTTGTTTGAATTTTAATTTTTATATCGGAATCGAGAGGGTTATATGATTCATATATAATTTTTTGCGCCATATACCTGGCGCAGTCGACAGGATTTTTTTTTTAAAGTCAGACACAAAAAGTTTTATCTGGATATTTTGTTTGAATTTTAATTTTTATATCGGAATCGAGAGGCTTATATGATTCATACATAATTTTTCGCGCCATATAACTGGTGCAGTCAACAGGATTTTTTTTTCAAAGTCTTACAAAAAAGTTTTATTTGGATATTTTGTTTGAATTTTAATTTTTATTTCGCAATCGAGAGGCTTATATGATTCATATATAATTTTTCGCGCCATAAAACTGGCGCAGTCGCCAGGATTTTTTTTTCAAATTCATTCAAAAAAGTTTTATCTGGATATTTTGTTTGAATTTTAATTTTTATATCGGAATCGAGAGGCTTATATGATTCATATATAATTTTTCGCGCCATATAACTGGCGCAGTCGACAGGATTTTTTTTCAAAGTCATACAAAAAAGTTTTATCTGTAAATTTTGTTTGAATTTTAATCTTTATAGCGGAATCGAGAGGCTTATATGAAAGTGTTGGGGATTGAAATCGAAAATTTCCAATGGAGCCTTTAATTAAAAACGGGATGACACAGCCCACTGTGTTAACCTATCGCCGTTTGCGATCTATCAGTTCGAAAAAATGCGGTTTCGGCCAAATTGCCCGCACTGAACATACCGTACGCATTCCCTGCAAAAACTATTTTGACTGCGAGCAATAACAATGAGGGCGTACGTCCCAATTTACAATAGTCAGCAGCTACCTATACATCAGTGAAAAAAAATCCTGTCGACTGCGCCAGTTATATGGCGAGAGCCTGCGACCAAACCATATCCTCATAAAATATCGCTACGGAAAGAAAAATGTTATGTAGAAACGGAATTGCTATCTTTATTTTCTTTTGTTATCGTAATATTATTTCCTTTGGCTTCTACCCATAACTGTAACTCACCCATTTATTAAAACTTTCCCCTCCTTGACCATACGACAAAGAAAATGTGTAGATGGCAAGCCAGTGGCCCTAAAAGCATAAATATGTCGCTCAGCAGTCAGTATATTATAATACAGTTTACTTACTACATTTTATTACCTTTCCATGGAGCTTTTGCTGAACAAAATTCATTAATTTTTTCATATGTTATTGATCTTTATAAGGTTATAAGTCCCACTACAGGCTCTCTCAAACTTTGAAAATGTTTTAAAAATCTTATTTAGGTAACTAGATAATACGGTTTTATCTAGTATGCAGAATAGTTATATAGTAACTACACTTTTATGTGTTGGTGAGCAACTGGAAGTCACCAACAAAAAGTAGAATTTTGTCGAATTGTGTTTTCAAAGATAGTCTCTTGGGTATGTAAATAAATATTTCTGGTTGCAATTCACAGCTTCCCTAAATCTAATATCTGACGTCTGGTTTATTGAATTGCGTGAAATACGATTTTACAGGGGACTTGGTGGAAATCCAACCTGAATATTCAGTTCACATTACGGACAGGAAATAAGGACATCGGGTCTGGTTTTCTCTATATACGTTCGTATATAGATAGGTAAATAGTGCGAAGCGAGAGAGAGAGACATAGGGACAAAGAGGCGCGGTGTCATACCTTTGGTGCCTCCATATCTGTCGGTCTGATGCCGTAAACGTAACTCTTCTCGAGGCTTCTACGGAGTAGCGAAGAGGACTTTGTGAACTGTAATTGGGGTTTATGCCAATTTATGAGACGTTTCTTGCACCGTATTGAGACGAAAATAATAAATCGAAGACGCGAAATGTTCGGTTACGCGTAATAATTTACTCGGATCTGGGAATTTTTCTTTCTGTATCAATTTTGCTGTACATTTTATTATCTTGTAAAGTACACAGTCAGCAAAAGAAACACACACACCTTTTCTTGTAGCTTTCCTTACAGTTTTAGATTTTTTTGCTTTATATGTCCAAAAAACAGGATCTTAAGAACCAAATTATTTCTGAACTACTAGGAATTTGTTTAAACTGGCCCTACCAAGCTCCCACAAAAATAAATGCGGATTTTTTGAATTTATCGAAACAGCCATATTTTCAATATAAATCGTAAACAAATCATAACTCTAAAAATAACCTAAGAATTTTTATGAAACTTGCTACGATTGTTTATGATGCATCAATAAACACTATAAAGGCCCTAGCAAGACATAAAACTCCCTCTAAAGGAAATGCTGATTTTTTGAATTTATCGAAACAGCCATATTTTCAATATAAATCGTAAACAAATCATAACTCTAAAATTAACCTAAGATTTTTTATGTAACTTGCTACGATTGTTTATGATGCATCAATAAACAGTATAAAGGCCCTAGCAAGACATAGAACTCCCTCTAAAGGAAATGCTGATTTTTTGAATTTATTGAATCAACCATATTTTCAATATAAATCGTAAACAAATCATAAATCTAAAAATAACCTAAGAATTTTTATGAACCTTGCTACGATTGTTTATGATGCATCAATAAACAGTATAAAGGCCCTACCAAGACATAAAACTCCCTCTAAAGGAAATTCTGTTTTTTTGAATTTACCGAAACAGCCATCTTTTCAATATCAATCGTAAACTAATCATAACTCTAAAAATAAGCTAAGAATTGTTATGAAACTTACTACGGTTGTTTATGATGCATCAATAAACAGTATAAAGGCCCTACAAAGACATAAAGCTTCCTCTAAAGAAAATGCTGATTTTTGAATTTATCGAAACAGCCATATTTTCAATATAAATCGTAAACAAATCATAACTCTAAAAATAACCTAAGAATTTTTATGAAACTTGCTACGATTGTTTATGATGCATCAATAAACAGTTAAAAGGCCTTTGCAAGACATAAAACTCCCTCTAAAGGAAATGCTGATTTTTTAAATTTATTGAAACAGCCATATTTTCAAGTCAATCGTAAACTAATCATAAGTCTAAAAATAACTTAAGAATTTTTATGAAACTTGCTACGATTGTTTATTATCCACCAATAAACGGTATAATGGCCCTAGAAAGACATAAAACTCCCTCTGAAGGAAATGTTGATTTTTTGAATTTATTAAACAGCCATATTTTCAATATAAATTATAAACTAATCATAACTCTAAAAATAACTTAAGAATTTTTATGAAACTTGCTACGATTGTTTATGGTGCGTTAATAAACAGTATGACGGCCCTAACAAGACATAAAACTCCCTCTAAAGGAAATGCCGATTTTTTGAATTTATCGAACCAGCCATTGTGTCAATATAAATCGTAAACAAATCATAACTTTAAAAATAACCTAAGAATGTTTATGAAACTTGCTACGATTGTTTATGATGTATCAATAACCAGTATAAAGGTCCTGACAAGACATAAAACTACCTTTAAAGGAAATGCTGATTTTTTTAATTTATCGAGACAGCCATATTCTCAGTATAAATCGTAAACAAATCATAACTCTAAAAACAACCTAAGAGTTTTTATGAAACTTGCTACGATTGTTTATGATGCATCGATAAACAGTAAAAAGGCCCTAACAAGATATAAAACTCCCTCTAAAGGAAACGCTGATTTTTTGAATTTATTGAAACAGCCACATTTCAATATAAATCGTAAACTAATCATAACTCTAAAAATAACCTAAGAATTTTTATGAAACTTGCTACGATTATTTATGATGCATCAGTAAACAGTATAAACGCCCTAACAAGACATAAAACTCCCTCTAAATGAAATGTTGATTTTTTGAATTTATCGAATCAGCCATATTTTCAATATAAATCGTAAACTAATCATAATTCTAAACATAACCTAAGAATTTTTATGAAACTTGCTACGATTGTTTAATATGCATCAGTAAACTGTATAAAGGCACTTATTGAAACTTATTAAAAAAAAACTAGCATCAACTCAATCATAAAACATCAAGCTACTTAATAAAAATGCCTACATTGATACCAAAAATCGAAAAGTAGCCTTAAATATGATATAAAATATATCATTATATACCCTACTATTTTATACCTACTATTTTCACTGAATATATGTAATCCTCTAGTGTGCATATTCCTGAAACCTAGCATCGCATCCTCCTCATTATTGGCTGACTGTATTTCAGTTATTTACACCACTACATACACCCATTATAGAAACGCGATTGGTGGTTTCTAGTTCACTAGCAATTGAATCTCGCTAATAGTTGGCATATGTAGTTTCCCCTACATTCATGGTTTATCATCGAATATCTCCATTCCCGGGCCTGCTTTTCCCATCGATGTGTATAGGATTTCAACCGCAAGTATTAGATCTAGATTTCGCGTACAATTTCTGAGGAACTATTTGCTCGCTACGACTGAGTTGTTTGCTTCTACGATATATATGTAAGTATGTACTAGGCTGTGTGTGTGTGTGCGCGCGTGTATTCCTGAGACAGTAATTTTGCTGAAAGGTTTCCATTCAAGATGCTTAGTTGCGAGCAATTCAGCTGGATTGGAATGTAACTATTGAAACCTATACACGGTGAACGCCGAACAATGTCTAGAGAGGATTGTATACATTGCCATGGCAATACGAGATCTTTCTTGGATGGAAGAATACTCACTAAATCCGGATTAACAAACAAAGTATAAAATAATCAAAACTGCACAAGTGGAGTTTCAGAATTACTGGCTTCAGTCATTGTTTTTTTTTTTAGACGCTTTAGTGGTTAGATACAGTTGTCGTTACAGATGATCCTGAAAACCAGTAATATTCAAGTGATTATTTAACTCAAATAATACCACAGCCTACACTACGTATCAAATAAATGCAAAATACTAATTCCTGAAATTTCTGCATGAAATATTCATTATCTGTAACCACGTCTTTGCAAATTGCTACAAGCTTTAATAGCAGCATCATGAAGTTTCATAAAACATTTGACGAGGACTTGTTAAACAAAATTGTCAAAACTTTGATTATGTAATTCAGGAATAATATTAGGTTTCTTTTTTTGTTGCTTACACTTTTCCTGAAAAGTTTCTCCTCCCCAAACACCGCACATTGGGGTATTAGACCCAAAAAGCTGGCCATAAATCAAATTTCTAAATTGTTAAATTCCGAAAAGTAAACCAGTTGCTGGGATAGGTAAAAGACCGATGTATTAAAAGGCGGCAATATTTTTTCACCTGAGCCCTGAGCCACGTGTCCTTGTCAGCCAAAAGTTATATTTTACTATGGCTGAACATAGATGCACATAAGTTGACGCTCTTAAAAACGGTTGCAATTTTGCATTTTAACGATAAATGTGACGTTTTTTGTTATACATTCTTTAGAACCAAGAACTGAACTTTCATTAGACATTATTTTGATTAAAATTTACCCACAATTTTGTTTATTGCAGGGCCGAGTACATTCGCTGTTATAAAAAAAAGGCAGTTTTATGCAGAACTTGAGTGTTTTAGTTTAGTGTTTAGCTTTGTTAAGCTTTTGAAAGTGGTACAAATTATAGTATATATATTTGACATTACAACTACTGGAAAATCTGCTGCGGATAGGTGCGGATGCGGCTTTTGCGATTTTATTTCTAATACGTTGTAAAGGAAAATCCAAAAATTGATGTACCGGGTTATATGTAATTTGGTGCAATTTCTTGATACCGTGATAGTAGAGGTAATTTAGAACATATTTAACCATATTTAGCTATATACAAATGGTTACGGTTATCGAGATATTGACAACTTTATGTTCAATGCAGCTTGTATGTTGTAAATGCCGTTATGTACGTATATTTTTCCGTTTTGGATCATGTATAGCAAACAACCCGGATGACCGTCTTAGACTCTTAAAAATCATCCGAAAAAAACTTTGTACTTGTATCTGCATTTCTTGGAAATTGGCTGCTTGAAGCCAATCGGATTCATATTCAAGGCAAGAAAATACTTCGAAAGCACCTACTCGCATGCACAGTTCACTGGTTTAAATTGGATTCTTGTTGAGGAGAGACAATAGGAAGTTTGTGAATAGAAACTGGTTAGGCGTTTTCGGTAAATGTGTTTATGCGGAATGCGAATGCGTGTTCAAAACATGCATATTAGGGTCATACCACTAAAAAACGACCGTTTCAGTTTGAAGTATGATCAAATTTCGAAAGTTTTCATGGAAACAATAAGTATAAATATTAGGCAATTTTGAAATAATACTAAAAATAATATATTTTGTAGTTATAAAAATGGTAAAATAGGTTCTTAATTGCGTCTACTATCACGTCTTAAAAGGAATGCGTCGAACGGAAAACAGCATGAATAGCATATGTACCGTTTCAATACACAATATCGACTGGTGTAAACTTTCATTTTCTTCCTCTACCACTGGTCTTTAAAAATAAAATTTTTTTCAATATTTTCTTACAACATAACATACCCAAACATGTTATCTCATATAACTCAAAAACGACATGTATTGTTCAATTTTAAATCCGTATATGCTGCGTATTTAAGCTGGATATGCCATATATTATTTTATGAATTTGACACGGTAAAACATAATAGAAATAAAATCACAAAAAAATATTGATGACAAATGTTGTAGCAGTAATTAATTTACAATAGGTGTAGTGCAGTGAAGAACAATTTTTAATACAGTTTGCTTTTTCCTATTTTGTACTGTTTTATTGTGTTTATTAAGTTATTAACTTTCAAATTCTTAGTATGAAGGTTAAAATGTTATACATAAATAAAACAACACATCTAAAGCCCTTTTAGGTGAATAATAAAATAATTTTGGCCAGGTTTTCAGGTCAGTTGCAAAGTAACCGGAGATGTTTCTGTTTTACAAAGCACCAGACCCGTAAAACACAATTTATTTTCTCATAGTTGTATCTACAATTGGCATTGATTAATCACATTCATGTTGAATTTTGTTTGAATCCAGTGACAGAACGGTGTTAAACAAACGCTATCTCAGCGGCGCAAATCAGTCAGACTGTCACTCAAAGACCTTTCGCTCTATAAAAACTGCCACACACGGAATTTTTAATTACACCGTTGGCTAACAGATGGCGTCCACACGTACCAACAACCGGACAGTGTTTGTTATATTGGTTCAAGCGACAAACCAGCACAAATACCCTGAAATGTTCGAGGGATAATTGAAAATAGCTAATTTGAAATCCGCTTTAATGTTAACAGAGTGGTGCGACACTAGCGCCATATAGGCGCGCTGTGTGTGTTGCCAACCGTAGCTCTCGAAATAACACCAACGTACGTGCGATTGTATAAATTGAATCCGATCGACCATGCCGGTCGTAAACTGACAAAGTAGATCCGAAATTGAGAGCGGTATAATTTGATTATGTGTTAGTTCCGTTTGCGAATTTATGGTAATGAATCGCGTGTTTATATTATATTATTCGCGGGAACCGGAATTATGCTGTTTTAACCCTGTGTGATGGTTGGTATTACTGCAGATGTACGATTCACAAACCATATTATGGTGTAGTATATATTAAATGTTGTGTAGAGTGTCTATGTTTAAAAAATTCTCTCAAAAACACTCTAGAATAGATATATATTTTTGCAGGCATTATTTTAGTTTTCAATGCTGAATATCTTTTTAATTTTGAATATCGTTTGGCACTTTTTATAATTTCATTATTCCCAAATTAGCTTTCTTTACCTTCTACAACATTGGTATCAAACGTATATTACCAAAGAATAGCTTTTAAAGACATTTTTTTGATAATTTAATTTTTGTTTGTTTGGAACTATGAGGTATGAAATGAAACTATCGAGTATGAATTCTTCTTTTGATTCCCAGCGTTATTATTTTTTAATATTTAATTGAAATTTGCTTGATATGACGTTAGGAACAAACGTGATATGAAATCATTTATAGAAGCAGAAAGCATGGTCTCCAACACATAACCTATCTTTAGATAAATAATATTAATAGGAATGATGAAGTCTTATCTATCACTCTAATAGATTAAATCGATTCAACATTAACTGTTATAACATAATTTCCTGTAGCATTCTTGCTGGGAAACTTAGTTAGGTGTACACAAGATATTTTGGGGAAAAACTAGATATTAATTTCTCCAGAAATATCCAAACTGAGAATATAAGGTAAACGCTCATTTTTTACCAAGGTAAAACAAAATTTCTGTGTGTATGTGTGTACTCGATTTTTGTGGCGACGATTCCGGAGAAACTACTAAAGGTATCGGGACGAAAGTTCATATTTAGAAGTTTTACGACCAAACTTAGAGCTGAAATGCTTTTGGTTCAAAAGGGTCCAAAACGAACTAAATGTTTCCTCTAAACATTTTTTAAAGATTTTGCAAATGAGCTGCCATTTCTGAAATTTCGTCAAAATAGTCTATGATATTTTTGGTAAAATTAATAGTTTAGTTGTATGAGCAAATTCTATTTGTTCGAGATCGTCTCTACATTAAAACCACATAATTAGCCAGGATTTGTCAAACGCTGATATTTTGACAATACCTACCTTTGTCAAATTATATATTGTCAAAATATCTGTCAAATCCTTACTAACTTGTGTTATTTTAATGCAGACACGATCGACCTCGATCAAATAGAATCTCATGCAGCTAATAAATAATGGCCTTTTTTGCAATAACTACAAAATGTTTCAAAATTTCGCTGATTGATATTTTTTGTGTTCTTAAACGTATACATAGATGCTTTTTTCTTGGTTATATGACGTCATACAAGCTCAGAAGGAAATAATTGGCACAACATAACCCTATCTTATTTATATATTTAACAGTTTTGATATCCAGAATATACCGAAAGTAGTTACAACAGCATTGGAGTGGAATTTCACACCAGAACCTAGGTCGTGTGTGGTATCATTGGATACATATTTTAATAAGGAACCAAATTTGTTTGAAAATAATGTTTTGTACATTTCTCTCTTCCGGTACATTCTGGAAATGAAAATTGTTATAATTACAGTTTTCAGGATGGCTTATTTTATGTTAGTTTCTTCCCGCATGTTTGTGACGTCAAATAACCAGGAATTAAGTCTAGGATCGGACTGACTATATTTACAAAACAATCAAAATTGTTATTATTCGTATTATAATAACCCTTAAAAGGCGACAGTATTAATTCAAATGCCCCACCCTGTTTTACAGCAAAACACGTTTATGGGTCAGATACATTGGGTAATTAATTCTAAAAAGTACAGCCCTCTATCTATTTTAGTTTGTTCAGGAGGATTTTTGAAACTTAGATTTTACCTTGTTTATCGGTGGTTATATGCTATTATTTCGCTTCATGTGCGATTACGAGCAAAGTAGTTGGGATACAAATTATTATTATACACGTTTATGGATCAGATACATTGGGTAATTAATTCTAAAAAGTACAGCCCTCTATCTATTTTAGTTTGTTCAGGAAGATGTTTGAAACTTTGATTTTACGTTGTTTATCGGTGGTTTAATGCTATTATTTCGCTTCATGTGCGATTACGAGCAAAGTAGTTGGGATACAAATTATTATTATACACGTTTATGGATCAGATACATTGGGTAATTAATTCTAAAAAGTACAGCCCTCTATCTATTTTAGTTTGTTCAGGAGGATTTTTGAAACTTAGATTTTACGTTGTTTATCGGTGGTTGAATGTTATTATTTCGCTTCATGTGCGATTACGAGCAAAGTAGTTGGGATACAAATTATTATTATACACGTTTATAGATCAGATACAATGGGTAATTAATTCTAAAAAGTACAGCCCTCTATCTATTTTAGTTTGTTCAGGAGGATTTTTGAAACTTAGATTTTACGTTGTTTATCGGTGGTTTAATGCTATTATTTCGCTTCATGTGTGATTACGAGCAAAGTAGTTGGGATACAAATTATTATTATAGACGTTTATGGATCAGATACATTGGGTAATTAATTCTAAAAAGTACAGCCCTCTATCTATTTTAGTTTGTTTAGGAGGATTTTTGAAACTTAGATTTTACGTTGTTTATCGGTGGTTTAATGCTATTATTTCGCTTCATGTGCGATTACGAGCACAGTAGTTGGGATACAAATTATTATTATACACGTTTATGGGTCAGATACATTGGGTAATTAATTCTAAAAAGTACAGCCCTCGATCTATTTTAGTTTGTTCAGGAGGATTATTGAAACTTAGATTTTACGTTGTTTATCGGTGGTTTAATGCTATTATTTCGCTTCATGTGCGATTACGAGCAAAGTAGTTGGGATACAAATTATTATTATACACGTTTATAGATCAGATACATTGGGTAATTAATTCTAAAAAGTACAGCCCTCTATCTATTTTAGTTTGTTCAGGACGATTTGTACAACCGAAATAAAACGACATTCTCACTACATAGCAAAAAAAAACAAAAAAGCGTCTTAACAACAACTCGTAACAACTTTGTTCCAATCCGGCGGTCGTCCGTCGATAAACCGGAAGTGGATTCTGAGAAGCTCACTATTTGTCTACTTCTACTCGACGCTACGAGTCCTCTGCTACAGTAGTCTGCTTAACAAAGTCCAACTCCCATATTTACAATATCCAATTTCTCTCGGACCATTTAGCTCGTCTAGCATTCAGAGGTACGAGCGCGGAATCCAGATGGCGTTGGACGTATCCACGCTAGATTGGCCGCCGACACACTCGCCGTAAAACAAAAGAAAAACAACCGCGACGACGGCGTTTTCCTCCGGAGCTGGCGCTAAGGAAAAAGCACGGACGGGTTTTCGCTACTCGCGTCTTGGCGGTTTTTGTTCGTATGACTCATGGCGGTTCAGGATAAAGTTTTACAACCGCGGGGGTAGTTGAGATAAAGAGTTGCGGATGGTGGGTGGGCCGCTTAGGTTTAAATTGGTGCTTCAGAAGTGGGATGAATTTTTACCTCCAGACGAGGTAAAAATTACTGTCTATACAGTTTTATTCCTCACCATAATAATAATAATAATGATGTTTATTTAGTTAAAAGAAACTAATAATCACAATAAATTTGGTTTCCTAAGTACTAAACTTATCAACTAGTTAAAATTAGCCAATACATGAACCCGACATGATGTTTTAAAAAGACTTAGCGAACTACTGTTTTTTATATCACTCGGTAGGGTGTTAAACATCTTCAGTGCTTTATAATAAAATGAATTTTGTGTGCTGCTTTTTGTATATTTTGGTAATCTGAAGTGGTCCTTTTGCTGAGTATTGTATTCATGCTGCTGAGTATTTTATGTTGAATAATTACTCATATAATTTGGTAGTTTATTATTTATGCATTTATATACCAACGTGAGTGCCTCATATACCGTTCCATGTTTAACGTTAAGAAAATTTAATTTACTCAACATGGTCTCGATACTGGTTAACCTGGAGCTTTGTAATAAAATTCTGAGTGCTCGATTTTGTTGTACTTGAATCTTTTTAATGTCTTTGTCTGTACACAAAAATAATATACTGCTGCAATAGTAAAAATATGGTTCTATAATCGTATGGTACAAAGATATTCTAGCTTTTAATGTAAGTTTATTAGATATTCCGCCTAAGTAGCTAATCTTTCGACTCGACCTTTTTAACTATATATTCCATATTACTCGTAAATTTCAAATTATTATCTAAAATGACGCGTAGATATTTAAATTTCTCCACTATCTCAACAACTGTGTTATCGATAACTATGTCTGGTGTAGGGTTTACCGAATTTCTATTTCCCAATACCATAGCTTTTGTTTTCAATACATTCAAACATAATTTGTTTTCTTTATACCAATTTGATATCGATACTGATTCGGAGTTTAATGTCGCGATTACATCAGGTAAGTTAATAAATAACAAATAAATAACAAATAAATAGCAAATAAATAAGAAATAAATAACAAATAAATGACAAGTAAATAACAAATAAATAACAAATAAATAGCAAATAAATAGCAAAATAAATAGCAAATAAACAACAAATAAATACCAATTAAATAACATTATATTCTCTGCATTATATTAAATTTAAAGCAACTTGCCCCTATGACATTTTATCGCAAAAAACTGAAAACTCAATTTGCGCGACAGGACGTTCATCAGAAAAGCACGTTCGTCCTTTTTTTCCACCAATCCCCGAACAAACACATTCACTAATTAACCAATTAAATAAATGACTCCTCCGAAACCTTCCAGTGGTAACAAACAAGCCCGACGTCCACACTACATAACGGGGCAACTTCGGAGTGGATTAGAATTATTACTCGCAGACAAAACAACCCCCCGTTACCCCTAGCAACTTCCCACTATTATCCAAGTTACCTTGTGTCAAGATCATTACCGACTTAGACTAGTCCTACCCAGAATTTCGAAACTTTAAGGTCGAGCGCAGGGGCGGACTCAGAAGATCCGCTAATTAGTTTGTTAAACAACGCAAGATCAAGTCGTTACGCCGAAAACAATTCCATTGTTTCGTGTATGTGGCCGCGAACGAATCCATCAAGATTCCGGGGTTACTTGGCCGGTAAAACAGTGCGTCGACTCATAATTCTCCCCAAGAAAATTTCGAAAGTTAGCGACGAGGTAATAACTCTTAAAGTTGGGGGTGCAGATGGTGTGTTTTGATAGGAAAGCAGGTGGCAACAAGTTGCCAGTAAATGAGGATGTTCCATTAATGCAACCACAAATCACGGTTGGTTATAAAAGGCGGTAAATTATTATTTTTTTGTGATGTGGTAGCTTTTATTTAAGACCAGCACAAGGTTTAGGGTAGTTTGATTAATAAAATTAATAGAAAACCTAGAAATAACCTGGAAGTTCAATAAAAAATGGCATTAAAATCGATTTCCAACTCATTTCCCGGCGCCTCCACCATAATGGTAATTAGTGATTTTCTCGCAATTTAAACCACGTAACAACTTTTTTCTGTCAAATATATTTAATTACTAGTTAAAAAGATCCAATACAATACAATTGCGTTTGCCAATTTTATTCAATTGTTTTCCATAGCATTTTATGTAGCCATTGAACATATCAAATATAACGTTGGTTCGACAGGCTGACTTCAAACAATCGGAGAACGGTAATTGGTTGAAATGGTTAATTGTAACATTGTTATGTGAGCCGATAGTTGATATAATGTATGGACGGGATATTGGCTTCACTGGCCGGAAATGCTGCTAATGCGGTGCGTATAGCATCACAAATACGCTGGGGCGTCATTATTACATTTTGTTCTTCGAAATGTGCACAGCCGTTAGATACGTGACTCGAACATGCCTACTATAAACCAGCGGGATAATTAAATTAATGAACGTTGTATGTAAACTATGATAGAAAGATATGTATCAAAGTTTAATTGCAGATAACTGATTGTCATTTAATACTTTGTTGAATTTAAAATTAAGAAAAGTTTATAAACATAAAAGTTACAGGAGTTAACTTATGGAGAGCCGCTGAGTATTTCATCGAACTAAAATTGAAAATTTAAACTTGAAAAATGACAGGTCGCATATGTGACGTTTTAAATGACTAAATGAATGTTTGAAGGGTAGGAACAATTCTTATTTATTGTGATACTCAATCCATTGATGAATAATAACATAAAAGTTATTTGGGAATTTTAAATGTATCATAGCTTTTTGCGACTTTATTTTTTACGTAATCACTATAATTTTACTTCATTGCTTCCGATTTTTGTTTGCTATAAAGTAAATATGTACGATGTTTGTTTTAATTCTAAGTACTGGCCTGTGGTGCAGGCTGTAAGTCGACCTCGAATCCCGAACCGGTGACTACAACGTGACGTACTTGCGCCCCAAAATCATATCGCATATTTAATCGCTTCATTAAATTACCGAACATCTGAATTGACTTTCTATTTCAACACTATTAAATAATCGTTGACAGAACATTTTATGTCCTTTTTCTAAAACTAATCAATACACAGATAGAAAAGATTTCTTGTTTTAAAGAAATGTATTTGTTTGAATTTATTCTTTTGGGTCAAAACATATTTCTTTGACGCCAACAATATTTACTTCATTGAATACTCTAGTTTACTTGCTTGCAGAGATTAATTTATTTGAAATATTTATTTAAGAGGAAGAAATATATATGGATACAAACAAAAATTACTTTCCTTTAAAGTAATATTTTAATTTTGATTTTAGAAAAACGCTTCTTTACACCAATGAAATATAATTTTGATTCTAATATATAATTTTGTATATAAGGAGAGATTTATTTCGCTTAAAGTAATATTTTGTCTTTGGCTTAAAAATAGGTTTATTTCCGCCAAAGAAATCATATTTTGATTAAAATAAATATATTTGTACACAAGAAGAGATTTATTTCCTTTAAAGTAATATTTTTGTTTTGGCTTTAAAATAGGTTTACTTCCACCAAAGAAATAATATTTTGATTCAAATAAATATATTTTTAATGTCATCCAACTGTATTGTTAGGTGGCGCTGTAAACTCTCTCGTCGCACTTCGTACATATCGAGAGTATAAAGCCGCGTGATCGACAGTATAGAACTTATAGAGTACAGTGCCTACAGGTTCAAGTTGCGATTCCAAATCAGAGTACACTTTACTAACTTAACCTTGACTATATGTTGGGTTGGGAAGACCAAGCACTGGTCGAGGATGTGCGACATCCCAAAAAGGAGGTGACACATAGCGAGTCTTCCGAAAAATTCTTGTCTATTAATTCCTTCAACAAATTAATAATTTTAAGCATTTTAACTCGACCAACAATTTTGTTAATTTAAAAAAATGTAATTGTTTCACTCAACACAATCATAATTATTTGAAGTAAATAAATCTCATTTCTTATAATACACAAATTGCAAACTTTTTAACTGGAAATATAAGTTGTTTGACACAAATCAACGTTCTTTTTACCAAACAAATATTTCAAATAAATGCGTTTTTATCCGCAAATAAATATTTCTTTGCCTGTGTTGAAACAACAAATTTCTTTGAGTCAATGCATATTTATTTGAACCAAACAAAAATTTCTCTCTGTGTATAAATAAAGGCATTTTGCAGAGAAATTGAATGGATTTTGCATTCGGCTACAATTAATTCCTTTTCTTTTAAACATTCTGACTGGCCATTGAGTATAGACATTTTAGAGTATCCAAAACTCTTCGTAAACAAATTCAACACACAACTTTAAAGCCTTCTCCTGTTATCCAATTACTAACCTGTCTAAAAGAATAATTAGAATCCAGTCAAAGTAAAAATAGCTATTCCACAGACTCAACTCAAGTGAGTGTCTAAAAAGGTATAACAGTGCACAGCGAATGCCATACGTGGTATGCTGAGCTGTTGACAAGCCCCTGCAAAAAATAAAACAGAACGAAACAAGCGACAGTCGCAGAGGATTATTCACTCCCGTACACCGAGAATTATCCTTTGTTGGTCCTTGGGATCCACACACAGCAGAAACGCTCTTGTAGGAATTACTTCTGCTTGCATCCTCAGTTGGAAACTCGACTTTGCTTTGAACCAGTATTTTCTCCTGTCGTTAGACATGTGTACGACTATCATGTTGATTCCTTCCGGGTGTTGAACATTTACTCCGAGTTAAATGTGTCGTCAGAAGTCAGAGTTGGCAATTACACACTTATAGAACACGCATTTGTTCTGGATACATTGAATATCATTATAAAAAATAATTACTTCAACTAGACAACAATTATTATTAACACCTGTTCTTTCTTTTTCAGACTCTCGATATAGATCAAGATGGACAACCCATTCCAGCAATAATCCACAAGAATCAACCACCAAATCAACACTACGGCATGCCTTGACAAAAACCAGATGTGACCACAAACTCTACTCGAATAAATCAAACGCAAAATCAAAACATGTCCAAAATCAAAGCGAGCATCTTGCGAGAAACTTTTAACTTTAACTACCACTTCAAAATTATTTTATAATGCAAAGTGAAGATTAGTTTTGACGATGCAACGGGTTGCGCCTAGGAATGTGACCGCGCCGGGAACCGGAAGTGAGGAGGCGAACCACCTGGGTCAGCTGGAAGGCACTGTGTCGTGCCTGTGGATTTTGACGCCTCTAGCAGCGACGGTGTCGTTGATAGTGGTGCTAGTGTCCATCTTCACCAATCAGTGGCTTCATACCGAGGAGAAGATGAGCAACCCTTCGTATAATGGTACAGGGGAGAAGGATTATCTGTCAAAGATTACAACGTCTGGACTGTGGTCGCTCTGTTTTACAAATCGTAAGTTGATTTTTTGGTTTTAGATTAGTTTAGATTAGATTATTTCTCGGTTTTTAACATACTGTGATAAGAAAATGAATATTTTTTAAGTAGATGTGACTGTGTATGATAAAAGGGACTTAGTTACATCGGTAATTGATGGTTTTGATGAATAATATTTGCTTTTTTTTGCTAACTTTACAACTAATTTCATGCACTATAAATGATCTTAATTTCTGTTGTTAAGTTTTTAAGAAATACATTCTTTTGGTTTGATTTTAAAAGACGTTTCTTAACACCAAATAAATCTAAATTTTATTCAAACAAATATATTTGTACACAAGGAGAGATTTACTTCCCTCAATGAAATATTGTTACTTTGGCTTAAAAGTCGGTTTAGTTTGTGGGTTGAGAAGTGTCAAATCAACAAACCGGATGTCCTAAAATAAAGTTCAATGCTGTAGATTTCTTATTTTATCTAACTACACAAATATATCTGAATTTCTGACAGTTATATTTTGTTTTTGCTACTACATATGATAAATTTAATTTAATAACTTTTGTATCCATTATTTTAGCAATTTGTATGATATATATGTAGTATTGTATTCATTATAATTTAATAGTTAAAATTTTCTTTTGATATTGGTAAAGAAATAAGCCTGTTAAATAAATAATACTTGTGTGTTTTCTATAAATATTATATTGAAAGTGATCTGAAGTTCTATTAGTAGTTAAGTCTATCAAAATTATTTTATTATCAATTTCTTTTTCGCATGTAATTTTTTATTTAAAGGCATATTTTTAGTTTGTTCAATAAAAAGTCAATTAATTTAGTATTTGTATTCAAAGCACAGAAAATATCATCGTTACCAGAATGTTACAGTTCCTTAAAGTAAATATTTATTTTCTATGTGGCCAACAAATAAGTTGGACTACCCATACATAGCTAGCAAGAAATTTTGTTGTCAAGTAATATTGACCAAATCTATAATATTCTCAATGTTAGTGCTATCAAAATGATGTGTTTTGGATATGATGTACAATCTAGTAAAAATAACAGTGTTCCATTGATGGGAACATTTGTCTATAGATTAAATACATAAGCTAATTTTTATTAACAATGAACTACTTTAGCGTCAAAATTTAGACAGAATAAGTATCTATAATAAGTTATCTAGTTTATTTTTTATTCCATTTAAAAAATGAGAATAATTTTGAAAAAAAAGAAACACCTCCGCCTGTATTTGAACCAGGAATCCTCGAATTTCCGGTTGACAGCTCTCCTAAATTTCCACAGCTTCTGTAGCTCAACTGGGAGAGCTGTCAACCGGATATTGAAGGGTTCCTGGTTCAAATCTAGGCGAAGGCGTTTTTTCGAAAAATTATCCTCACCTGAGTTAATTATCAATCGCTTCTTTAGTTGATTCTACATTACTGACGAGTTTACGTAATAACCATTTTCCCTTGAACTATCAAAGATGTTCGCTTGACATCTTTTTCTCGAAAATTTTCTTGTGTATGGACATCAACTGTTATGTCATCATTAAGACAATTAACATATCCATCAGAATCAACAAAAAAAGTATGTAATGTTTAATACTACTGCAGTGCAAAATTTCTCACACCAGAACTACCTCACATTAAACTTACCACCAGCCTGCAATAAAGCACACAGACTTTAAACCTCTAAACCTATATAATCTTGCACGTAACTATTCTGTAGAACCGCAGGACCTTCGCCACATGTAATTGACTGAAATTATGTAACCACAGTCCGTACCCTGTTATAATGAATCCCCCGAAGCACAACTGGTCGTGTTAGCTCCTTATATATCTGTCTTCGTGCTTCGTTGTAATTCCAACCTCAATGCAGGTGTGTGTATTTCTAATATGAAACCGCAACCGTAGTAAACACCGGCTTGTAAAGCACATATTAGACGGTTTACTGCAGTCGGTGCGGCTCTAAACGCGCCACGTGACCCTCATATCAAACGGAACCGCGGCTGCGGCCATGTTTACTCATAATTCCGGGTAATTACCGGATAAGTTGTTTCCCGGACTGTTTGTTAACTCGGAACGTCGTAACTTCCGAACCGTTCCAAGTAGGAAAAATCTAATAATACCACCGTAATCAGCATCAAAAACTGCATCAAGAACCACAAATTTAATTTGATTGAAGGCAGTTGAGTTTCCGCCGACTGGCTAAAATTTTGTAAGAAATCATATATTTGAAATTATAATTTTGAAGTGACACTCATATCTCAAACTAGGACCCGGATCAACATGAAACCTATGCTATCCTACTAAAATGGGTGCGCTGATTCAAAATTCACATAGAAAAAGCCTCTGTCTCCACTGGTTACCGAGTTGTGTTGAAATTACGTTATTCCAAATAACACAAAAATAACGGCAATGGACCACATAACTTCAAAATGGTATATGTTAGTCCTATAAAAGTATATATATTTTTGATGTACTCATCGAGAGCTATGATTTGGTGGTCGGTTAACCTTTCTATCACCTACGGTTGCAAAGTTCAATTTTTTTCTATCTCAAAGTGCTAAATTTAGACCGAAGAAACAGTTGTAGCTTTTTGAGAGATAGAGGGTTTTGATGTAGTCATGCTTATGCATTGGGTTGTGCTGAATTCAACGGTGAGCTCGGTTTTCCCGTAACGCGTACGGTTCGGCCAGAAAGTGGGAAAGTATAGTTTCCGCGGTTTCTCGCGGGTTTCTCGCGAACCGCGCACCTTAGAGCCACGCGGTTTTCAGAAATGAATTCCTCGTCCAATTTCCCATCCGGTACCGTTTGAAACGTGAAGATTGGTCGATTAGATCAGACACAGCTTGCGTTAAAAGTTTCTAACATACTTAATTGGCTGTTTTTGCATTATTTTTGATACCTTGGGAACGCCATAACTTCCGAACCGTTCCAAATAGGAAAAATCTAATGATACCGGCGTAATCAGCGTCAAGAATTGTATCAAGAACCGCAATTTTAATTTGATTGAAGCCAGTTGAGTTTTCGCCGACTGTCTAAAATTTTGTAAGAAATCACATATTTGAAACTATAATTTTGAAGTAGCACACATATCTCAAAAACTAGGACCCAAATGAACTTGAAACCTATGCTATCCTACTAAAATGGGTGCGCTGATTCCAAATTCACATAGAAAAAGTCTCTGTCTCTACTGGTTACCGAGTTGTGCTGAAATTACGCTATTCCAAATAACATAAAAATAAAGGCAATGGACCACATAAGTTCAAAATAGTATATGTTAGGCCTACAACAGTATATATATTTTTGATGTACTCATCGAGAGCTATGATTTGGTGGTCGGTTTACCTTTCTATCACCAACGGTTACAAAGTTCATTTTTTTTCTATCTCAAAGTGCTAAATTTAGAACGAAAATAATTTTATAATTTTTCGAGAGGTAGAGGGTTTTGATGTAGTCATGCTTATGCATTGGGTTGTGCTGAATTCAACGGTGAGCTCGGTTTTCCCGTAACGCGTACGGTTCGGCCAGAAAGTGGGAAAGTATAGTTTCCGCGGTTTCTCGCGGGTTTCTCGCGAACCGCGCACCTTTGAGCCACGCGGTTTTCAGAAATGAATTCCTCGTCCAATTTCCCATCCGGTACCGTTTGAAACGTGAAGATTGGTCGATTAGATCAGACACAGCTTGCGTTAAAAGTTTCTAACATACTTAATTGGCTCTTTTTGCATTATTTTTGATACCTTGGGAACGCCATAACTTCCGAACCGTCCCAAATAGGAAAAATCTAATGATACCGGCGTAATCAGCGTCAAGAATTGTATCAAGAACCGCAATTTTAATTTGATTGAGTTTTCGCCGACTGTCTAAAATTTTGTAAGAAATCACATATTTGAAACTATAATTTTGAAGTAGCACACATATCTCAAAAACTAGGACCCAAATGAACTTGAAACCTATGCTATCCTACTAAAATGGGTGCGCTGATTCCAAATTCACATAGAAAAAGTCTCTGTCTCTACTGGTTACCGAGTTGTGCTGAAATTACGCTATTCCAAATAACATAAAAATAAAGGCAATGGACCACATAAGTTCAAAATAGTATATGTTAGGCCTACAACAGTATATATATTTTTGATGTACTCATCGAGAGCTATGATTTGGTGGTCGGTTTACCTTTCTATCACCAACGGTTACAAAGTTCATTTTTTTTCTATCTCAAAGTGCTAAATTTAGAACGAAAATAATTTTATAATTTTTCGAGAGGTAGAGGGTTTTGATGTAGTCATGCTTATGCATTGGGTTGTGCTGAATTCAACGGTGAGCTGGGTTTTCCCGTAACGCGTACGGTTCGGCCAGAAACTGGGAAAGTATAGTTTCCGCCGTTTTTCGCGGTTTTCTCGCGAACCGAGCACCTTAGAGCCACGCGGTTTTCAGAAATGAATTTCTCGTCCAATTTCCCATCCGGTACCGTTTGAAACGTGAAGATTGGTCGATTAGATCAGACACAGCTTGCGTTAAAAGTTTCTAACATACTTAATTGGCTCTTTTTGCATTATTTTTGATACCTTGGGAACGCCATAACTTCCGAACCGTTCCAAATAGGAAAAATCTAATGATATCGGCGTAATCAGCGTCAAGAATTGTATCAAGAACCGCAATTTTAATTTGATTGAAGCCAGTTGAGTTTTCGCCGACTGTCTAAAATTTTGTAAGAAATCACATATTTGAAACTATAATTTTGAAGTAGCACACATATCTCAAAAACTAGGACCCAAATGAACTTGAAACCTATGCTATCCTACTAAAATGGGTGCGCTGATTCCAAATTCACATAGAAAAAGTCTCTGTCTCTACTGGTTACCGAGTTGTGCTGAAATTACGCTATTCCAAATAACATAAAAATAAAGGCAATGGACCACATAAGTTCAAAATAGTATATGTTAGGCCTACAACAGTATATATATTTTTGATGTACTCATCGAGAGCTATGATTTGGTGGTCGGTTTACCTTTCTATCACCAACGGTTACAAAGTTCATTTTTTTTCTATCTCAAAGTGCTAAATTTAGAACGAAAATAATTTTATAATTTTTCGAGAGGTAGACGGTTTTGATGTAGTCATGCTTATGCATTGGGTTGTGCTGAATTCAACGGTGAGCTGGGTTTTCCCGTAACGCGTACGGTTCGGCCAGAAAGTGGGAAAGTATAGTTTCCGCGGTTTTTCGCGGTTTTCTCGCGAACCGAGCACCTTAGAGCCACGCGGTTTTCAGAAATGAATTCCTCGTCCAATTTCCCATCCGGTACCGTTTGAAACGTGAAGATTGGTCGATTAGATCAGACACAGCTTGCGTTAAAAGTTTCTAACATACTTAATTGGCTCTTTTTGCATTATTTTTGATACCTTGGGAACGCCATAACTTCCGAACCGTCCCAAATAGGAAAAATCTAATGATACCGGCGTAATCAGCGTCAAGAATTGTATCAAGAACCGCAATTTTAATTTGATTGAAGCCAGTTGAGTTTTCGCCGACTGTCTAAAATTTTGTAAGAAATCACATATTTGAAACTATAATTTTGAAGTAGCACACATATCTCAAAAACTAGGACCCAAATGAACTTGAAACCTATGCTATCCTACTAAAATGGGTGCGCTGATTCCAAATTCACATAGAAAAAGTCTCTGTCTCTACTGGTTACCGAGTTGTGCTGAAATTACGCTATTCCAAATAACATAAAAATAAAGGCAATGGACCACATAAGTTCAAAATAGTATATGTTAGGCCTACAACAGTATATATATTTTTGATGTACTCATCGAGAGCTATGATTTGGTGGTCGGTTTACCTTTCTATCACCAACGGTTACAAAGTTCTGATGTAGTCATGCTTATGCATTGGGTTGTGCTGAATTCAACGGTGAGCTGGGTTTTCCCGTAACGCGTACGGTTCGGCCAGAAAGTGGGAAAGTATAGTTTCCGCGGTTTCTCGCGGTTTTCTCGCGAACCGAGCACCTTAGAGCCACGCGGTTTTCAGAAATGAATTCCTCTTCCAATTTCCCATCCGGTACCGTTTGAAACGTGAAGATTGGTCGATTAGATCAGACACAGCTTGCGTTAAAAGTTTCTAACATACTTAATTGGCTCTTTTTGCATTATTTTTGATACCTTGGGAACGCCATAACTTCCGAACCGTTCCAAATAGGAAAAATCTAATGATACCGGCGTAATCAGCGTCAAGAATTGTATCAAGAACCGCAATTTTAATTTGATTGAAGCCAGTTGAGTTTTCGCCGACTGTCTAAAATTTTGTAAGAAATCACATATTTGAAACTATAATTTTGAAGTAGCACACATATCTCAAAAACTAGGACCCAAATGAACTTGAAACCTATGCTATCCTACTAAAATGGGTGCGCTGATTCCAAATTCACATAGAAAAAGTCTCTGTCTCTACTGGTTACCGAGTTGTGCTGAAATTACGCTATTCCAAATAACATAAAAATAAAGGCAATGGACCACATAAGTTCAAAATAGTATATGTTAGGCCTACAACAGTATATATATATTTTTGATGTACTCATCGAGAGCTATGATTTGGTGGTCGGTTTACCTTTCTATCACCAACGGTTACAAAGTTCATTTTTTTTCTATCTCAAAGTGCTAAATTTAGAACGAAAATAATTTTATAATTTTTCGAGAGATAGAGGGTTTTGATGTAGTCATGCTTATGCATTGGGTTGTGCTGAATTCAACGGTGAGCTCGGTTTTCCCGTAACGCGTACGGTTCGGCCAGAAAGTGGGAAAGTATAGTTTCCGCGGTTTCTCACGGTTTTCTCGCGAACCGAGCACCTTAGAGCCACGCGGTTTTCAGAAATGAATTCCTCTTCCAATTTCCCATCCGGTACCGTTTGAAACGTGAAGATTGGTCGATTAGATCAGACACAGCTTGCGTTAAAAGTTTCTAACATACTTAATTGGCTCTTTTTGCATTATTTTTGATACCTTGGGAACGCCATAACTTCCGAACCGTTCCAAATAGAAAAAATCTAATGATACGGGCGTAATCAGCGTCAAGAATTGTATCAAGAACCGCAATTTTAATTTGATTGAAGCCAGTTGAGTTTTCGCCGACTGTCTAAAATTTTGTAAGAAATCACATATTTGAAACTATAATTTTGAAGTAGCACACATATCTCAAAAACTAGGACCCAAATGAACTTGAAACCTACGCTATCCTACTAAAATGGGTGCGCTGATTCCAAATTCACATAGAAAAAGTCTCTGTCTCTACTGGTTACCGAGTTGTGCTGAAATTACGCTATTCCAAATAACATAAAAATAAAGGCAATGGACCACATAAGTTCAAAATAGTATATGTTAGGCCTACAACAGTATATATATTTTTGATGTACTCTTCGAGAGCTATGATTTGGTGGTCGGTTTACCTTTCTATCACCAACGGTTACAAAGTTCATTTTTTTTCTATCTCAAAGTGCTAAATTTAGAACGAAAATAATTTTATAATTTTTCGAGAGATAGAGGGTTTTGATGTAGTCATGCTTATGCATTGGGTTGTGCTGAATTCAACGGTGAGCTCGGTTTTCCCGTAACGCGTACGGTTCGGCCAGAAAGTGGGAAAGTATAGTTTCCGCGGTTTCTCACGGTTTTCTCGCGAACCGAGCACCTTAGAGCCACGCGGTTTTCAGAAATGAATTCCTCTTCCAATTTCCCATCCGGTACCGTTTGAAACGTGAAGATTGGTCGATTAGATCAGACACAGCTTGCGTTAAAAGTTTCTAACATACTTAATTGGCTCTTTTTGCATTATTTTTGATACCTTGGGAACGCCATAACTTCCGAACCGTTCCAAATAGGAAAAATCTAATGATACCGGCGTAATCAGCGTCAAGAATTGTATCAAGAACCGCAATTTTAATTTGATTGAAGCCAGTTGAGTTTTCGCCGACTGTCTAAAATTTTGTAAGAAATCACATATTTGAAACTATAATTTTGAAGTAGCACACATATCTCAAAAACTAGGACCCAAATGAACTTGAAACCTATGCTATCCTACTAAAATGGGTGCGCTGATTCCAAATTCACATAGAAAAAGTCTCTGTCTCTACTGGTTACCGAGTTGTGCTGAAATTACGCTATTCCAAATAACATAAAAATAAAGGCAATGGACCACATAAGTTCAAAATAGTATATGTTAGGCCTACAACAGTATATATATTTTTGATGTACTCATCGAGAGCTATGATTTGGTGGTCGGTTTACCTTTCTATCACCAACGGTTACAAAGTTCATTTTTTTTCTATCTCAAAGTGCTAAATTTAGAACGAAAATAATTTTATAATTTTTCGAGAGATAGAGGGTTTTGATGTAGTCATGCTTATGCATTGGGTTGTGCTGAATTCAACGGTGAGCTGGGTTTTCCCGTAACGCGTACGGTTCGGCCAGAAAGTGGGAAAGTATAGTTTCCGCGGTTTCTCGCGGTTTTCTCGCGAACCGAGCACCTTAGAGCCACGCGGTTTTCAGAAATGAATTCCTCTTCCAATTTCCCATCCGGTACCGTTTGAAACGTGAAGATTGGTCGATTAGATCAGACACAGCTTGCGTTAAAAGTTTCTAACATACTTAATTGGCTCTTTTTGCATTATTTTTGATACCTTGGGAACGCCATAACTTCCGAACCGTTCCAAATAGGAAAAATCTAATGATACCGGCGTAATCAGCGTCAAGAATTGTATCAAGAACCGCAATTTTAATTTGATTGAAGCCAGTTGAGTTTTCGCCGACTGTCTAAAATTTTGTAAGAAATCACATATTTGAAACTATAATTTTGAAGTAGCACACATATCTCAAAAACTAGGACCCAAATGAACTTGAAACCTATGCTATCCTACTAAAATGGGTGCGCTGATTCCAAATTCACATAGAAAAAGTCTCTGTCTCTACTGGTTACCGAGTTGTGCTGAAATTACGCTATTCCAAATAACATAAAAATAAAGGCAATGGACCACATAAGTTCAAAATAGTATATGTTAGGCCTACAACAGTATATATATATTTTTGATGTACTCATCGAGAGCTATGATTTGGTGGTCGGTTTACCTTTCTATCACCAACGGTTACAAAGTTCATTTTTTTTCTATCTCAAAGTGCTAAATTTAGAACGAAAATAATTTTATAATTTTTCGAGAGGTAGACGGTTTTGATGTAGTCATGCTTATGCATTGGGTTGTGCTGAATTCAACGGTGAGCTGGGTTTTCCCGTAACGCGTACGGTTCGGCCAGAAAGTGGGAAAGTATAGTTTCCGCGGTTTTTCGCGGTTTTCTCGCGAACCGAGCACCTTAGAGCCACGCGGTTTTCAGAAATGAATTCCTCGTCCAATTTCCCATCCGGTACCGTTTGAAACGTGAAGATTGGTCGATTAGATCAGACACAGCTTGCGTTAAAAGTTTCTAACATACTTAATTGGCTCTTTTTGCATTATTTTTGATACCTTGGGAACGCCATAACTTCCGAACCGTTCCAAATAGGAAAAATCTAATGATACCGGCGTAATCAGCGTCAAGAATTGTATCAAGAACCGCAATTTTAATTTGATTGAAGCCAGTTGAGTTTTCGCCGACTGTCTAAAATTTTGTAAGAAATCACATATTTGAAACTATAATTTTGAAGTAGCACACATATCTCAAAAACTAGGACCCAAATGAACTTGAAACCTATGCTATCCTACTAAAATGGGTGCGCTGATTCCAAATTCACATAGAAAAAGTCTCTGTCTCTACTGGTTACCGAGTTGTGCTGAAATTACGCTATTCCAAATAACATAAAAATAAAGGCAATGGACCACATAAGTTCAAAATAGTATATGTTAGGCCTACAACAGTATATATATTTTTGATGTACTCATCGAGAGCTATGATTTGGTGGTCGGTTTACCTTTCTATCACCAACGGTTACAAAGTTCATTTTTTTTCTATCTCAAAGTGCTAAATTTAGAACGAAAATAATTTTATAATTTTTCGAGAGATAGAGGGTTTTGATGTAGTCATGCTTATGCATTGGGTTGTGCTGAATTCAACGGTGAGCTGGGTTTTCCCGTAACGCGTACGGTTCGGCCAGAAAGTGGGAAAGTATAGTTTCCGCGGTTTCTCGCGGTTTTCTCGCGAACCGAGCACCTTAGAGCCACGCGGTTTTCAGAAATGAATTCCTCTTCCAATTTCCCATCCGGTACCGTTTGAAACGTGAAGATTGGTCGATTAGATCAGACACAGCTTGCGTTAAAAGTTTCTAACATACTTAATTGGCTCTTTTTGCATTATTTTTGATACCTTGGGAACGCCATAACTTCCGAACCGTTCCAAATAGGAAAAATCTAATGATACCGGCGTAATCAGCGTCAAGAATTGTATCAAGAACCGCAATTTTAATTTGATTGAAGCCAGTTGAGTTTTCGCCGACTGTCTAAAATTTTGTAAGAAATCACATATTTGAAACTATAATTTTGAAGTAGCACACATATCTCAAAAACTAGGACCCAAATGAACTTGAAACCTATGCTATCCTACTAAAATGGGTGCGCTGATTCCAAATTCACATAGAAAAAGTCTCTGTCTCTACCGGTTACCGAGTTGTGCTGAAATTACGCTATTCCAAATAACATAAAAATAAAGGCAATGGACCACATAAGTTCAAAATAGTATATGTTAGGCCTACCACAGTATATATATTTTTGATGTACTCATCGAGAGCTATGATTTGGTGGTCGGTTTACCTTTCTATCACCAACGGTTACAAAGTTCATTTTTTTTCTATCTCAAAGTGCTAAATTTAGAACGAAAATAATTTTATAATTTTTCAAGAGATAGAGGGTTTTGATGTAGTCATGCTTATGCATTGGGTTGTGCTGAATTCAACGGTGAGCTGGGTTTTCCCGTAACGCGTACGGTTCGGCCAGAAAGTGGGAAAGTATAGTTTCCGCGGTTTCTCGCGGTTTTCTCGCGAACCGAGCACCTTAGAGCCACGCGGTTTTCAGAAATGAATTCCTCGTCCAATTTCCCATCCGGTACCGTTTGAAACGTGAAGATTGGTCGATTAGATCAGACACAGCTTGCGTTAAAAGTTTCTTACATACTTAATTGGCTGTTTTTGCATTATTTTTGATACCTTGGGAACGCCATAACTTCCGAACCGTTCCAAATAGGAAAAATCTAATGATACCGGCGTAATCAGCGTCAAGAATTGTATCAAGAACCGCAATTTTAATTTGATTGAAGCCAGTTGAGTTTTCGCCGACTGTCTAAAATTTTGTAAGAAATCACATATTTGAAACTATAATTTTGAAGTAGCACACATATCTCAAAAACTAGGACCCAAATGAACTTGAAACCTATGCTATCCTACTAAAATGGGTGCGCTGATTCCAAATTCACATAGAAAAAGTCTCTGTCTCTACCGGTTACCGAGTTGTGCTGAAATTACGCTATTCCAAATAACATAAAAATAAAGGCAATGGACCACATAAGTTCAAAATAGTATATGTTAGGCCTACCACAGTATATATATTTTTGATGTACTCATCGAGAGCTATGATTTGGTGGTCGGTTTACCTTTCTATCACCAACGGTTACAAAGTTCATTTTTTTTCTATCTCAAAGTGCTAAATTTAGAACGAAAATAATTTTATAATTTTTCGAGAGATAGAGGGTTTTGATGTAGTCATGCTTATGCATTGGGTTGTGCTGAATTCAACGGTGAGCTGGGTTTTCCCGTAACGCGTACGGTTCGGCCAGAAAGTGGGAAAGTATAGTTTCCGCGGTTTCTCGCGGTTTTCTCGCGAACCGAGCACCTTAGAGCCACGCGGTTTTCAGAAATGAATTCCTCGTCCAATTTCCCATCCGGTACCGTTTGAAACGTGAAGATTGGTCGATTAGATCAGACACAGCTTGCGTTAAAAGTTTCTTACATACTTAATTGGCTGTTTTTGCATTATTTTTGATACCTTGGGAACGCCATAACTTCCGAACCGTTCCAAATAGGAAAAATCTAATGATACCGGCGTAATCAGCGTCAAGAATTGTATCAAGAACCGCAATTTTAATTTGATTGAAGCCAGTTGAGTTTTCGCCGACTGTCTAAAATTTTGTAAGAAATCACATATTTGAAACTATAATTTTGAAGTAGCACACATATCTCAAAAACTAGGACCCAAATGAACTTAAAACCTATGCTATCCTACTAAAATGGGTGCGCTGATTCCAAATTCACATAGAAAAAGTCTCTGTCTCTACCGGTTACCGAGTTGTGCTGAAATTACGCTATTCCAAATAACATAAAAATAAAGGCAATGGACCACATAAGTTCAAAATAGTATATGTTAGGCCTACAACAGTATATATATTTTTGATGTACTCATCGAGAGCTATGATTTGGTGGTCGGTTTACCTTTCTATCACCAACGGTTACAAAGTTAATTTTTTTTCTATCTCAAAGTGCTAAATTTAGAACGAAAATAATTTTATAATTTTTCGAGAGATAGAGGGTTTTGATGTAGTCATGCTTATGCATTGGGTTGTGCTGAATTCAACGGTGAGCTGGGTTTTCCCGTAACGCGTACGGTTCGGCCAGAAAGTGGGAAAGTATAGTTTCCGCGGTTTCTCGCGGTTTTCTCGCGAACCGAGCACCTTAGAGCCACGCGGTTTTCAGAAATGAATTCCTCGTCCAATTTCCCATCCGGTACCGTTTGAAACGTGAAGATTGGTCGATTAGATCAGACACAGCTTGCGTTAAAAGTTTCTAACATACTTAATTGGCTCTTTTTGCATTATTTTTGATACCTTGGGAACGCCATAACTTCCGAACCGTTCCAAATAGGAAAAATCTAATGATACCGGCGTAATCAGCGTCAAGAATTGTATCAAGAACCGCAATTTTAATTTGATTGAAGCCAGTTGAGTTTTCGCCGACTGTCTAAAATTTTGTAAGAAATCACATATTTGAAACTATAATTTTGAAGTAGCACACATATCTCAAAAACTAGGACCCAAATGAACTTGAAACCTATGCTATCCTACTAAAATGGGTGCGCTGATTCCAAATTCACATAGAAAAAGTCTCTGTCTGTACTGGTTACCGAGTTGTGCTGAAATTACGCTATTCCAAATAACATAAAAATAAAGGCAATGGACCACATAAGTTCAAAATAGTATATGTTAGGCCTACAACAGTATATATATTTTTGATGCACTCTTCGAGAGCTATGATTTGGTGGTCGGTTTACCTTTCTATCACCAACAGTTACAAAGTTCATTTTTTTTCTATCTCAAAGTGCTAAATTTAGAACGAAAATAATTTTATAATTTTTCGAGAGATAGAGGGTTTTGATGTAGTCATGCTTATGCATTGGGTTGTGCTGAATTCAACGGTGAGCTCGGTTTTCCCGTAACGCGTACGGTTCGGCCAGAAAGTGGGAAAGTATAGTTTCCGCGGTTTCTCGCGGTTTTCTCGCGAACCGAGCACCTTAGAGCCACGCGGTTTTCAGAAATGAATTCCTCGTCCAATTTCCCATCCGGTACCGTTTGAAACGTGAAGATTGGTCGATTAGATCAGACACAGCTTGCGTTAAAAGTTTCTAACATACTTAATTGGCTCTTTTTGCATTATTTTTGATACCTTGGGAACGCCATAACTTCCGAACCGTTCCAAATAGGAAAAATCTAATGATACCGGCGTAATCAGCGTCAAGAATTGTATCAAGAACCGCAATTTTAATTTGATTGAAGCCAGTTGAGTTTTCGCCGACTGTCTAAAATTTTGTAAGAAATCACATATTTGAAACTATAATTTTGAAGTAGCACACATATCTCAAAAACTAGGACCCAAATGAACTTGAAACCTATGCTATCCTACTAAAATGGGTGCGCTGATTCGAAATTCACATAGAAAAAGTCTCTGTCTCTACTGGTTACCGAGTTGTGCTGATATTACGCTATTCCAAATAACATAAAAATAAAGGCAATGGACCACATAAGTTCAAAATAGTATATGTTAGGCCTACAACAGTATATATATATATATTTTTGATGCACTCTTCGAGAGCTATGATTTGGTGGTCGGTTTACCTTTCTATCACCAACGGTTACAAAGTTCATTTTTTTTCTATCTCAAAGTGCTAAATTTAGAACGAAAATAATTTTATATTTTTTCGAGAGATAGGGGGTTTTGATGTAGTCATGCTTATGCATTGGGTTGTGCTGAATTCAACGGTGAGCTGGGTTTTCCCGTAACGCGTACGGTTCGGCCAGAAACTGGGAAAGTATAGTTTCCGCGGTTTCTCGGGGTTTTCTCGCGAACCGACCACCTTAGAGCCACGCGGTTTTCAGAAATGAATTCCTCGTCCAATTTCCCATCCGGTACCGTTTGAAACGTGAAGATTGGTCGATTAGATCAGACACAGCTTGCGTTAAAAGTTTCTAACATACTTAATTGGCTCTTTTTGCATTATTTTTGATACCTTGGGAACGCCATGACTTCCGAACCGTTCCAAATAGGAAAAATCTAATGATAATGATACCGGCGTAATCAGCGTCAAGAATTGTATCAAGAACCGCAATTTTAATTTGATTGAAGCCAGTTGAGTTTTCGCCGACTGTCTAAAATTTTGTAAGAAATCACATATTTGAAACTATAATTTTGAAGTAGCACACATATCTCAAAAACTAGGACCCAAATGAACTTGAAACCTATGATATCCTACTAAAATGGGTGCGCTGATTCCAAATTCACATAGAAAAAGTCTCTGTCTGTACTGGTTACCGAGTTGTGCTGAAATTACGCTATTCCAAATAACATAAAAATAAAGGCAATGGACCACATAAGTTCAAAATAGTATATGTTAGGCCTACAACAGTATATATATTTTTGATGTACTCATCGAGAGCTATGATTTGGTGGTCGGTTTACCTTTCTATCACCAACGGTTACAAAGTTCATTTTTTTTCTATCTCAAAGTGCTAAATTTAGAACGAAAATAATTTTATATTTTTTCGAGAGATAGGGGGCTTTGATGTAGTCATGCTTATGCATTGGGTTGTGCTGAATTCAACGGTGAGCTGGGTTTTCCCGTAACGCGTACGGTTCGGCCAGAAAGTGGGAAAGTATAGTTTCCGCGGTTTCTCGCGGTTTTCTCGCGAACCGAGCACCTTAGAGCCACGCGGTTTTCAGAAATGAATTCCTCGTCCAATTTCCCATCCGGTACCGTTTGAAACGTGAAGATTGGTCGATTAGATCAGACACAGCTTGCGTTAAAAGTTTCTTACATACTTAATTGGCTGTTTTTGCATTATTTTTGATACCTTGGGAACGCCATAACTTCCGAACCGTTCCAAATAGGAAAAATCTAATGATACCGGCGTAATCAGCGTCAAGAATTGTATCAAGAACCGCAATTTTAATTTGATTGAAGCCAGTTGAGTTTTCGCCGACTGTCTAAAATTTTGTAAGAAATCACATATTTGAAACTATAATTTTGAAGTAGCACACATATCTCAAAAACTAGGACCCAAATGAACTTGAAACCTATGCTATCCTACTAAAATGGGTGCGCTGATTCGAAATTCACATAGAAAAAGTCTCTGTCTCTACTGGTTACCGAGTTGTGCTGAAATTACGCTATTCCAAATAACATAAAAATAAAGGCAATGGACCACATAAGTTCAAAATAGTATATGTTAGGCCTACAACAGTATATATATTTTTGATGTACTCATCGAGAGCTATGATTTGGTGGTCGGTTTACCTTTCTATCACCAACGGTTACAAAGTTCATTTTTTTTCTATCTCAAAGTGCTAAATGTAGAACGAAAATAATTTTATATTTTCTCGAGAGATAGGGGGTTTTGATGTAGTCATGCTTATGCATTGGGTTGTGCTGAATTCAACGGTGAGCTGGGTTTTCCCGTAACGCGTACGGTTCGGCCAGAAAGTGGGAAAGTATAGTTTCCGCGGTTTCTCGCGGTTTTCTCGCGAACCGAGCACCTTAGAGCCACGCGGTTTTCAGAAATGAATTCCTCGTCCAATTTCCCATCCGGTACCGTTTGAAACGTGAAGATTGGTCGATTAGATCAGACACAGCTTGCGTTAAAAGTTTCTAACATACTTAATTGGCTGTTTTTGCATTATTTTTGATACCTTGGGAACGCCATAACTTCCGAACCGTTCCAAATAGGAAAAATCTAATGATACCGGCGTAATCAGCGTCAAGAATTGTATCAAGAACCGCAATTTTAATTTGATTGAAGCCAGTTGAGTTTTCGCCGACTGTCTAAAATTTTGTAAGAAATCACATATTTGAAACTATAATTTTGAAGTAGCACACATATCTCAAAAACTAGGACCCAAATGAACTTGAAACCTATGCAATCCTACTAAAATAGGTGCGCTGATCCCAAATTCACATAGAAAAAGTCTGTGTCTCTACTGGTTACCGAGTTGTGCTGAAATTACGCTATTCCAAATTAACATAAAAATAAAGGCAATGGACCACATAAGTTCAAAATAGTATATGTTAGGCCTACAACAGTATATATATTTTTGATGTACTCTTCGAGAGCTATGATTTGGTGGTCGGTTTACCTTTCTATCACCAACGGTTACAAAGTTCATTTTTTTCTATCTCAAAGTGCTAAATTTAGAACGAAAATAATTTTATAATTTTTCGAGAGATAGAGGGTTTTGATGTAGTCATGCTTATGCATTGGGTTGTGCTGAATTCAACGGTGAGCTGGGTTTTCCCGTAACGCGTACGGTTCGGCCAGAAACTGGGAAAGTATAGTTTCCGCGGTTTCTCGCGGTTTTCTCGCGAACCGAGCACCTTAGAGCCACGCGGTTTTCAGAAATGAATTCCTCGTCCAATTTCCCATCCGGTACCGTTTGAAACGTGAAGATTGGTCGATTAGATCAGACACAGCTTGCGTTAAAAGTTTCTAACATACTTAATTGGCTCTTTTTGCATTATTTTTGATACCTTGGGAACGCCATAACTTCCGAACCGTTCCAAATAGGAAAAATCTAATGATACCGGCGTAATCAGCGTCAAGAATTGTATCAAGAACCGCAATTTTAATTTGATTGAAGCCAGTTGAGTTTTCGCCGACTGTCTAAAATTTTGTAAGAAATCACATATTTGAAACTATAATTTTGAAGTAGCACACATATCTCAAAAACTAGGACCCAAATGAACTTGAAACCTATGCTATCCTACTAAAATGGGTGCGCTGATTCGAAATTCACATAGAAAAAGTCTCTGTCTCTACTGGTTACCGAGTTGTGCTGATATTACGCTATTCCAAATAACATAAAAATAAAGGCAATGGACCACATAAGTTCAAAATAGTATATGTTAGGCCTACAACAGTATATATATTTTTGATGTACTCATCGAGAGCTATGATTTGGTGGTCGGTTTACCTTTCTATCACCAACGGTTACAAAGTTCATTTTTTTTCTATCTCAAAGTGCTAAATTTAGAACGAAAATAATTTTATATTTTTTCGAGAGATAGGGGGTTTTGATGTAGTCATGCTTATGCATTGGGTTGTGCTGAATTCAACGGTGAGCTGGGTTTTCCCGTAACGCGTACGGTTCGGCCAGAAAGTGGGAAAGTATAGTTTCCGCGGTTTCTCGCGGTTTTCTCGCGAACCGAGCACCTTAGAGCCACGCGGTTTTCAGAAATGAATTCCTCGTCCAATTTCCCATCCGGTACCGTTTGAAACGTGAAGATTGGTCGATTAGATCAGACACAGCTTGCGTTAAAAGTTTCTTACATACTTAATTGGCTGTTTTTGCATTATTTTTGATACCTTGGGAACGCCATAACTTCCGAACCGTTCCAAATAGGAAAAATCTAATGATACCGGCGTAATCAGCGTCAAGAATTGTATCAAGAACCGCAATTTTAATTTGATTGAAGCCAGTTGAGTTTTCGCCGACTGTCTAAAATTTTGTAAGAAATCACATATTTGAAACTACAATTTTGAAGTAGCACACATATCTCAAAAACTAGGACCCAAATGAACTTGAAACCTATGCTATCCTACTAAAATGGGTGCGCTGATTCCAAATTCACATAGAAAAAGTCTCTGTCTCTACCGGTTACCGAGTTGTGCTGAAATTACGCTATTCCAAATAACATAAAAATAAAGGCAATGGACCACATAAGTTCAAAATAGTATATGTTAGGCCTACCACAGTATATATATTTTTGATGTACTCATCGAGAGCTATGATTTGGTGGTCGGTTTACCTTTCTATCACCAACGGTTACAAAGTTCATTTTTTTTCTATCTCAAAGTGCTAAATTTAGAACGAAAATAATTTTATAATTTTTCGAGAGATAGAGGGTTTTGATGTAGTCATGCTTATGCATTGGGTTGTGCTGAATTCAACGGTGAGCTGGGTTTTCCCGTAACGCGTACGGTTCGGCCAGAAAGTGGGAAAGTATAGTTTCCGCGGTTTCTCGCGGTTTTCTCGCGAACCGAGCACCTTAGAGCCACGCGGTTTTCAGAAATGAATTCCTCGTCCAATTTCCCATCCGGTACCGTTTGAAACGTGAAGATTGGTCGATTAGATCAGACACAGCTTGCGTTAAAAGTTTCTTACATACTTAATTGGCTGTTTTTGCATTATTTTTGATACCTTGGGAACGCCATAACTTCCGAACCGTTCCAAATAGGAAAAATCTAATGATACCGGCGTAATCAGCGTCAAGAATTGTATCAAGAACCGCAATTTTAATTTGATTGAAGCCAGTTGAGTTTTCGCCGACTGTCTAAAATTTTGTAAGAAATCACATATTTGAAACTATAATTTTGAAGTAGCACACATATCTCAAAAACTAGGACCCAAATGAACTTGAAACCTATGCTATCCTACTAAAATGGGTGCGCTGATTCGAAATTCACATAGAAAAAGTCTCTGTCTCTACTGGTTACCGAGTTGTGCTGAAATTACGCTATTCCAAATAACATAAAAATAAAGGCAATGGACCACATAAGTTCAAAATAGTATATGTTAGGCCTACAACAGTATATATATTTTTGATGTACTCATCGAGAGCTATGATTTGGTGGTCGGTTTACCTTTCTATCACCAACGGTTACAAAGTTCATTTTTTTTCTATCTCAAAGTGCTAAATGTAGAACGAAAATAATTTTATATTTTTTCGAGAGATAGGGGGTTTTGATGTAGTCATGCTTATGCATTGGGTTGTGCTGAATTCAACGGTGAGCTGGGTTTTCCCGTAACGCGTACGGTTCGGCCAGAAAGTGGGAAAGTATAGTTTCCGCGGTTTCTCGCGGTTTTCTCGCGAACCGAGCACCTTAGAGCCACGCGGTTTTCAGAAATGAATTCCTCGTCCAATTTCCCATCCGGTACCGTTTGAAACGTGAAGATTGGTCGATTAGATCAGACACAGCTTGCGTTAAAAGTTTCTAACATACTTAATTGGCTGTTTTTGCATTATTTTTGATACCTTGGGAACGCCATAACTTCCGAACCGTTCCAAATAGGAAAAATCTAATGATACCGGCGTAATCAGCGTCAAGAATTGTATCAAGAACCGCAATTTTAATTTGATTGAAGCCAGTTGAGTTTTCGCCGACTGTCTAAAATTTTGTAAGAAATCACATATTTGAAACTATAATTTTGAAGTAGCACACATATCTCAAAAACTAGGACCCAAATGAACTTGAAACCTATGCAATCCTACTAAAATAGGTGCGCTGATCCCAAATTCACATAGAAAAAGTCTGTGTCTCTACTGGTTACCGAGTTGTGCTGAAATTACGCTATTCCAAATTAACATAAAAATAAAGGCAATGGACCACATAAGTTCAAAATAGTATATGTTAGGCCTACAACAGTATATATATTTTTGATGTACTCTTCGAGAGCTATGATTTGGTGGTCGGTTTACCTTTCTATCACCAACGGTTACAAAGTTCATTTTTTTCTATCTCAAAGTGCTAAATTTAGAACGAAAATAATTTTATAATTTTTCGAGAGATAGAGGGTTTTGATGTAGTCATGCTTATGCATTGGGTTGTGCTGAATTCAACGGTGAGCTGGGTTTTCCCGTAACGCGTACGGTTCGGCCAGAAACTGGGAAAGTATAGTTTCCGCGGTTTCTCGCGGTTTTCTCGCGAACCGAGCACCTTAGAGCCACGCGGTTTTCAGAAATGAATTCCTCGTCCAATTTCCCATCCGGTACCGTTTGAAACGTGAAGATTGGTCGATTAGATCAGACACAGCTTGCGTTAAAAGTTTCTAACATACTTAATTGGCTCTTTTTGCATTATTTTTGATACCTTGGGAACGCCATAACTTCCGAACCGTTCCAAATAGGAAAAATCTAATGATACCGGCGTAATCAGCGTCAAGAATTGTATCAAGAACCGCAATTTTAATTTGATTGAAGCCAGTTGAGTTTTCGCCGACTGTCTAAAATTTTGTAAGAAATCACATATTTGAAACTATAATTTTGAAGTAGCACACATATCTCAAAAACTAGGACCCAAATGAACTTGAAACCTATGCTATCCTACTAAAATGGGTGCGCTGATTCGAAATTCACATAGAAAAAGTCTCTGTCTCTACTGGTTACCGAGTTGTGCTGATATTACGCTATTCCAAATAACATAAAAATAAAGGCAATGGACCACATAAGTTCAAAATAGTATATGTTAGGCCTACAACAGTATATATATTTTTGATGTACTCATCGAGAGCTATGATTTGGTGGTCGGTTTACCTTTCTATCACCAACGGTTACAAAGTTCATTTTTTTTCTATCTCAAAGTGCTAAATTTAGAACGAAAATAATTTTATATTTTTTCGAGAGATAGGGGGTTTTGATGTAGTCATGCTTATGCATTGGGTTGTGCTGAATTCAACGGTGAGCTGGGTTTTCCCGTAACGCGTACGGTTCGGCCAGAAAGTGGGAAAGTATAGTTTCCGCGGTTTCTCGCGGTTTTCTCGCGAACCGAGCACCTTAGAGCCACGCGGTTTTCAGAAATGAATTCCTCGTCCAATTTCCCATCCGGTACCGTTTGAAACGTGAAGATTGGTCGATTAGATCAGACACAGCTTGCGTTAAAAGTTTCTTACATACTTAATTGGCTGTTTTTGCATTATTTTTGATACCTTGGGAACGCCATAACTTCCGAACCGTTCCAAATAGGAAAAATCTAATGATACCGGCGTAATCAGCGTCAAGAATTGTATCAAGAACCGCAATTTTAATTTGATTGAAGCCAGTTGAGTTTTCGCCGACTGTCTAAAATTTTGTAAGAAATCACATATTTGAAACTACAATTTTGAAGTAGCACACATATCTCAAAAACTAGGACCCAAATGAACTTGAAACCTATGCTATCCTACTAAAATGGGTGCGCTGATTCCAAATTCACATAGAAAAAGTCTCTGTCTCTACCGGTTACCGAGTTGTGCTGAAATTACGCTATTCCAAATAACATAAAAATAAAGGCAATGGACCACATAAGTTCAAAATAGTATATGTTAGGCCTACCACAGTATATATATTTTTGATGTACTCATCGAGAGCTATGATTTGGTGGTCGGTTTACCTTTCTATCACCAACGGTTACAAAGTTCATTTTTTTTCTATCTCAAAGTGCTAAATTTAGAACGAAAATAATTTTATAATTTTTCGAGAGATAGAGGGTTTTGATGTAGTCATGCTTATGCATTGGGTTGTGCTGAATTCAACGGTGAGCTGGGTTTTCCCGTAACGCGTACGGTTCGGCCAGAAAGTGGGAAAGTATAGTTTCCGCGGTTTCTCGCGGTTTTCTCGCGAACCGAGCACCTTAGAGCCACGCGGTTTTCAGAAATGAATTCCTCGTCCAATTTCCCATCCGGTACCGTTTGAAACGTGAACATTGGTCGATTAGATCAGACACAGCTTGCGTTAAAAGTTTCTAACATACTTAATTGGCTCTTTTTGCATTATTTTTGATACCTTGGGAACGCCATAACTTCCGAACCGTTCCAAATAGGAAAAATCTAATGATACCGGCGTAATCAGCGTCAAGAATTGTATCAAGAACCGCAATTTTAATTTGATTGAAGCCAGTTGAGTTTTCGCCGACTGTCTAAAATTTTGTAAGAAATCACATATTTGAAACTATAATTTTGAAGTAGCACACATATCTCAAAAACTAGGACCCACATGAACTTGAAACCTACGCTATCCTACTAAAATGGGTGCGCTGATTCCAAATTCACATAGAAAAAGTCTCTGTCTCTACTGGTTACCCAGTTGTGCTGAAATTACGCTATTCCAAATAACATAAAAATAAAGGCAATGGACCACATAAGTTCAAAATGGTATATGTTAGGCCTACAATAGTATATATATTTTTGATGTACTCATCGAGAGCTATGATTTGGTGGTCGGTTAACCTTTCTATCACCAACGGTTGCAAAGTTCAATTTTTTTCTATCTCAAAGTGCTAAATTTAGAGCGAAAATAATTTTATAATTTTTCGAGAGATAGAGGGTTTTGATGCATTGGGTTGTGCTGAATTCAACGGTGAGCTCGGTTTTCCCGTAACGCGTACGGTTCGGCCAGAAAGTGGGAAACTATGGTTTCCGCGGTTTTTCGCGTTTTTCTCGCGAACCGAGCACCTTAGAGCCACGCTGTTTTCAGAAATGGATTCCTCGTCCAATTTCCTATCCGGTACCGTTTGAAACGTGAACATCGGTCGTTTAGATCAGACACAGCTTGCGTTAAAAGTTTCTAACATACTTAATTGGCTATTTTTGCATTATTTTTGATACCTTGGGGACGCCATAACTTCCGAACCGTTCCAAGTAGGAAAAATCTAATGATACCGGCGTAATCAGCGTCAAGAATTGTATCAAGAACCGCAATTTTAATTTTATTGAAGGCGGTTGAGTTTTCGCCGACTGGCTAAAATTTTGTAAGAAATCACAGATTTGAAACTATAATTTTGAAGTGGTACACATATCTCAAAAACTAGGACCCGGATCAACATGAAACCTATGCTATCCTACTAAAACGGGTGCGCTGATTCCAAATTCACATAGAAAAAGTCTCTGTCTCTACTGTTTACCGAGTTGTGCTGAAATTACCTTATTCCAAATAACACAAAAATAAAGGAAATGGACCACATAACTTCAAAATGGTATATGTTAGGCCTATAAAAGTATATAAATTTTTGATGTACTCACCGAGACCTACCATTTGGTGAGGGTTTAACCTTTCTATCGCGAACGGTTGCAAAGTTCAATTTTTTTCTATCTAAAAGTGCTAAATTTGGAGCGAAAATAAATTGCCAACTTTTTAAGAGATAGACCGTTCTAATGTAGTCATGCTTATGCATTGGGATGTGCTGAATTCAACTGTGACCTCGGTTTTCCCGTAACGCGGCCGAACCGGCCAGAAAGTGGGAAAGTATAATTTCCCCGGTTTCTCGCGGTTTTCTCACGAACAGCGCACCTTAGAGCCATGCGGTTTTCAGAAATGGATTCCTCGTCCAATTTCCCATCCGGTACCGTTTGAAACGTGAACATCGGTTGATTAGATCAGACACAGCTTGCGTTAAAAGTTGCTAACATACTGAATTGGCTGTTTTTGCATTATTTTTGATATCTTGGGAACGTCATAACTTCCGAATCGTTCCAAGTAGGAAAAATTTAATGATACCGGCGTAATCAGCGGCGCAAACAGTATTAAGGACCATTTTGATTTATTCGGTAATAACTGTAGAAGGGTATTAAATCCTATGTATTAGTTTTGTCTCCGGCGACTCCGCCATTTTAGCTCATTTTCGATATTCATCAATAGGGTTTATAATCTCAACAAATAAATTTTGCATCAAGAGCGTAGTTTTTAGAGAAATTCGAGGGTGCGTTAACATAGCATCCACGTCGGAAACACACCGGGTGTTTCCAAGGCGATTCCTATTTCTCTTTTTCCTCGCATCTAACAGATTGCTAGTGCACCGACATGGTCCACAGATGGCGTGCACAGGTGGACGCTTCTTAGACATCGTTGCTCTCAATTTTTACCGCCATTTTTCGCGGCCTTCAGGGCCATAATAGCGCTCCTAACTTCATTCCGGTGATCGCTTATTCATGGCCGCAACCCGTCGTACTCCCCTCCACACTCTTCTCTATCGTCTTTTGTTTCCAAGCTGTCTACGCTTCACAGCTAACTGGGATGTACACCGACAATATCTCACTCCACCATACACACCCTCAGGTTATTATATTTTCCTCGAATTTATGTGTGCTTCGGAATTCTTTGACGTTATTTGCTGTCCCCGCGTACGCTCTTCAGATGTCGCTAAAGTCGACCGTTTTCGTGTCATTTACATTTCTCGTGTGCTTTATGTGTAATGTCACGCGTACATTTTTATTAGTTTGCAGAAGTTAAGGGTGAAATATGAGTGCGAGAGGGGTTTCGGAGCAACCGCTGTAGCCTGCTCGGTGTGGGTGGTGATTTTTCTTTCGCTACGAGCTAAAAATTTGATGTGATCAACAAAGACCTGCTTATAGAGGTTTTCGTTCTGTCAATCTACTGTAGAATAACTATCAAATACCGTTCATCATTTTAACTTAATGCTGAGCTAAATATAATCGATATAAATTGCTACTGACAGTGGCCTGTTCGCATGCCGTGCTGCCCAAACAGTTGTTAGACGCGATGTTTGTGTTAATAACCGTGAAATATGCTAAACTTGTATGGCCGTCTTCGACAAAGCATCACGTCCATGCATTGTGGTAACGCGGTCCATTGTTTTAAACTTTGTATGTGTGCCACAGGCTCAGTGTCTGCCCATAGAACTGATTTGCATTGTCTATACCTATGGCAACAGAGAACAGTTTACACAACCAGCGTGATATCTAACTAAATTGATAAAAGATTGTTTCTAGAGGTTTTGTTTTTTTGTTTAAAAAATTCTTTGTGGTAAACTAGCACTCGTAGAAAGCTGTAATTTACGGTATTTTAAAGCGAATTCATCTGTGACCGAGACATATATAAAAATAACTTTTATCCCATCAACTTTGGATGTAGTCTCACATAATGCAAAATCAGAACATTTGAGTCTCTAATTTGTCTAAAGTTCACTGCCTAAATTTTTGTTTTGTTTATTAAATTCTGTGTGGTAAACTAGTCTAGTACTCGTAGAAAGCTGTAATTTACAGTATTTTAAACCGAATTCATCTGTGACCGAGGCATATATTTTTTTTAAATTAATTAACAGCACCCTTACTGGTACTTGTGTATAACACCTAGTCGGAAGACTATCTAGCTATATTAATCTATCCTAAATTGCAACGTATAAAAGGTGTTCTATATTAAGTGTTCCCCATTGGTATAACTTGAATTTAATTTGGATGCCGACGTTTTAAACTTCACACACTGCACGTTGCTCTGCTTTGTTCACCTATCGGCTTTCACTCACATAACACTGTGCTCTGCTTTTTTAACATCACTTCACCAACCCAAAAGGTTTGGTTCTTTTGAGTCTTCGCACCCTGTCACAATTGTCAAGGAGCTGGATTGCCTCGACATTCGTGTGCTGGAGAAGTCTGTTCTGAAGATTCTCTGCAAACTTTCCAATTTCGTTCGTTACTAATTCCATCTCAAGATCCCTGTGGAAATTTCTGTTTCTTATTTACCACGGTGTACCCACGATGTTTCTTAGCACCTTATTTTGGAAGCGTTGAATGATGGTGATATTGCTTGGCTTAGTGCAGCCCCACAGTTGGATACTATAGGTTCACACAGGTTTAAGTATCTGCTTGTAAATTAGGAGTTTATTATATGTCGACAAAGACGACTTCCTACCAATAAGCCAGTACATTTTTTTGTATCGTATGCCCAATTCTTCTCGTTTCGTTTTAACATGTGCTTTCCAGCGGAGCTTGGTGTCTAGCGTCATGCCGAGGTATTTTGCCGTGTTCGAGTAGGGTACGGTGGTGAAATTTATTGTAACTGGAACGTATCGTATTCGCTTGTTGGTAAAGTTTATGTGAACTGATTTGGTTTCGTTCAATGTAATTAGCCACCGTTGCATCCAATCACTAATATCGTTGACAGCATTCTGCAGTTTTAGTGTTGATCCTTCAACATTTGTATCTACTGCCATGATAGCAGTGTCATCAGCAAACGTAGCAACGGTAACACCATCTGGTTGCGGAAGATCATGTGTATATACAAGGTAAACAATTGTGCCAAGTACACTACCTTGTGGTACTCCAGCTTTAATACATTTGAGGGTTGAGTACTCATTATCTTGCTTTATGCGGAAGTATCTGTCAGAAAGATATGATCCTAATAGTTTGCTATACTCGAAGGGTAGTAGCCGATCCAGCTTATAGAGTAGACCTTCGTGCCAAATTTTGTGGATCAATTGTGGAATGTTTGTTTCTGAATCTAAACTGATGAGTGGGTATGATGATTCTTTCATCTAAGATTATCTTCAGTCGTTTTGCAAGTAGTTTTTCAAACAGTTTTGACAATGTGGGCAGTAAAGAAATTGGCCTGTAGGAAGATGCTTCATTTGGTGGTTTTCCAGGCTTGGGAATCATCACTACCTCGGCAGTTTTCCAAACAGATGGCACATATTTATGCCTAAATGCTGCTTTGCAGAGATCTTTACTATGGCTTTTTGAAGCCATATATAAAAATAAAAAAATGTAGTCCCACATAATCCAACACAGAACATTTGAACATTTGTATGGTAAACTAGTACTGAAAGCTGTAATTTACAGTATTTATTATCCAAATCATCTGTGATCGAGGCATATATAAAAATAATTATTAAAGATAATTTAATAAGATTTTAAGTAGTAGAATGTTATAGTTTTGCTTCAAGTGCGATTATGAGCGTAGTTCGGGTACGTTACGTAGGTAGATGTTCTCCTCAAGACACTTGCTATTCAAACATCGTCCTTTAAGACCTTTAGACATGTCTACATCCGGATATAAGGGATTAATTAATATATATTCACCACGTACACCGCACACGGGGGGTGGGTTTTCATGATAATATCGGAAAATTGTCTCTACCGCTCCGAGGCAACGACCTAATTTGCATAGGGTTGGCACGAGGCAGTTATATCTATCCAGCCATTTACAATTGATCGCTCGGGACGCTAGATGGCGTAACTTTGACACCCCACCACTCCATGTTGGATGGTATTCATGACTTTGTGAGTGGAAGTCCGAAGGTTATGAATAGAATTACTTTGACTACACATTTAGGACACTATTAATAATTTGTTAACGTTTTGTTACATCGTTGGTTCATACTAGTTCACTAATATGTAACAGTTCCAGAAATAAGCTAATTTGCAATTCCCTTGGTGGTAGATACACTCTGTATAATACCCCTACGTACGGAACAGAATTTCCATTTTCCTAAACTTTTCTAATATGGACGTTGCAAAATGCAACACACGTGCAAACTGTTCCTCCATACTGCCAGCATTATACTCGTATATATACAAAATTCCAGCTGAACTTTATATAAAGCTTTGCAAACGAGGTTTTTGACTTTAGGATGTCGAATGACTTCTCCGCAATTCCTGCCAGATAACCGCTCATAGTCGAGTGAATAAAAAGCCTGGACCAACCAGTATCTCGGCCATTCCAGCATGTCTTATAGCCATATAGACTGAGGACAGGACATGTAAGAATGCTGTGGCCGTTGTTGGATGGCATCCGGCCAAGACTATAAAGATTCCTAAAATGCACTACCCTCCAACTACCCCAACGTCGAGGGCGTACTTCATACATTCTTAGGACGAGATCCTTTGTGATAGTTTGCTGGTGCCTAGAATCAATTTTCCAATTACTCTTGTAATCTGTCTGAGTGCTGTTTATGGAGCCTGCACGTTAAGGTTAAGATTATTATATATATATATATATATATTCCAACTGTGGTAGGTCACTTACCACGTAGCTAGAGAATTGGTCCCAACACACTACCCTGGGGTACCCCAGCTTTTACTTCTTTTAGTTCCGAGTTTTCATCGATCTGTTTTATTCTGAATAGTCTATCACAGGGGTTCTCAACCTTTTAGGTTCCGTGTACCACATAAATATTCAAATTTCTCTGTGCCATCAACCTTTACACAAATATGCATATTAATACGGACATAAATGAAAAAGTTTATATCAGATTTTAAATCTACATACCTACGTATTATTTCATACCAAAATAATAACTTTTTAACGACAGTTTACTTTGGAAAAAATGGTTCTAAAAAGACAAGAGTCTAACAATAAACAATTTCTTTAAAATAATTTTTCCTACGGATCTAAACATTGGTGTGTATTAATCTTAAAATTTTCTATCAGTCTGAGGAAGTTTCTATCAATTGTTGTTTCTGTTTGGCAGTGAAGTTATCTGGTATACTCATAGTTTTTGGAGTTCTGATCCAATTTTCATTGTCATAGTTTTCTGGAAAATAACTGTTAAACTTGCTTATTATGATAATGATTTTTTTTCAAGAAAGCCTTCTAATGCTGACAATAAACTACATTTATTTTATTAACTTCTTTTTATTGTTGCGTTAATTTTACAATAATAAAATAATAATATAAACAATAACAATAAACGACCATTTCTCCCTGCAAAACTAAATTTATA
The DNA here is from genome assembly GCA_964023965.1 of Melinopterus prodromus. Lineage (NCBI taxonomy): Eukaryota > Metazoa > Arthropoda > Insecta > Coleoptera > Scarabaeidae > Melinopterus > Melinopterus prodromus. The sequence goes on from OZ030396.1 coordinate 4,251,612, forward strand.
TTATTCAACTTTCCAAAAATATCAGCTAAATATGCTAACCGGACTATCCACAATTCATCAAAGAAACAATATTTGAAGTCGAAATTAGCTTCTGCATGGAAAACTTGAACTTCTGATTTAAGTACGAAGAGACACTGTTATCTTTTTACTGTTTGGTCCAAAACTGTTTTTAGTCTGTCTGGTATGGATTTTGCTGCTAGAAAATCCCGATGGATTTTGCAGTGAGTGAATTTTGCATCCAAATTATACTCTTAAATCTTCGGATTTTGCATTATGTGGGGCAATATCCAAAGTCGATGAGTTAAAGATTATTTTTAAAATATATGCCTCAGTCACAGATGAATTGAAAAATCTAATAATCTAAAAACAGTCATGTGGGAACACATAAGTCGTTGTAATTGGAAGAACTAATGACAGAAAAGCAACAATCTTAGTTGAAAAACAGATATTATTAAAAATTCTGGGATAAGACTTCGTGATAAGGCTGTTCAAGTTGCAATTTGAGATTAACAAAACATATGGGCTGACTTTTTACAAATTGTGTCAAAATAGTAAAGTAATAATTAAGACTAAAACAACTGTAGCAATACAATTAAGATAATCGTAATTAAAAACACCCAAACATTTTAATAAACCAGCTTTTGTAATAAATGTATAATTGTAAATTCGCTGTAATGTATCTTAACAATAAAAATATTCGTATAACATAACAAGAATCAACAATATCGCGGTAAATCGGTTCCCAAATCTAGCAAGCACGTTGTCTACTCGATCACTAGCGTCGCATCCAATACACGCGTGGAGGGGTAATCTAGTAACGACCAGCTGATAGCGGGTATGCACTGCGCAAGGTCAAATTCTTTGGTTTTCCGACGCTTTGTGTACAGCGTGTTTTTCAACTTGATCTTACTCATATATCGCTATTTTTCATGCGATTTTAACCGGATAAACGGCAAAATAACGTGCATAGCTTGATACTAAGTGTACCCGACATGATATTTAGTGGTTTCCGTGATGTTTCAACAAGATCCCAGTATAGTTTAAGACGAATTATATAGAGCGTTGTATCAAAAAGGTTAGTTTTTTGATTCTCTTATAATTTGTTCGTAATATTTCGTGTTTATGTATCAAATATAAACATGCCAAGACAGTTTTAGGTGTATTTAGCGTAAATATGCACTAGTAGCACTATTCGGTTGCATGTAAAATTATTTTATGTCGGTGGAAAACAAGCTTTGCTATGCAAGTTCGTATCTGTATTGGTTTTAGAGTGTACGGTGTTGCCTTGTGGGGGTAGAAAGAGGGACTTCGGGGAGTAGCTCGGGGGGGCTCTGAGCAAACCCTTATTGCGAAATATATGATGTCCCCGGTGGCCTAAATGCCCGTAGGCCAGTGGGTTCCAAGACCCGTTTCAATTTTATGGTAATTCAGTGCAAAAGGGGCCCAGAAACTATGATTATATCTGAGGATATAGAGTATGCGGTGCGAAATTTGAAATTTATCTGCGGTCCCTCTCCACCCCCGGTGCTTGTAAGGACCGTATTCGGTAAGGGTATATCGGTGGTTGGAGACTGTGGGGTGACATAAGCAAGAAGTTAATGTTGTGTATTCAATTTGTTTTCTGGGTTTGGTGTTTTTTGATTTGTTGTGGTGTTTTCGGGGGGTTTTCTGTAATTTTTTTAAACCTGGGTGGTTGGTTACAAAGGCAGTTATACCTGTATTTGTTTGCGCATTGCATGTTAAAAAGGAGATTTTTTTTAATATAGTTGAGTACCTACATTGTACAGTTTATGTTCTTCGTATTGCTTGTTCAAATTCAACATTAATATTTCGTCTTTTGGCATAAAACAAGAATAAGACCTCGACTGTGGTTGAGGTTGACAAATTGTGAATTTGTGAAGTTTTAAATAATTATTTTTTTTAAGGATTTAAAAACTAAACAAAAATCGACCTGAAAATTCAAACTGCAACCATTTCTCCTTCCCATTTTTACCTCTTTTTTAACCAAATGTTGGTTCAACGGTCTTCGGTCTTTATAATTTTCTTTTTGTTTTTTAGAGCTTCTAAAGTTCTTAAAACACACACAACTTCAACTTGAATAGCAAACGTATTTCATTCAGTTGCTGCAGCAAAATGTCTATAACTTTTGCAAAAAATCTTGAATAAATTTGTATCATACATCAAATTGTAGGTACTTAAAAGTTCTAGTAGTCGTCAAATCCTCCGAGTTTTGTCCCATCGATAAGAACCCCTAAATCGCGATAATTTCCGTTCGAATAGCAAACGTATTTCATTCAGTTGCTACAGCATAAATGTCTATAACTTTTGCAAAAATTGTTGCATTAATTTCTATCATACCTCAAATTGTAGGTAATTAAAAGGCGTAGTAGTCCTTCAAAGGTCGGAGTTTTGCCCCATAGACAATGACTCCTAAATGGCAATAATGTCTGTTGCATTCGATCTGATGTCACAAAGTTCTTGTGACAAAAATTTTTATTTCTGGTGATTCTACTGGAACTCATCGCGATTTTTTTCTCAATCCCAAGAACTGGGATTAATAGTTAGTAAAATCGCAGATTTTTCGGAATTTTTGTTAATTTTAATAATAAACTTTAATATTATAGAGCAATTGAATTATTCTTAATTGAATAAAAAATACTTGGCAGGAGACTCAACATGTTTATTATTTCATTATGTCTAGAATTACCGAAAACCAAATAGAAATGTATCTTCTTTTCTCTAAAATTTCATGTTTCAAATTTAACTTTTTTGGTACTTTTACCTATTGAACATAAAAGTAAAGTAAATTTACGCCAAAAAAATCCAAATTTTTGAGTTATTTTTTTCCACATTGTGTTCATATTATTCTGAATCAAACTAATCAAATTAATATTACGCGTTACAAAGACAAATTTTTGTTATTAGATAACGAAGATAATTCCTAAAAAGGGGATCCCATGCTATATGTGTCACTTTAGATAAGGATTACGAGGGTTTACTGTAAAGTGACTAAGGGGTAAATTATATCGTTCCTGTGGCCATACAAAAAATACTAATGACTTTCTGGCAAGTAGGATTTTAACAGAAATTATTTTTGAACTCTTTTTTTTTTGATACATCTCGTCTCATTTTAACATTAAATTCATAATAAAATCCTCTACTAATTTTAAGATAAAAATAAACCTGTTCCATTTGCAAAACAAAACTGTACTGAAACCTAATTTAATATTCAAGAAAATTCATTTTATCAAATTCCAAAGAAACAAAAACTCTCAACACCCCCGAGATAAATTTTCACCCGTCACCGGAAGTAGAAAAACGCAATTAACTCCGCCCAAAAAAATAATATATAAAAAGTTCTACCGACAGGCAAATTTAATAAAATCCCACTTCCGTTTGCGCCCGACTTGTACTACTTCATTTGTTTGAGGAGGGGGGTGAGGGGCGTTTCACCGGATAAGGCGATAAATCAAAAATCAATCACGAGAGGTCGCTGGCAGCTGCCGCGAGGTGGCGCTCCGCCCCTCACAGGAACTGTCAAAGTGTCTGCGATTTACCGGGACTTTTTCCAGCTAGCCGGGAAATTGTGTACGTAATCGTTCTTAACGTGAGAAATCGAAAATAAAGTTTCTTTCATGCCATGACACCTTTGCCATCAACTTGTGTACAGTTATGATTTATGACCTGTACAGCAGTAATTTAATTTGGAGGATAGTGTTTTTTTACATTGTGTATAAGCAAGCTATCAATAATACCGAGAAAAATAGTGAAATTGCTACAAAACTACTTTTGTTGGTTGCACCTTTTTTTAATAGTTAACAGCACCTCATAGGTACTTGAGTATAACACCTAGTCTGATGACTATCTAGCTATATGAATCTAACCTAACCAGCTTTTGTAACATCACTTCACCAACTCAAAAGGTTTGGTTCTTTTGAGTCTTCGCACACTGTCGGTATTGTCAAGAAGCTGGATTGCCTCGACATTCTGGAGAAGTCTGTTTTGATGATTCTCTTCAAACTTTCCAATTTCGTTCGTTACTAATTCCATCTCAAGATCCCTGTGGAGATTTCTGTTTCTTATATACCACGGTGCACCCACGATGTTTCTTAGCACCTTATTTTGGAAGCGTTGAATGATGGTGATATTGCTGGGCTTAGCGCAGCCCCACAGTTGGATACCATAGCGCCACACAGGTTTAAGTATCTGCTTGTAAAGTAGGAGTTTATTATATGTCGACAAATCCGACTTCCTACCATTAAACCAGTATTTTTTTTTGTATCTTATGCCCAATTCTTCTCGTTTCTTTTTAAGTTGTGCTCTCCAGCGGACCTTGGTGTCTAGCGTCATACCGAGGCATTTTGCCATGTTCGAGTAGGGTACGGTGGTGAAATTTATTGTAACTGGAACGTATCGTATTCGCTTGTTGGTAAAGTTTATGTGAACTGATTTGGTTTCGTTCAATGTAATTAGCCACCGTTGCATCCAATCACTAATATCGTTGACAGCATTCTGCAGTTTTACTGTTGCTCCTTCAACATTTGTATCTACTGCCATGATAGCAGTGTCATCAGCAAACGTGGCAACGGTAACACCATCTGGTTGCGGAAGATCATGTGTATATAGAGGGTAAAGAATTGGGCCAAGTACACTACCTTGGGGTACTCCAGCTTTAATACATTTGAGGGTTGAGTACTTATTATCTTGCTTTATGCGGAAGTATCTGTCAGAAAGATATGATCCTAATAATTTGCTATACTCGAAGGGTAGTAGCTGATCCAGCTTATAGAGTAGACCTTCGTGCCAAACTTTGTCAAAGGCTACATCCAGGAATATATAGGAGCATACTTTTCTTCTAAAGTTCTTTCTATGATCATTGTTATTCTGTGCAAGCTGATCAATTGTGGAATGTTTGTTTCTGAATCCAAACTGATGAGTGGGTATGATGTTTCTTTCATCTTTCATCTTTAGGAGTAACGGTAGATATTCAATTTCCGTGGATTATTGTAGAATTAGTAATTCCTTCTAAAGTTCTGTCATTTGGAGTAAAGGATTGTTCCAAGTAGTCGGCAAAGACTATGGCTTTGTGTTTGTCATTTCTAGCCCAGGTTCTTGTATACCACATTAAAATTTTTGTTCAGGTTGCACTTAGAGCCTCTTCTATAGATTGGCGTTTTAGTTTTTTCACTTTTTGTGTAATAAAGGTTGTAAAATATAATTATAAAACTTTTCAATAGAAAAAGCTGTATTAGAAAGCTGTATTACACATAAACAATATAAATAACATCCCTAAGATTTCGTATTGATTTACAACTAACTGTATCGACGCTACACCTTCAGTTTTCAGCGCATCTATCCAGTTGAAAGCGACATCTACCCGAGCTAGAAACGTTACTGTCTGGTTTATCTCACCCGATACAATTCCAATTTGTAGATCATTGTAGACAACTGGAGCTCCTGTGTCACCCTTAAAAATGCATACCAAAATAAACAACGCAATACACAACTAATCCATAAACATACCACTTTTGTTACTGGTGTCATATAGCAGAAGTCGGTGTTGGCATCAAACTTGAGATGTGCTGGTTTCGCTACAGTCTGGCATTCGCCTTTTGTAGACAGAGTAACTGTAGCACATTGATAATTCTCTCCATACTCAGTAACATGCTCATTATCAGGATTTAAAATGCTATGACCATGGCCCATAACAGTAACGTTCAACTTTGGCAAAAATTTAAGAAGTTTTAGATCACTCGCTTGCGCCAACGCTATCTGTTTTGTGTATTTGTTCATTTCGAATGGATCAGTTAACTGAAACGAGAAAAAAATTTACTGGTGTTATGAGAAATACACAAAATAATGTTTTTACTTTTATCAAGCAGTAGCTATACGGGCTGTAAAGGCCTATAATCGAATTCCAGGTGAATTTTGGATGGATAAAAATGCTTTCTGACGCTCGTTCTTGGTTGAAAGTCTTACTGGTGATGTAACCGGATTTTACGGTTATTATCCCTTTACCTTTACAACAAACTGCCGACGTTAGCACGTATTTTCTGGTTAGGAGTGAGCCTCCGCATAAGTTATCAAGTTGCACCTAAATTGTAGAAAATTAAAAACGAACTGAAATATGGAGTTATGGATAAACACTTACGTGATAAGGATGATCGTAATAGTTGCATTTCCCGCCATCGATATTTCTGATAATTAACATTATTATTAGAAATATTAAACATCTCTCTCGTGGTGTTGTCATAATTTTTTCGGTTTACTAATGAGGTAAATGTCATGGTTCTGACAGGATATTATAACCGGTACGTTTGCATGTTGTGTTGTTGCTACTGCTCTTTCAGTAAGAGTTAGCATGTGTGTCATCACCGTAAATTTTGTTGAAGAAATCTCAGTTTATATTTGATTAAACAAGAATGCCATTTGGAATTGACATATTTAACCTGAACCTACCACAAAGGAATTAGGGACGGTATACAGAGTTATTCCCGAACGTATGAAAAAACATTTAGATGAGTTTTTGTTTTTCTTCTTATCTAAATTTTTAGTTAATTCAATGCAAAACGTTTCGTATGGGCTTATTTGGTCCTCAACAATTGGGTGGTCTCAAATGGACTGTGTTCCAGCGCACATAACTGTTGCAGTAAGAGGCTTGCTTAACGAGATGTTCAACGATCGGTGGATTGCGCTTAATGGGTTATACAAATACCGCAAAATAATTTACGCAAAAGTTTTATTTTTAATACATATCGCACAACCGATGTACAAAATATCACTTAGAAATTCATAAACAATAAAACTACATATATTATACTATGAAGTACAATTGCTCTGATTTATTTTATAAGAATTTTTCTTTATCTTTAACTTATTCTTTAAAGCTGAATCACGTGCTTTTTTGATAATTGTTTCGTCAGGATTTCTTACCCTCGTCAGTATGATAACATTAGCTAAAATTTAAGTTCTATATATATACAATTAATTTCTTAAAAAATTCAGCTTACATTTGTGTACAGCATAAAGATCCTGACATTGGTAAAGTATAGCAAAAGAATCATAATCAGTTTCTATAATATTCGTAGCTCTTGTTGCTGAAATACATATCGAAATATAAAACTGAAATATTAGGGGATATGTGTTGTATTTTTTGTGTTACCTGCACTGGTTATGTATTCTGTATACTGTGAGGTATTTTTGTTTTGAACCAAAGTAACTTCTTTTACTTTAAGTTGTCTGAAAGTATAAACAAGAACATATTCTTTATTTAGTTTTTTTAATGTAATGTTTCTTTTTTTCCAGGTAAGTGTTTTTGATGCCTTATATAATTCTACTAGATATGTAAGTAAAGAACATGATACATTAATCTGATTATAAAATACGGACTCACTTATTAATTCTTGTAGATTCCTTCATTGTCACATTACTATTTTTATCACCTTTCGTAAACTGAATTTCCAAACAATTCAATTTAGATTTGACATTTTCAGTCATTTCATACCCATACCATGTCCCTAAAATCTACAAGATTCTTTACTAATATTACATTACTTAAATATCAAAATATTATTTATTACCATATCACCATTATAGTCTTTAATTTGTTTAACACTACCACATCTTCCAATCGCAGACTGTTGAGCATTATTTGAAATAATAAACACAACGAAATATAAACCTATTATGAACATATTGTTGGAGCCACTATTGTCAAATGGAACAAAAACTGACAAAATATGTTGAATTATGAAAAAATGCGTACGTACAGGCCCGGCTTTTGTTTAGTTGTCTACTGGAAAATTTATTAATAATGCTGTATCTAGGACATAATATATTTTTATGCAAGTGTTATACGTTCATTGCTTTTTTATCAGAGATGGTATTTTAACTTTAACTTTAACAGTAGTGCTTATCATTGTAATGTAGAAATAGAATTCAAAATGCCGGCCCTGTCTGCGAATACACGTGTATACATACTTCTGTTATCTGTGGAACTACGCAAATTAGTTACTGCAGCAAATTACAACTACAGTTTGTAGCATTGTCCACATTCTTTTAATTTAAAAATCGGTTAATTGCATTTTTTTTGTAGCATCATCTCATTATTTTTTATAATCTGTAGGAGTTTTCTTTTAAATGCAGTAATGTGAGATTGTAAAAACTGATAATTTTAACTATAAGTGACATGTGTGGTTTAAATATATCTTTTTTTTGCTATTATAGTATTTAAATGTGAAGTTATTATGTGAGATATACCTGGATATACCTGGATGACAACTATATTTGACATAAATTGGTGGCTCAAAAAGGCATTAAAAATCTAATATCTTAATCTGCAATTTCTTTAAAATAATTCTTCCTCTGGATCTAAACATTGGTGTGTGTTAATCTTACAATTTTCTATCACTCTGAGGAAGTTTCTATCAATAGGTGTTTCTCTTTGGCGGTGAAGTTATCTGGTATACTCATAGATTTTGGAGTTCTGATCCAATTTTCATTGTCATAGTTTTCTGGAAAATAACAGTTAAACTTGGTTATTATGATAATGATTTTTTCAAGAAAGCCTTCTAATGCTGACAATAAACTACATTTATTTTTATTAACTTCTTTTTATTGTTGCGTTAATTTTACAATACTAAAATAATAATAATATAAACAATAACAATAAACGATCATTTCTGCCTGCAAAACTAAATTTATATTATTCAACTTTCCAAACATATCAGCGCTAAATATGCTAATCAGACTATCCACAATTCATCAAAGAAACAATATTCGAAGTCGAAATTAGCTTCTGCATGGAAAACTTGAACTTCTGATTTAAGTACGAAGAGACAATGTTATCTTTTTACTGCTTGATCCAATACTGTTGTTAGTCTGTCTGGTATAGATGTTGCTGCTAGAAAATCCCGATGGATTTTGCAGTGAGTGAATTGAGCTTCTGGAGCTACTGTTTTAATTTTTTTTATGAGGGCCGGGATTCTTTTCTGTTAAAGCCCGAGCTCCATCAGTGCAGACACCAATAAATTTCTTCCATGGAATGGAATTGTTAATTGTTAACTTAACATACAATTATTAAAATTTATCATCAGATCTTCTTTCGGGCAGAGGTTCCTAAAATAAAGATTCCTCTGCAATTTCCTCTTCAACTTCAAATCAGTTTTGCTCTCCACATTATGTGTCATTTTTAGGGTCATTCTGTCATTCTGAGTACAATGTTTCTTGGAGACTTATTTATTCTTTCAATGCCTTAAACAAATACAGTTGTACAGTTATTTATACTTCTGATATTTTTTAACTTATTAAGGAATTCATTTAATTATTGTCAACCGCATTGGTCCAAGAGTGTACCCTTGAGGTGTATAGAAATAAAACAACAATTCGCATAACAACAAAACTATATTGGTGAAATGTTATTTGCGTTAGTTCGTGCAACCATTTTGGTTTATTGCCGCCAAATCAGCTGGTGCTGTGCTGAAACCATATTTCTTCATGGCTGCCAACAACTTATCCTTAGTTTCTGAGTCTGGTGTCCTTTTTCTTGTTGACGCGAGTACATTACCTAAAATTTTTATATTAAAATGCGTCGATATTATTCGATATAACTAGGAACCTTGTCCGTCGCTACACCTGTAGTAAATTCCCCATGAGGTGTAGTCTGTATCAACCCACCAGTAATCTACAGTACCTAAAAAAATAAAAAATAAATAAAGATATGAATCAATGGTTATAGAAAATAGTTCTCTAAGTATCACAATAATTGCTATTACCGTCTGGGTAAGAGACAAGCTTTGATGTATTCCCTTCTTGTTTTGTTTTCGAGTCCATCTTTACGTAATCTCTGAAATATAGTGTTTAACATGTGAACTAAGAATGTTATAAGAACATACCCGGTTGCGGTCTTTTGCACCGTCGCGTCGTTGTGACGTTGTCAGTTATGTTGAAGACCAAGCATTCACTCGATGTACCCGGAGGTCCCTTATATTGGGAGTACCAAATGCCAAAAACCTATTTAAACATGCGAGCGGTTTATATCCGTTATGTGCTAGCCGAACACGACGTTTTATCTACGACTCATAAATTCCATTGTATAACAAATATTTTAAATGTATTTGTCGGTAGTGGCGAGGCGACTTGTCAAATAACTGTCATCCACGTAGGTTTCGACAGACTTTGACAGTATGCTCGTATAATGATGACAGTATAAGTCATTATTTATTCATGGATTTTATAGTCATAGATACGTATGCAATGAACTTATTATATGTGAGTTGTAGACAAAAATGTTTGTCTCGTACCTGGTTCCTATCAAAGGTTGGCATCAGCTGGATTGTCTTACATCCTTCAGCTTGAACGCCAGAAGACCAAGCAGCGAAAGCTGCAAAGAGATACAACATCATACTGCTTGTACACTGCATATTGGTTTCGTGTTCTGATGAGGTAGACATCAAGTCGACTTGTATTTATATCAATTCTTTTACTAAGAACATTTTTTACATTATGTTTTTTTAACAAAGCCAATAAACATTTTATTTGCAGAGTGATAACAATAATTGCGTTTGACCATTGTTTTACGAGAGTTTTTAATTGCTTTAATTATTATCCACATAAAATAATAATTACATTTCCTACGGTAAGTTTTGGTATTCACGTCAACAATTTTAGAAATGTAATCACTCAAGAGTTATTTGAACTATTACAATCGGAAATGTCACCATTTAAGATAGGATATTTTAGTGTTATCGTAATAAATATGATGTAAAATAAACCTTGTTGCCATAAGCAAACCAGTAGATTAATATTGACTGAAAATACTGAAATATGACTGAATTAAACGATTATAAGTATTTGCTGATTGGTTTACAGCGAACAGTACGGGTGTTTCATTTGTGGCATTTACATAAACAATTTTTGACGTACATGCCAACTATTGCCGAAAGGAACAGTTTTTTCCTTTGTACTCTCATCTGAATATTTTTATAATTTAATAATAAACAATCCCTAGCTTTGTCTGTGCATTGGCCTGTTATTTCTTATGCGTTCCGTTTGTCTTTAGCGCATAAATAAATATTTCCGATTATGTCCCACTTTCAACAACACAAGTTTAAATTTACCTTATATTGAACAAATTTTTAAATTGGTTTTTGTTTTGCCACGTATATCGGAGATTAATTTTGCTCTTAGACACGCCGATACAAACCATAATATGCATGTAAATACCGTAAAATTTATCATTTCGTTTCACTTGATAATACACCAGTAAAAGTATTGTGATTCGTGGAACGTTGTATTTGATAATTTTGCCTATAAGTGGCAACTTTTAAGTGACACGTAATAGTTTGTGTATTGGTTATTATAGAATTTAAGTTTAAAGTTATTGTCGGATATATGTAGAAGTTTTTTTTTTATAAACAATCATCCTTGCTCTTTTATCCCAGATTGTATTTTAACTTTAACAGTAATGCTCATAATTGCAATGTAGGAATAGAATTCAAAAAGCCGGCCCAGTCTTAAAATACACGTGCAATCATGCTTATCTGTGGAAATACGTAAGTTAGTACTTGAGCAATTACATCTACGGTTTATAGTATTATCCACATTCATTTAATTTAAAAAATAATTTAACTTGCATTTTTGTTTGTAGCGACATCACATTATTTTTATAATCTGTAGTTTTCTTCTAAACACAAGACCTTAAACCTTAAACTTATCTTTATTTGTTATTATAGTATTTAAACTTAAATCGTGCGCTGTGAGATATAACGTCAAGTAACGTCAAGTAAATTCAAAATAAAGAACAGCGTTGGTGCAAGAGTGCACCCTTGAGGTGTACAGGAATAAAACAACAATTTGCAGAACAACTTAATTATATTGGTGAAATATTATATACAGAATGAACCTTAGTTCGTGCAACCATTTTGGTTTATTGTCACCACATCAGGTTTGTCTGTGCTGAAACCATTTTTCTTCATGGATGCCAACAACATTTTCGTAGTTTCTGGATCTGGTATCCTTGCTCTGGTTGATGAGATTACAGTTCCTAAAATATTTGTCTTAAACTACGTCAAATATTCGATCCATCTAGATACCTTTTCCTTGGTCACATTGGTAGTAAACTAAATAGGAAGTATAATCTATATCAACTACCCAGTTATCAGTATTCTCTGAAATAACGAAAATATTAAAATGTCAATCGATAATAATTTTCTGTGTATTATTATAATTATTACTATGTGGTTCTGGTCTAAAGGTAAACTTTGATGTATCTCCTTCTTTGGCTATTGCCAATTTCTCCGTTATATATACTCTGAAACCAAATAATATGTTGAACACGAAAGTATGAATATTTTACGAACTTACCCATCGGAGTTCTTTTTCGATTTTATACTGGTAGTATTAGTTATTGTGTTGTAGTACAAGCACTCACCAAGGTTTTTTGCATCAGGTCCACCAATAAGTTGGGGATACCAAACGCCCAGTCCCTGTTAAAACTATATCATAAATATGCCTTAAAAATGTTGTATAGTACCTTGTTGACGTCAAAGTTTGGTATCTGTTTAAATTTGATACACTTATCAGGTTGATCTCCATAAGACAGAGCCACAAAAGCTATAAAGAGAAACAATATCATTCCACTTTTACAATGCGTGTTGATTTCAGGTACTTATGAGTTCTGCATCATTTCAACTTGTATTAATATCGAATTTTATAATGAACTATGGCGTTTTGATATGATATGTTCAGATTTATAATAATAATTGTGTTTATCGATGGGTTTTTAAGAGTTATGAATATCTTTAACTTTAACTAGTTAATGTAATAAGTACATTTCCTTAAGGGCAGTTTTTGGCATTTATACTGTACGCTATGAATTTTAATTCAATAGCAAACTACAGTTACGATTTCATCTTTGTCTATTTTTTATAGCTAGTATTTTCGCTTTATCGTTTTGGAATTTAGAATTAATTTTTTTTTTCATATAATATATGTTTGAGAGTTTTTTTTTTTAGAAGTTTTATACATCAATATTAAAAAGGCCGCCCCTGTCTAAAAATACACTTGTACACAATCTTTGCTTTTATCTGTGGGAATACACAAAGTGCTACTGCAGCAAATTACAGTTACAGTTTTTAGCATTATCCACATTCTTTCGATTTAAAAATATGGAACTTGCGGCTTTTTTATTGCGACATCTCATTATTTTTATAATCTGTAGGAGTTTACTTCTAAATGCAGAGACGTGATGCAGTTATAACTGCCTGTTTTAACTATAAGTAGTAAACATTCTATAATCAACCACATTGGTCCAAGAGTGTACTCTTGAGGTGTATAGAAATAAAACAACAATTCGCATAACAACATAATTATATTGGTGAAAGGTTATTTGCTGAATGCACGTTAGTTTGTGCAATCATTTTGGTGTATGATCATCAAATCAGCTCTTGCTGTGCTGAAACCATATTTCTTCATGGCTGCGAATAACTTCTTCTTAGTTCCTGAGTCTGGTGTCCTTTTTCTTGTTGATAAGATTACAGTTCCTAAAATTTTTATATTAAAATGCGTCAATGTTATTCGATATAACTAGGAACCTTTTCCGTCGCTACAACTGTAGTAAATTGCCCATGAGGTGTAGTCTGTATCAACCCACCAGTTACCAATAGCAGCTGAAATATAGATACGAATCAATGGTTATTGAGAATGATTTTCTGAGTATCACAATAATTACTATTTTCGTCTGGGTAATAGACAACCTTTGATGTATTTCCTTCTTGTATTCTTTGTGTATCCGTCTTTACGTAATCTCTGAAATATAATGTTTCACATGTGAAGTATGGATATTATAAGCACATACCCACTGGCTGTCCTTTGCCCCATCGTTGTGATGTTGTTAGACCCTGTTACGTTGTAGAACAAACAGTCACTCCGTATAGTCGGAGGCCCCTTATATTGGCCGTACCATACGCCAAAAACCTGTTATAATTATAACAATATCATCAGTATTGATGTATTTTCAAATGTCTGTGTCAATAGTGGCGAGGCGAACTTTCAAACAACTGTCATCCATGTAGGTTTTGACAGACTTTGACAGTACGTTCGTATAATGATGACAGTTCGTTGAATAATGAAGTCAATTTTTAAACGAACTGTCATTATTATACTAAGGTACTATTATCATAATGCTCAGTGTGTATCATGGTAGGCATTATAGAGTCGTGCAATAATATGATAATACGTATGCAATAAACTTATTATATGTGAGTTGTAGATGAAAATGTTTTTTTCGTACCTGGTTCACATCAAAGGTTGGCATCAACTGGATTGTCCTACACTCTTCAGCTTTAACGCCATAAGGCAAAGCAGCGAAAGCTGCAAAGAGACACAACATCATACTACTTTTACACTGCATATTGGTTTCGTGTACTGATGAGTTACACATCATGTCAACTTGTATTTATACCAATTTTTGTAAAAGGAACATTTTTTCCATAAGTTTTACACATATTACACATATTTTAACAACATATTTTGCTGTGCATTATACATTTTTTACTAAGCTATGTGCTGCGAGTGATAACAATTATTGCGTTTGACCATGATTTTTCGCGAGTATTGTATATCTTTAAGCATATCCAGATAGCATAATATGTACGTACTTAAGTTTTGGTATTCACGTCAACAATTTTAGAAATGTGATCACCCAAGAGTCATTTGAGCTAGTACAATCAGGAATGTCACCATTTATGATAGTATATTTTGGTGTTATCCAAACTTTGTTTGGATATTGACCTGTTATTTCTTATGCGTTCCGTTTGGGGATACCAAATGCCAAGCCCCTGTTATAACTATATCATAAACATACTTTGAAAATGTTGTATAGTACCTGCTTGACGTCAAAGTTTGGTATCTTTATCTTTATCATTATTTTTATAATCTCTATGAGTTTTCTTCTAAATGCAGAAACGTGCTGCAGTTAAAACTGCCTCTTTTAACTATAAGTAGTAAAAATTCTATAATCAACCTCATTGGTCCAAGAGTGTACCCTTGAGGTGTATAGAAATAAAACAACAATTCGCATAACAACATAATTATATTGGTGAACTGTTATTTGCTGAATGCACGTTAGTTTGTGCAATCATTTTGGTGTATGATCATCAAATCTAGTTTTGCTGTACTGAAACCATATTTCTGCATAGTTTCTACCAGTTTTGCCATAGTACTTGCATCTGGTGTTCGTGCCCTTGTCGCCGCGACAAGATTTCCTAAAATTTTTATATTAAGATGCGTCAATATTATTCGATATAACTAGGAACCTTTTCCGTAGCCACACATGTAGTTAAGAGACCATGTTGTGTAGTCTGTATCAACGTACCAGGTATATACAGTGGCTGAAATATAAATACGAAATCAATGGTTGTAGAAAATGATTTTCTCACTATCAATAATTACTAGTTGCATTCGGTTTATAGACAAGCTTCGATGTATTTCCTTCCTGAACTATTTCCATGTCCCACTTTAAATATTCGCTGAAATATAATATGTTTAACATTGTGAAGTATGATTATTATAAATAAATACCCAGTGGCGGTCTTCTTCCCCTCTGATACGATGTTGTTGGCGTTTGTTTCGTTGAAGTACATGCAGTCGCCGTATATATCTGTAGTGGGCGGGGTAACAAGTTGGGCGTACCACATGCCAAAAACCTGTTATAACAATATCATCAATATGCCTTAATAGTATATTATTTGACGATCACACAGGTTCAATCCATCTGAAATGGTCCAGAAAAGGACAATTTGACAATTTAAGAAAAAATCACTTTTTTTAAATTGAATTTGCCTATCTTCTGAGAGTGCAAAACCATTTTTTTTTTTATTATTTCATTCAGTTCAGAAATGATGGCCAGTTTTGTGTCAGCGAATCCGACATTTTTCACATTGGTATGTGTTTGCGTTAAACGAAATAACTTTGTTTGAAATTGTCATAGAGAGTTGAAATGAAAATCATGCGATTAAGCACATTCCAAGCTATCTGTTAGGTATATAATGCATAGCGTTTGCGCTTATTATCTGTTTAAAAAATATCTTAATGTTTACTTACGATAGTCCATTAGGAGGCGTTTTCATGATTTTTTTAGGCATGAAGGGGTACTTAATTTGTCCATTCAATATTTTTTAGTAATAACCTTGTATGCAAAGGGATTATAATAAAAAATAGCTTTCTTGCTCCTTCTCCCTGTTGAAGACAAGCTATTGAAATTTCAAAATTTCTTATTTTTACGATGTTTAATATCAAAAATCTCTAATGGTACCAGGACAAAAAAACTGAAAGTTTCAAAATTAATTCATCTTTTCATAAGGTTTAATAATAAATAAAAACATTCTTGTGTATTGCACTGTGTTTGGAATAACCGCCCTTTAAAATGAGAGCAAAATCACATGACGGTAAAACAAATTTAATTAAAAATTCTCAGTAAATCCAAAACAAAGGGACTTATAAAACTAAGTGATATTCATACGTTTCTGAAGTTGATATGATGTAACATCTTATTACACCTTCTGTTGGTTGAGGAAAGAATTTGTGAAAACTTCTAGTTCCTTTTATCTGTTTGGATCTCTGAACTCTATCATAAAGGCTGGTTTTGTGTTCTGAAACCTCTTCTTTTGCCACTAAGACGTACTTTACCCCTGATAGGTGTCCATTGCAAAAGGAGAACATATCTTCTACATTAAGGATTTGGCTATTAACTGGTCTTTGAAGACTGGCTTTAACCACTAGTCGCTTCGTTGTCCCCCCTATACCGTCGCATGCGGTTTTTTTCATGTGCACATCCAAAAAAATGCCATTCGGCATCTAACCCAAAATCTTTTTTATGATACGATAAGTTTGCAAAGTTATTTTTGTTCTTGTATTGACTGCTGCACCACCACAGAAATATATAAGTTTTGATATGCTTGACAGATTTTGTTTTATATAATTAGTTAAATGTTTCTGAAAACAGTCACATATAACTGGCTTCTGGCTCAGCTCATTAGTTAGCCTGTTAGATCAGGCTCACAACTAAGGGAGCGGCGGGGACAGTCCAGTAGTGGCCAACATTAACATATTGAAAACATCTACGCCTATACTGGAACTGTTTATTTATTTACATTATATTTTTATAGAAGCAGTAATATAACATATTCTTACTGATATTATATGTATATTATTATTTAGAAATATGTGTGTTGTACAATTAAGTAATTATTCTATTATAATTATTTTAAGCTGAATGAAGTTAATAACATTGTAATAAAATGTAATCAATTTAAATAATTGTGCTTTTCCAACTTCAGGACGGAATTAACGTATTTGTTAGTAAGCGCTAATTTACGTTTTTCCCCATGTTTGAGGGAATGTTACTCCAAACACGGTGCAATACACAAGACAGTTTTTATTTATTATTAAACCTTATAAAAAGGTGAATTGATTATGAAAGTTTTAGATTTTTTGTCCTGGTCCCACAGAGATATTTTACATTAAATAACGCAAAAATGAGACATTTTTAAATTTCAATAGCTTGTTATCGATAGGGGGAAGGAGTAAAAAGGTATTTTTTTATTACAAGGCCTTTGCATACAAGGTTATAACTAAAAAATATTGAATGGACAAATGAAGTACCCCATCATGTAAAAGATACGTAATCTACATGTATTATATATGACACAAAACTGGGCGCCATTTCTGAACAGAGCAAAGTAATTAAAAAAAAAAGAAATGGTTTTGTACTCCCAGAAATTAGGCAAATTTATATTAAAAAAATTATTTTTTTCTGAAATTGTCAGCGTGGATTGACCCCACAATTAAGAACATCAATAGCGAGCATGAGGTGTTAAACATGCGAACGATTATTATCCGTTGTGTGCGAGTCAAATACGACGTTTTATCTACATTTTATCTATTATCAAATTTTTAAATGTATTTGTTTTTAGTGGCGAGGCAAACTGTCAAATAACCGTCATTATTATACAAAGCAACTGTCATCATAATCATCGGTATGTATCATGGTAGGGTTTACATAGTCATCGATACGTTTGCCATGAACTTATTATATTTGAGTCGTAGATAATAATTTTAGTTTCGTACCTTGGCCTTGTCGAAGCTTGGCATCAGTTGGATTGTCCTACACTCTTCAGCTTGAACCCCGAAAGACAAAGCAGCAAAAGCTGCAAAGAGATACAACATCATACTACTTTTACACTGCATATTGGTTTCGAGTACTAATGTGTTATACATCGTGCCAACTTGTATTTATACCAATTTTTTTTTACAAAGAACAATTTTACCGTGATAACAATAATTGCGTTTGACCAGGATTTTACGAGAGTTTTGATAGCTTTCAGATTATCCAGATAAAAATAATAAGTACACTTCCTTCGGTCAGTTTTGGTATTCACGTCATCAATTTTAGAAGTGTAATCACTCACACGATCAGAATTGTCATCATTTTTGATAGGATATTTTAGTGTTATCGTAATAAATATGATGTAAAATGTGGTACCTTGTTGCCATAAGCAAACATACGCAACTGCAAAGTTTTCAATATTTGTATTCAAAACCAGTAGATTAATATTGACTGGAAATACTGAAATATGACTTAGAATTGGACAAAAATCGAAGGAAAATTAAACGACTATAATTGCGTATAAACCCATTGTATTTCATATTAAACGTTAAAGTATTCGCCGATAGCTTCAATGTTAACAGCATCGGTGTTTCATTTCCACTAAAATATAATTTTCGAATAACAATTTCTAGATTAATTTTGTAGCTACATTTCATTCGAACAGTTTTGGCATTTACGTAATCAATTTTCGACCTACATGCCAACTATTGCCGAAAAGAGCAGTTTTTTCCTTTGTACTCTCATCTGAATATTTTTATAATTTAATAATAAACAATCCCTAGCTTTGTCTGTGTATTGGCCTGATATTTCTTATGGGTTCCGTTTGTCTTTAGCGCATAAATAAATATTTCAGATTATGTCCCACTTTCAACAACACAAGTTTAAAATTGCCTTATATTGAACAAATTTTTAAATTGGTTTTTGTTTTGCCACGTATATCGGAGATTTATTTTGCTCTAAGACACGCCGATGCAAACCATAATATGAATGTAAATACCGTAAAATTTATCATTTCGTTTCACTTGATAATACACCAGTAAAAGTATTCTTGTTGTGATTCGTGGAAAGTTGAAATTGATAATTTTGACTGAGTGGCACTTTAAGTGATAAGTAATAGTTTGTGTATTTGTTATTATATAATTTAAGTTTCAAGTCATTGTCAGATATATGTAGAAGTTTTTTTTATAAACAATCATCCTTGCTCTTTTATCCCAGGTGGTAACTTGTAATGTAGAAATAGAATTCAAGAAGCCGGTCCTGTCTTAAAATACATGTTAAAATGTATGTTAAAATACATACTTATCTGTGGAAATACGTAAGTTGGTATTGCAGCAATTACAGCTACGATTTCATTGTCCACATTCTTTTAATTAAAAGTATGTAGGTAACTTGCATTTTGTTTATATCGACATTTTTATAATCTGTAGGAGTCTTCAAAATTGCAAATTTTAACTATAAGTGGCATGTGTTGCTTAAATTTATCTTTATTTGTTATTATAGTATTTAAATTTAAATCGTGTGTCAAGTAACGTCAAGTAAATTCAAAATAATGAAGAGCGTTGGTACAAGAGTGTACCCTTGAGGTGTACAGGATTAAAACATCAATTTGCAGAACAACTTAATTATATTGGTGAAATATTATATACAGAATGAACGTTAGTTCGTGCAACCATTTTGGTTCACTGTCACCACATCAGGTTTGTCTGTGCTGAAAGCATTTTGCTTCATGGAAGCTAACAACTTTTTCATAGTTTCTGGATCTGATATTCTTTTTCTGGTTGATGCGATTACCGTTCCTAAAATTTTTGTCTTAAACTACGTCAAATATTCGATCCATCTAGATACCTTTTCCTTGGTCACATTGGTAGTAAACTAAATAGGAAGTATAATCTATATCAACTACCCAGTTATCAGTATTCTCTGAAATAACGAAAAAATTAAAATGTCAATCGATAATACTTTTCTGTGTATTATTATAATTATTACTATTTGGTTCTGGTCTAAATATAAACTTTGATGTATCTCCTTCTTGGGCTATGGCCAATTTCTCCGTTATATATACTATAAAACCAAATAATATGTTGAACACGAAAGTATGAATATTTTACGAATATTTTACGTTTTTTTTTTGCTAAAAATTAGGCGAAATCCATTTATTTTTATTTCATTGAACTTACCCACCGGAGTTCTTTTTTCGATTTTAATCTGGTGGTTGGGGATACCAACAGCCAAGCCCCTGTTATAACTATATCATAAATATACTTTGAAAATGTTGTATAGTACCTGCTTGGCGTCAAAGTTTGGTATCTTTATCTTTATCATTATTTTTATAATCTGTAGGAGTTCTCTTCTAAATGCAGAAACGTGCTGCAGTTTAAACTGCCTCTTTTAACTATAAGTAGTAAAAATTCTATAATCAACCGCATTGGTCCAAGAGTGCACCCTTGAGGTGTATAGAAATAAAACAACAATTCGCATAACAATATAATTATATTGGTGAAAGGTTATTTGCTGAATGCACTTTAGTTTGTGCACTCATTTTGGTGTATGATCATCAAATCTGCTTTTGCTGTACTGAAACCATATTTCTGCATAGT
Source organism: Melinopterus prodromus (assembly GCA_964023965.1). Taxonomy (NCBI): domain Eukaryota; kingdom Metazoa; phylum Arthropoda; class Insecta; order Coleoptera; family Scarabaeidae; genus Melinopterus; species Melinopterus prodromus. The sequence continues at coordinate 4,272,375 of OZ030396.1, forward strand.
TTCTACCAGTTTTGCCATAGTACTTGCATCTGGTGTTCTTGCCCTTGTCGCCGCGACAAGATTTCCTAAAATTTTTATATTAAGATGCGTCAATATTATTCGATATAACTAGGAACCTTTTCCGTAGCCACACATGTAGTTAAGAGACCATGTTGTGTAGTCTGTATCAACGTACCAGGTATATACAGTGGCTGAAATATAAATACGAAATCAATGGTTGTAGAAAATGATTTTCTCACTATCAATAATTACTAGTTGCATTCGGTTTATAGACAAGCTTCGATGTATTTCCTTCCTGAACTATTTCCATGTCCCACTTTAAATATTCGCTGAAATATAATATGTTTAACATTGTGAAGTATGGATATTATAAATAAATACCCAGTGGCGGTCTTCTTCCCCTCTGATACGATGTTGTTGGCGTTTGTTTCGTTGAAGTACATGCAGTCGCCGTATATATCTGTAGTGGGCGGGGTAACAAGTTGGGCGTACCACATGCCAAAAACCTGTTATAACAATATCATCAATATGCCTTAATAGTATATTATTTGACGATCACACAGGTTCAATCCATCTGAAATGGTCCAGAAAAGGACAATTTGACAATTTAAGAAAAAATCACTTTTTTTAAATTGAATTTGCCTATCTTCTGAGAGTGCAAAACCATTTTTTTTTTATTATTTCATTCAGTTCAGAAATGATGGCCAGTTTTGTGTCAGCGAATCCGACATTTTTCACATTGGTATGTGTTTGCGTTAAACGAAATAACTTTGTTTGAAATTGTCATAGAGAGTTGAAATGAAAATCATGCGATTAAGCACATTCCAAGCTATCTGTTAGGTATATAATGCATAGCGTTTGCGCTTATTATCTGTTTAAAAAATATCTTAATGTTTACTTACGATAGTCCATTAGGAGGCGTTTTCATGATTTTTTTAGGCATGAAGGGGTACTTAATTTGTCCATTCAATATTTTTTAGTAATAACCTTGTATGCAAAGGGATTATAATAAAAAATAGCTTTCTTGCTCCTTCTCCCTGTCGAAGACAAGCTATTGAAATTTCAAAATTTCTTATTTTTACGATGTTTAATATCAAAAATCTCTAATGGTACCAGGACAAAAAAACTGAAAGTTTCAAAATTAATTCATCTTTTCATAAGGTTTAATAATAAATAAAAACATTCTTGTGTATTGCACTGTGTTTGGAATAACCGCCCTTTAAAATGAGAGCAAAATCACATGACGGTAAAACAAATTTAATTAAAAATTCTCAGTAAATCCAAAACAAAGGGACTTATAAAACTAAGTGATATTCATACGTTTCTGAAGTTGATATGATGTAACATCTTATTACACCGTCTGTTGGTTGAGGAAAGAATTTGTGAAAACTTCTAGTTCCTTTTATCTGTTTGGATCTCTGAACTCTATCATAAAGGCTGGTTTTGTGTTCTGAAACCTCTTCTTTTGCCACTAAGACGTACTTTACCCCTGGTAGGTGCCCATTACAAAAGGAGAACATATCTCCTACATTAAGGATTTGGCTATTAACTGGTCTTTGAAGAATGGCTTTAACCACTAGTCGCTTCGTTGTCCCCCCTATACCGTCGCATACGTTTTTTTTTTCATGTGCACATCCAAAAAAATGCCATTCGGCATCTAACCCAAAATCTTTTTTATGATACGATAAGTTTGAAAAGTTCTTTTTGTTCTTGTATTGACTTGCTGCACCACCAGAGAAATATATAAGTTTTAATATGCTTGACAGATTTTGTTTTATATAATTAGTTAAATGTTTCTGAAAACAGTCACATATAACTGGCTTCTGGCTCAGCTCATTAGTTAGCCTGTTAGATCAGGCTCACAACTAAGGGAGCGGCGGGGACAGTCCAGTAGTGGCCAACATTAACATATTGAAAACATCTACGCCTACTGGAACTGTTTATTTATTTACATTATATTTTTATAGAAGCAGTAATATAACATATTCTTACTGATATTCTATGTATATTATTATTTAGAAATATGTGTGTTTTACAATTAAGTAAGTATTCTATTATAATTAGTTTAAGCTAAATAAAGTTAATAACATTGTAATAAAATGTGATAAATTTAAATAATTGTGCTTTTCCAACTTCAGGACGGAATTAACGTATTTGTTGGTAAGCGCTAATTTACGTTTTTCCCCATGTTTGAGGGAATGTTACTCCAAACACGGTGCAATACACAAGAAAGTTTTTATTTATTATTAAACCTTATAATAAGGTGAATTGATTATGAAAGTTTTAGATTTTTTGTCCTGGTCCCACAGAGATATTTAACATTAAATAACGCAAAAATGAGACATTTTTAAATTTCAATAGCTTGTTATCAATAGGGGGAAGGAGTAAAAAGGTATTTTTTTATTACAAGGCCTTTGCATACAAGGTTATAACTAAAAAATATTGAATGGACAAATGAAGTACCCCATCATGTAAAAGATACGTAATCTACATGTATTATATATGACACGAAACTGGGCGCCATTTCTGAACAGAGTAAAGTAATTAAAAAAAAAAGAAATGGTTTTGTACTCCCAGAAATTAGGCAAATTTATATTAAAAAAATTATTTTTTTCTGAAATTGTCAGCGTGGATTGACCCCACAATTAAGAACATCAATAGCGAGCATGAGGTGTTAAACATGCGAACGATTATTATCCGTTGTGTGCGAGTCATATACGACGTTTTATCTACATTTTATCTATTATCAAATTTTTAAATGTATTTGTTTTTAGTGGCGAGGGAAACTGTCAAATAACCGTCATTATTATACAAAGCAACTGTCGTCATAATCATCGGTATGTATTATGGTAGGGTTTACATAGTCATCGATACGTTTGCCATGAACTTATTATATTTGAGTCGTAGATAAAAATTTTTGTTTCGTACCTTGGCCTTGTCAAAGCTTGGCATCAGTTGGATTGTCCTACACTCTTCAGCTTGAACCCCGAAAGACAAAGCAGCAAAAGCTGTAAAATTTATCATTTTGTTTCGCTTGATAATACACCAGTAAAGGTATTCTTGTTGTGATTCGTGGAACGTTGAAATTGATAATTTTGACTATAAGTGGCAAATTTTAAGTGATACGAAATAGTTTGTGTATTTGTTATTATTGCATTTAAGTTTAAAGTCATTTGTCAGATATATGTAGAAGTTTCTTTTTATAAACAATCATCCTTGCTCTTTTATCCCAGATTGTATTTTAACTTTAACAGTGATGCTCATAATTGCAATGTAGGAATAGAATTCAAAAAGCCGGCCCTGTCTTAAAATACACGTGTAATCATGCTTATCTGTGGAAATACGTAAGTTAGTACTGGAGCAATTACATCTACGGTTTATAGCATTATCCACATTCATTTAATTGAAAAAATAATTGAACTTGCATTTTTGTTTGTAGCGACATCTCATTATTTTTATAATCTGTAGTTTTCTTCTAAACACAAGACCTTAAACCTTAAACTTATCTCTATCTGTTATTATAGTATTTAAACTTAAATCGTGCACTGTGAGATATAACGTCCAGTAACGTCAAGTAAATTCAAAATAAAGAACACCGTTGGTGCAAGCGTGCACCCTTGAGGTGTACAGGAATAAAACAACAATTTGCAGAACAACTTAATTATATTGGTGAAATATTATATACAGAATGAACATTAGTTCGTGCAACCATTTTGGTTTATTGTCACCACATCCGGTTTTTCTACGCTGAAACCATTTTTCTTCATGGATGCCAACAACTTTTTCATAGTTTCTGGATCTGGTATTCTTTTTCTGGTTGATCCGATTACAGTTCCTAAAATTTTTGTCTTAAACTACGTCAAATATTCGATCCATCTAGATACCTTTTCCTTGGTCACATTGGTAGTAAACTAAATAGGAAGTATAATCTATATCAACTACCCAGTTATCAATATTCTCTGAAATAACGAAAAAATTAAAATGGCAATCGATAATCATTTTCTGTGTATTATTATAATTATTACTATTTGGTTCTGGTCTAAAGATGAACTTTGACGTATCTCCTTCTTGCGTTATTGTCAATTTCTCCGTTGTATATACTCTGAAACCAAATAATATGTTGAAGACGAAAGTATGAATATTTCACGAACATACCCATCGGAGTTCTTTTTTGATTTTATACTGGTGGTATTACTTATTGTGTTGTAGTACAAGCACTCGCCTAGGTTCTTTGCATCAGGTCCACCCATAAGTTGGGGATACCAAACGCCCAGTCCCTGTTAAAACTATATCATAAATGTGCCTTAAAAATGTTGTGTAGTACCTTGTTGATGTCAAAGTTTGGTATCTGTTTAAATTTGATACACTTGTCAGGTTGATCTCCATAAGATAGAGCGACAAGAGCTATAAAGAAAAACAATATCATAACACTTTTACGCTGCATGATGATTTCAAGAACTTATGAGTTCTACATCATTTCAACTTGTATTTATATCGACTTTTATAATGAACTATGATGTTTTGCTGTAGTTTTTAGTCAACATTTTCTTATCGAATTACTTTCCGAGTGATAAGAATAATTGTGTTTATCGGTGAGTTTTTAAGAGTTACGAATATATTTAACAATATCTAATTAATGTAATAAGTACATTTCCTTAAGGGCAGTTCAATGTTTCACTTATGCATTTTAATTCAATAGAAAACTACAGTTACGAATTATTGCTTTGGAATGATATAGTACATTTATAACAGAATTTAATTGCTAAATTTTATTTACATTTGGACTCAGCCAATTAGATAAGTTTAACTATAAGTGGCAAATGTAGTTCCAAGTACATATTAGTTTGTGTATTTGTTGTTATAGAATTTAAGTTTACGTTCAGATATATGTAGAGAGTTTTTTTTATAGAAGTGATTAAAAATAAACAACAACGGTGGCCATCGGGGTAAATAGAAATAAAACAACAATTTACATTACAACATAAGTATATTATTAAAATATTATATATGCTGAATGGACATTATCAATTCGTGCAACCATTTTGGTTTATTGTCACCACATATGGTTTTTCTGTGCTGAAGCCATTTTTCGTCATGGATGCCAACAACTTTTTCATAGTTTCAAAATCTGGTATCCTTTTTCTAGTTGATGAGACTACCGTTCCTAAAATTTTGTTTTAAAATTCGTCAGTAATCCCAGTTATCTAGATACCTTTTTCGTTGTCACATTGGTAGTAAACTGCATATGAAGTATAATCAGTATCAACTACCCAGTTATCAACATTTGCTGAAATACAGAAAAATATTAAAGAATTATCGAAAAAAAATATCTGTGTTATAACAACTATTACTTTTTGGTTCTGGTTTGAAGATTAATTTTGATGTGTTTCCATCTTGAATCATTGTCAAGTCTTCCGTTATATATTCTCTGAAATCGCATAATGTGTTTAAAATTAATGCATAAATACTATACAGACATACCCGTTGGGATTCTTTTTTGATTTTGTTGTGATATTTTTACCTGTTGCGTTGTAGTACAAGCAGTCTCCGAAGTTTTTCTTGTCTGCTCCACCAATAACTTGGGAGTACCAAACGCCAAGTGCCTGTCATAACTATATCATAAATATGTCTTAATAATGTTGTGCCGTACCTTTTTCAAGTCAAAGTTTGGCATCAGTTTGATTTTGATACACTTATCAGGTTGATCGCCATAAGATAGAGCGAGAAAAACTACAAAGAGAAAGAATATTACACCACTTTTACAATGCATGTTGATTTCAAGTACTGATGAGTTCTACATCATTTCAACTTGTATTTGTATCAAATTATAATGAACTACGATGTTTTGCTTTAGTTTTTAGTGAACATTTTCTTGCCGATTTGTTTTCAGAGTGATAAGAATAATTGTGTTTATGGATGGGTTTTCAAGTGTTTCAAGAAAAAGAATTCAAAAAGCCGGCAGTTTTTACCATTTTCCGCATTATATTACTTTAAAAATATGTAACTTGCATTTTTTAGCGTCATCTCATTATTTGTTAGTTTTTTTCCATGAGTTTTTGCTCCAAAGCTGATCGTTAAAACTGCTTTTATTTAGTTATTATTATAGTATGTAGAGGTCACACCAAACAAAAATTCGAAATAATCAACAGCTTTGGTCCAAGAGTGTACCCTTGAGGTGTAATAAAACAACACTTTGCATAACAACTTCATTATATTGGTAAAATATTATATGCTGACTGATTGTTAGTTTGTGCAACCATTTTGGTTTATTGTCGTCAGATCAGGTTTCTCTGTGTTGAAACCATTTTTCGTCATGGATGCCAACAACTTTTTCATAGTTTCTGTATCTGGTATCCTTTTTCTTGTCAATGACATCACGACTCCTGAAATTTTTGTTTTAAACTGCGTCAATCATCTGGAATCTAGATACCTTTTCCGTTGTCACATTGGTAGTAAACTGAATAAGATGTAAAGTCTGTATCGACCACCCAATTATCTATTTTCTCTGAAATACAGAAAAATCATGATTAACGAAAAAAAAATTCTTTGTGTTATATCAAATTACTGTTGGGTTCTGGTTTAAGCATTAGCTTTGATGTAGTCCCTTCTGAAAATATTGGCAAGTCCTCTTTTATATATACTCTGAAACCGAATGATAAATTTAATATCATCATTTGAATAATATAGAAAAATACCCGTTGGTGTCTCTCTTTGATTTAGTTGTGGTGCCATTGCCTGTTACATTGTAGTATAAGCAGTCACCGAAGTTTTTCGTGTCAGATCCACTGATGACTTGGGAGTACCAAACTCCAAGTCCCTGTTATAACTATATCATAAATATGCCTTCAAAATGTTGTATAGTACCTGTTTGAAGTCAAAGTTTGGCATCAGTTTGATTTTGATGCACTTATCAGCTTGATCTCCATAAGAGAAAGCGACAAGAGCTGTAAGGAGCAACAATATCATACCACTTTTACACTGCATGTTGATTTTCAGTGCTTATGAGTTATTCATCATTTGAACTTGAATTTATATTGATTTCTATAATGAACTGTGTTGTTTTGCTGTAGTTTTTTTAGTGATTTTTTTTTACCAATTTATTTTCAGAGTGGTAAGAATAATTGTGTTTACCGATGGGTTTTCAAAAGTTATGTATAACGTTAACAATATAATATGTAATTAAAGTAATAAGTACATTTTAGGGCATAAATTTTAATTCAATACCAAGTAAACTACTTTTATAACTAGTGTACCTATTACATTTCTAACTAAATTTAAAGTTTCAATGTTATTCCTGTTTGCACTCAGCCTGGTTTATAGTTGTCATTGTGCTGTTGTCAACAGTAAATCCGTTTTCTTTCAAAATATTACGTGCCTCTTCAATAACTTCATTGCCCGGATTTTTCTCCCTTGTCAAAATAAGCCCGCTACCTAAAATCGTAAGAAATAATAATATATTATAACAGGTGTTATCGTAAAAAATATGTTGCAAAATGTGTTTACCTTGGAAACCAAAACAGACATACGCAACCACAAAGTTCTCGATTTCTGCGTTCAAAATCACTAGATTAATATTGATCGGAAATACTGAAATATGACTTAGAATAAGATAAAAATAGACAGATTGTTAAATGATTTCGATCACCTATAAAATCTTTGACCTTCAAATTAAACTTCGAAGTTTTCGCTTTTTGCTTCATTGTCAATACTATAGGTTTATCATTTCCACTAAAATAATTTTTCAAATAATAATATCCAGACTAATTTTGTACATACACGTAAAAAAGAAGTACTTACTTTTGCAGTCTCATCTTATTATTTTTATAATTTAAGAATAAGCAATCCTTAGCTTTGATTGGGTATTGACCCATTATTTCTTGTGCGTACCATTTATCTTCAACCTATAAAGAAATATTTCAGATTATGTCCAAATTTCAACAACACAACAAGTTTAAATTTACCTTTCTTGCTACAAATTTTGAAATTGGCTTTAGTTTACCACACATATTGGAATTTTCTTTTGTACCAAAGCTCGCTGATACAAACCATAATATTAATGTAAATACCTTAAAGTTTATCATTTTGTTTCACTTGATAGTACACTGGTAAAACTATTCTTGCTGAAGTTCGTGTATTATATTTATATAGTAACAGAAACGTGAGATCGTTAAAATTGATAATTTTAACTATAAGTGGCAAATGTTGTTCTAAGGAATAGTTTATGTATTTGTTTTATGTATATAGGTCACCGCACTAAGCAAAATTTTAAATTCAGCAACAGCGATGGTCCAAGAGTGGGTCCTTGAGGTATATAGATGATAAACAACAATTTTGCATAACAACTTAACTATATTGGTTAAATATTACAGAATGAACGTTGTTAGTTCGTGCAACCAAATTGGTTTATTGTCATCAAATCAGGTTTTTCTGTGCTGAAACCATTTTTCTTCATGGATGCCAACATCTTTTTCATAGTTTCTGCATCTGGTGCCCTTTTTCTTGTTGATGAGATTACAATTCCTAAAATTTTTGTTTTAAAATACGTCAATTATTTTTGATAACTACTACTTTTGCAACCGATAGTAAATACCTTTTCCTTTGTCACATTGGTAGTAAACTGCCCATGAAATGTAGTCTGTGTCAACCCACCAGTTATCTATATTCCCTTAAATATAATTAATAAATCATACAAAATAATTTTATCTATGTGCTATAATAATTACTATTTGGTTCTGGTTTAAAGATTATCTTCGATGTATTTCCTTCTTGAGCCATTATTAAGTCCTCCTTTACATATTCTCTGAAACGGAATATGTTTAACATGTAAAATATGGATATTATGAGAAAATACCCATTGGTGGTCTTTTTTGGCATTGTTGTGATGTTGTTAGATCCTGTTACGTTGTAGTACAAGCAGTCGCCGAAATTTTTAGTGTCTGGTCCACCAATAACTTGAGAGTACCAAACACCGTGTCCCTGTTAGGACTATATCATAAATAAGCCTTAAAAATTTTTGTATCGTACCTGCTTCAAATCAAAGTTCGGAATCAGTTTGATTTTGATGCATTTATCAGCTTGTGCCCCATAAGAATTAGCAATTGAAACTACAAAGAGAAACAGCACTAAGTCACCTTTGCACTGCATCTTGACTCCAAGAATTGTAAAGTCAAAATTGATTTCAGCTTGTATTTATATCAATTTTTATAATGAGAGTGATAAAGATAATGGTGATCGGCGTCATTTTTTAACATTTTAGTTTTTTGTTCCAATATCATTATCAATTATAATTGCACCTAATTATTTTTTTACAAGGTTACTCTATCATAGCTAAATCCGATTTTCGTTATAATTTTCAATAACCTCCTTAGAAGGGATTCTTTCCTTTGGTGCAGTGTGCAGTGTTCCTAGTAAATATATTATTATGTTTTTACATATCTATGACATATTTTTATTATATTGCAATAGAACTCAAGAAAGTAAAGAACCAAAATGAGCCATACCATAAAATTTATTTCATTAAAATCAATCGGAGAAAGTACAAATAAGTAGATTTAATTTTTACAACCGATTTGGTTTATTGTCATCATTACAGCCTTGTCACCGCCATTTTTCTTCAACGCATCAGTAGCTTTTGTTTTAGTTGCCTCGTCTGGATTTCTATTCCTTGTACCGATAATCCAAACACCTGCAAATCTGGATTAGTTTTCATTCAAATAATTTAATAATCAATTTATACTTTTTCCGTCCTGACAATGGTAATATAGAGCAAATGTTTTGTAGTCTGTTGCAATCCACCAGCCAGTAATATTAGCTGAAAAACGAACGTATGTGTGAAGGTATATACAGGGTGTTTCGTAACCCATATATGGATGAGCTATACTTACTTGTGGAGTCTGGTTTAAAGTAGTATTTTGAGGTATTCCCTTCTTGTATATGTGTTAAATCATCCAATTTATATTCTCTGTTATAAAATAATCAGTACATATTTCAGCAAATTATTACAAAAGAAAATTTTATGTACCTACCCGTTGACACGTTTTGATCGCTTCAGAATACCATTGATACCACCTGTTAGATTATATTTATAGCAATCCCCAAGAATATCCATTGGCAAGCCACTTACTTGCTGGGTGTACCAAATACCACTCGCCTGAAATATTTCTATTGCACCTAACTTTACCTTAAATATACAGAAAATTATGTACCTGTTTTGAATCAAAATTCGGAATTAATTTTGTAATGTTGGCACATTTATCAGGATTGCCTGCTGCGTATGTAAAAGCCAGCAAAGGCATTAATATTATTAGTTTGGACAGCATTTTCACTTGTAGGTTTTGTACTAAAGTATGTTTTGTACTTTGCTGGTTTTTATATCAGTTCAAATGAGACTTGGTAATATTTTTTCTGTTGTTGACTGTGCTTCATAATTAGTTCCTTATTAAAAACAATAACGAGTCTTTGTTTGCTTCCATAATTGGCTGTTTTCTTATTTCTCTAGAAGGATTTTCTTTTGTGCTTTCTTCTTTTTTATTAACAAATATTCGCTGCAAGCATTAGATAATAATGTTGCAAATGAACAGATTCTTTTTACTTTATTTGGGTGTTTCAGGCCAAAATAATGATTTTTTAATGTAGTTGGCCGTATTATTATGAAAATGTAAAGCATTATTAGTCAGCCTAAATAGATATTATTAGAATTATCCTAGAATTATCTTAATATCCTATGAGACCTATTTGGAAAATTATGGGTCAAAAGGGTTTTGCAACAGATAAACGTGTTTGGGCTGAAATAGTACAAAGAGGATGCAGCAATTAACATATATATTAAATAAATTTGACCGAATCAGAATGCATTTATTGTTTTATCTGCTTCTTCCATACAAAATATTCTACTGACTTGTTCGACTCGAAAAAATAATATATAGTTTTTTTTTATATCAGAGATAGAATGAGTTTGATTTGGGACACCTTTTATAAAGTTCGTTTTATAAATGTCATAGTTTTCCAGAGAAGTATAAGATAAATTTGACCAAGTTTTTATTGAAATATAATTATTATGTACAATCGATTTAAAAAATACAAACTTAAAAATCAATTGGTACATCCGGTTTGGTTTACGCTAGTCAAATTGTTGGTATTAAGCCCACTTTCTTTCATGACACGCCATGCTGTTTCCATTGTTTTGTGGTCTGGATTCCTTTTCCTAGTTGCTAGAGTTACCATACCTAAAATATTTAATTAGTGTTTTCTTTCTGTATAGCTTGATGTATACAGGTACACTCTGTATATGTTATACCTGTATTTCCATAACAGCGATAATATATTAAATATGAGTCATAATCTGTCGCAACCATCCAACTTGGAATGTTTTCTGAATAGTGATAAATATAAAATATTGCCAAATATATTAAGAAGAATATAATATTTACCTCCAGATTTCATCTTTAAGATAAACATCGATGTCTTTCCAACTTCAGCAATTGTTAAGTTTTCAGATTTGTATTCGCTAAAATATTTGATTAAAGAAAAGCATAAACTTAAAAATATTTTTACCCATTTATTCTGATCGACTTCATAACAATATTTTCACCTACTGGTTCATATTTACTACAATCGCCGATGTTTACAACCGCTGCTTTGTTAATTTTCTGGACATACCAAGCACCTTTGGACTGTAATATAATAACGTAGTATTCTATTTTATTATTAATATTCCTTTTAAGCTACGGTGTACCTTATTCACGTCAAAGTTCGGAATCAACTTAATGTTGGAACACTTTTGCAGTTTAATTTTCTCGCTATTATCTGCAGAGTTGACTGCTAAGACAGTCAATAACAATACCGTAACTTTCAACATCATTGTTGCTATTACATAATAGTTGAATGACGTTCTTAACGATGTTGTGTGTTTATATAAGACAATTGCAAACCAATTCTTATAATTATTCTAAGATATTGATTGTTTTAGTTGTTAAAAATAATTGTATTACCGCAAATATCGGCTTATGATAAAATTGTAGAATGCAATTAAAAACAATTGATAGGATGTCATATTAACGTTTGTCCTTGCTGTGTTTTTATTATTATTGCATTACTAACAAGTAACTGCAAAACTTGAAAGAAACAAAATTGTGTTGTTTTAAAAATTAGTTATAGAACTGTAAAAACTAATACTAAAACTAAAACTATATTGCGATGAAAAGATTTTCGATAATTTAGTAGATTTCCTTAATGCTCGATTGCACCACTTTCCCTTGAATTTAAGTGACGCTTAAAGTTAAGTGTACCTTATACTACACATTAAATTTAAGTGGAGCTTAAATTTAAGCTTGGCTTAGCGGTTAAGTGGAATATAAATTTTGTATTTTTTCAGAGAATTTTAAATTTCAACACATCATCAACAAAGTTCAACACATAATATGTATTTATATACATCTTAATTATTATGTAGGTATAATTAATATAAGAGTAAAATATTAAAAATCAATTGGTACATCCGGTTTGGTTTATACTAGTCAATTTGCTGGTATTAAACCCATTTTCTTTCATGACACGCCGTGCTGTTCGCATTGTTTTGTGGTCCGGATTCCTTTTCCTAGTGCCTATAGTTACCATACCTAAAATATTTGATTGGTGTTTTATTTCTATATAAATTAATGTATATAGAAACACCCTGTATATATACCTGCATTTCCGTAGCAGCGATAGTATATTATATATGAATCATAATCCGTGGCAGCCATCCAACTTGGAATGCTTTCTGGAAAGTGATAAATGCAATTATAAAATATTTACAAGTATATTAAAAATAATAAAATATTTACCACCAGATTTCATCTTCAATGTAAACTTTGATGTGTTTCCATCTTGAATAACTGTTAAGTTTTCAGTTTTATATTCGCTAAAATATAAACATGTTTAAAGGAGATCTAGAACTTGTTATAATTGCCATGTTTTTACCCATTTATTCTGATCGATTTCATAACAAGATTTTCAGTTACTGGTTCATATTTACTACACTCACCAATGTTTACAACCGATTCTTTGTTGATATTCTGGACATACCAAGCACCTTTCGCCTGTGATATAATAACATAAATATTAATTTTTAAAAAACGATTCTTTTACGGTTTACCTTGTTCAGGTCAAAATTAGGAATCAACTTAATTTCAGTACAATTTTGCACTTCAATTTTTATATTATTATCTGCATAATTCACTGCTAAAACAGTCAATAACAATACGGTAACTTTGAACATCATTCTTACTAATAAACAGTAGCTAAATGACGTTCTTAACGATGCTGGTTGTATTTATTAACCAATTTCAAATGAACTCCTATAATTATGCTGATAAGGTATTGTTTTAGTTGTTAAAAATAATTATTTTACTGCGACATATATATTATATAACATCGACTTATCATAAAATTGTGTAATGCAATTAAAAACAACTGATAGGGTGTCGTGTTAACGTTTGTCCTTGTTTGTGAGCTGTGTTTTTATTATTATTATTATTGCATTACGAACAAGTAACAACATGAAATACTTCTTCTATATTTTCTTCGAAATAAACATTGCTTTGTTATAGAATTTGTTCTTGTGATGAAAAGTAAAAAAAACATGACCCGATTTTTGCACTTTGTAATTAAAGATCGTTACTCAGTGATGTATTTTATTATTATTTTTTTTTTGGCGTTCGGATTAGCGAATGTTCGGATTACCGAGGTTCGGATTATCGACGCTCTACTGTAATTTTTAAAGCGATTTAATATGATTGATATAAATTTCGTGCAGCGCCCACTACGTCAATCGTAACGGTAAATGGAAACGAAGCTGGGACAGTGGCAGATTATTTACTATTATTACGATACGATCAATTTAAATGCGAAATTTTGAATAGTAGTGCGAGTTAAATATAGATAATGAATTAAGATGTACTGTTAAGGGCTTTCAAACAGAAGTATCAATACTAGAAAATAAGTTGCAACAAGTTTTTTTAATAGGTATATAATTATATATAATCAGTTATACATATAAGAAAGCAATATCAAAAATCAATTGGTACATCCGGTCTGGTTAATAGTAGCCAAATTATCGGTTTTTAATCCAGACTTTCGCATGGCTTCCAAAGCAGTTTCCATAGTTTGATGGTCTGGATTCCTTTTCCTGGTGCATAGAAATATCATACCTAAAATATATTAATTAGTATTTTATTTCAATATAAATTAATGTATATGTATATCCACCCTGTATATGTATACCTGTATCTTTATAGCAACGGTAATATATTAAATATGAATCATAATCTATAGCAACCATCCAACTAGGAACGCTCACTGAAATGTGTAAAGAAAGCGTTTGTAAAATATAGCCAGTATACAGGGTGTTTCAAAAATAAATAATTAAGAAAAAGGCTTTTATTTCTGAAACAGCCCCTGTATAAATAATAGAATATTTACATCCAGATTTCGTCTTCAAGGTAAACTTTGATGTATTTCCATCTTCAACAATTGTTAAGTTCTCATATTTGTATTTGCTAAAATAAGCACACGTTTAGAGGAATAATAAAACTTGTTATAATTGCAGTGCGTTTACCCATTTACTCTGATCGACTTCATAACTATATTTTCACCAACTGGCACATATTTACTACATTCGCCAATGTTTACAAACGCTGGTTTGTTAGTTTTTTGTATATACCAAGGCACTTTGCTCTGTAATATAAATACATATATTAATCATATAGATTTGTGTTTCGGTGTACCTTTGTCTCGTCAAAATTTGGAATCAACTTAATTTCGGAGCACTTTTTCTGTTTAATTTTCTCGTCATTGTCTGCAAAGCTGAATGCCAAGACAGCCAGTAATAATATTGTAACTTTGAATGTCATCATTGGTTTTAAATAATACTGTTGTCGCTTGTATATATAAGCAAATTGTAAATCAATTATTACTGTAAACCAATTATTCAAAGGTATTGTTAAAGTTAGTTAGGAACAACTTATAAAATGTTTGTTAACGTCTGTCCTTGCTCGTTTTTGAGCTGTGTTTTTATGATTATTACATTTCTAACAAGTAAGTTTTTCATCGCAATATACACAATACATCCTAATGAGTGCAATTATTTCAATTTATAGTTCCCATAGATTATATGTTCTTCACAAATTGGTTTCACAAACTCATATTGATAGAATTTTGTGCAAATCTTGTGGAAGGAGAATATCGACGGTATTTAGTCCAAAACGACTGTCGGTCGGTAACGTAAAAGTAATAATAAAATTAAAAAATATTACGCAACCCAAGTCATACTAATTTATTTTCAAGTAAGTAGATTATTAGATAACAATTGTATATTTTCAGAGTAGTCATCTTGTCTGGGTTAAATCCTTTTTCCTTCATAGCTTCTTTAGCCTTTTTCATGGTTTCAGCGTCTGGGTTCCTAGTTCTTGTCGCTATATCAACATCTCCTGAAAATCTCTGATTATTTTTAACACAGCACATGAATTAAAACAATCCTATATACCTTTTCCCTCCAAACATCTGTAATAAACCACAAAATTGTCGTAGTCTGTAACCAC
Source organism: Melinopterus prodromus (assembly GCA_964023965.1). Taxonomy (NCBI): domain Eukaryota; kingdom Metazoa; phylum Arthropoda; class Insecta; order Coleoptera; family Scarabaeidae; genus Melinopterus; species Melinopterus prodromus. The sequence continues at coordinate 4,287,953 of OZ030396.1, forward strand.
CCAGTAATGTGGATAGGATTCTGAAAAAGAAACATGAATCTATGACTATTCTAACTGTCTAAGCAACCACATACTATATTCCCTAAAAAAAACGTACAAATTGTATGTTTTATACGATTTATCGCAAATTATTACCCGTTTATTCTTCTTGATTTTTTAATAAGTCCTTTAACGCCAGTTATATGGAACTTTAAGGACATTAACACTGGCTTGTTGTGCATACCAGATACCTTCGGTCTGTAAAAATTATTTAAAATACCATGCATTTATTATTTAAATACATACCTCTTTTGGGTTATTTTCGCTTGTGATGATAAACTGTTATTTTTTTTATTTTGTGTAAATATTAAATAGAATCTAACACAACACACACCAATTTATTTTCAAACAAATAGATATACAATATTTAGTTGGTGCAGTCATTTTGCTTTATTGCAGTCATATTATCTTGGTTAAATCCCTTCGTTTTCATCGCCTCTTTTGCCTTTCCCATGATTTCAGCTCCTGGGTTTCTAGTCCTTGTTGATATATCGACAGTTCCTAAAATGTGAAGGTATTTTTTATCACAATTCATTAAAATAACCGACCCGTATACCTTTTCCCATAGAACAACCGTAATAAATCGCAAAATTATCGTAGTCTGTCGCCACCCAGTAATGTGTATGTGACACTGAAACGTAAAATGTGAATCCATAGAATTAATATTGAAACGATTTTTTAAACAACCAAAGTATTGTCAATATTCATAATATTAAACTTACTTGTTGGTCCACTTTTAAGTTTGAACTTAGACGTATTTCCTTGTTGAATGATCGTGAGATTTTCATATTTATATTCCCTAAAACGCAACAAGTCTTAAGTTTTATCCGATTTCTTGGTGATTTTTTACCCGTCCATTCTTTTGGATGTTCTAACAAGTCCTTTATCGCCAGTTATATCAAACTTCGCGCAGTCACCAAGGTAACTTTCGCTATTACCACTACCTTCTTGTGCATACCAGATACCTTCGGTCTGTAAAACAAATTTAAAATTATTTGCTGTTTTTTTTTTGTTTTTTTAATATTTAGGTACCTTTTTTGCGTCAAAATCCTGAATTGCTTCTATTTTTTCACACATATCAGAATTACCGCCATAAGTTAAGGCCACAAAAGGATACAGAAATATGAAAACTTCGAGAAACATTTTCCCTGCTACACGTTACTACAATCCTGGTGTTGATAGTCGCGATATCTGTAAATATTACATTAAATTGTAGTTGTTAGTTTTTTGGTTTTAAATAAGATATCGTCTAAATTTATTTTCATTTTATTCTATTATTATTATTATTATCAGACAGGTGGTCCTTGTCCTTTTGTGCCCTCAAGCGTTTCAGCGCAGAAGTCCTGTCCTTTTCATTAAGTCCAGGGTTCTTCTGGGGTCATTTTTCCTCATCTGGGTTCACCTTCTGTTTCCCCAGATATGTACGTCTGTCATTGACGAAAGCCTCGCAGAAGCATAGATAGAAGGCGTATCGGAGTTTCTTCTTCCTCTCCGCAGCCCCTGCATAAAGAGTCTTCGCTCAGTCCCATCCTGTGGAGGTGTCGGTTAACTGGGCAGTATTCTGTTACAACTCCCGTCCACAGTCTGATGTCAGCTTTGCTCATCTTGAGCGTATCCTCTGCCAATTTGGCCGAAGGTCCTCCAAGGAAGAACCTTGATCTGTCCTGGATGGTTCCTCCAGTGTTCTTCATGCCACTGGCGTAGCAGGCGTTTTGTTTCCCTCTTGCCTGTGTCTATCGATAGGCCAACAAGTGGTTCGGGGACAATGATAGGTATCAGGTTTCCGGCTTTTGCTAGTTTGGCGACCCTCTCATTCCCTGGTATACCGGAGTTTGCTGGTGCCCATACCAGTTTCAGGGTGTTTGTCTCTCCTAGCTTGTTCAGTGCTCGGATGCAGTCTAGGACGAGCCCATTTTATTCTATAAATTTGGTACGCTTTTCTTTTTCTAAAAGAACACCTGTATATTTAACATTTTTTTAATTCTAAGATTAATTCTAAGAGTTTTTGTGGGAACCGTTTTTTTAGTAAGTGAGTTAGGATCAATTAATCGACAATTAACAGAAAAATAATAAAAAAAACAAGAAAAAATAACTAAACTTCAATGAATAAAACTAACGCTTTTTCAGTCTTGGATAATCTATTTCTCTTTACACGTGCAGGCTGCCAACGTTTCGCTGGCTGCTCTCCAGCTTCTTCAGGGCTTCATGCAAGTTTAGAGATCGTCCTAATAGATAAAATGAAATCATACGTTGCGGGTATATTCTCAAGTTAATTCTCCAATTCTCTACTATAATCTGACTCGAACAATAACATGTACGGTGTTAAAAAGGCAAGGCCATAAAACTCCATTTAACAATTATAACAATGATCATTGTTATAATATAACAATGACATATAATGGCGATATGATAGAGTATGATATTATAGAGTTTGATGATTATATACATGATATATCTAGATTGTAGACTTCCGCTGTCTGAGTCATTGATATATCGATTTCCGGGTGGAAACAGCGTTGAGTATTTTGAAGCAGTCGACGTTTCGCGCTCTGTTGCAAGAGGCATCTTCAGGGCTAAGTTATCAAACCAAGTGCTAAGAAGATGATCTTGGTTTAATCGACACACAAATGTATTCATATTATATTTTGTGGTTTTTCACCTTACCTTTGTATTCAGGGTACTCAAGTACTTTAATCTTGATCAGGGCTCTGTTTTGGGCCCGCTTTTTTTCTCACTGTATACGTGTGATCTGCCTGCTTCACTGGTGGCAACTTTTATGCTGTTGACTTCCAGCTATTCCGTTCGTTTAGTCCGGATGACTTAGATGTTGTATCAGTGCAGATTAGCGGCAAACTTGAGGAACTGATACGTATGTCTCGTAGACACGGTCTGCTAGTCAATGCTAGTAAAAATTCTAACAACTATATATGTTGTCCGGTAGACGATTGGCGGTTGCGCGATGCTCTAATCGTCTGGACATCAGAATCGGAGGCCAGCGGGTTGTTGTGGTCAGCGATTTTGCTAGAAATCTATGTCTGATAACACAGGGCAACAGTCATTTTGTGACTTGGAGTTACTCATCACCAAATGAAAGTTTAGTTACTATATAGCTATTCTGCATAGTTTATTACAGTAAGTTAGCTAAATAAGACTTTTAAAGAAGAAATTTAAATTTGGTGGATGGCTCACTACGTCAATCGTAACGGTAAATGGAAACCGAGCTGGGACAGTAGAAGATTTATGAATGCCAAAACAGCCAGTAATAATATTGTAACTTTGAATGTCATCATTGGTTTTAAATAATACTGTTGTCGCTTGTATATATAAGCAAATTGTAAATCAATTATTACTGTAAACCAATTATTCAAAGGTATTGTTAAAGTTAGTTAGGAACAACTTATAAAATGTTTGTTAACGTCTGTCCTTGCTCGTTTTTGAACTGTGTTTTTATGATTATTACATTTCTAACAAGTAAGTTTTTCATCGCAATATACACAATACTTTCTAATTGGTGCAATTATTTCAATTTATAGTTCCCATAGAATATATGTTCTTCACAAATTGGTTTTACAAACTGAGATTGATAGAATTTTGTGCAAATCTTGTGGAAAGAGAATATCGACGATATTTAGTCCAAAACGACTGTCGTTCGGAAACGTAAAAGTAATAATAAAATTCTAAAATATTATGCAACCCAAGTCATACTAATTTATTTTCAAGTAAGTAAATTATTAGATAACAATTATATAATTTCTAAAGTAAATCTGACAATATACAAATTTAGTTTGTGCAGTCATTTTGCTTTATTACAGTAATCTTGTCTGGGTTAAACCCTTTCTCCTTCATAGCTTCTTTAGCCTTTTTCATTGTTTCAGCGTCTGGGTTCCTAGTCCTTGTCGCTATATCAACATCTCCTGAAAATCTCTGGTTATTATTAACACTGCACATGCATTAAAACAATCCTATATACCTTTTCCCTCAAAACATCTGTAATAAACCACAAAATTGTCGTAGTCTGTAACCACCCAGTAATGTGGATATGATTCTGAAAAAGAAGCATGAATCTATGACTATTCTAACTGTCTAAGCAACCACATACTCTTAGAGCCCATTTTGATATAATATTTTGACGTATTTCCTTCTTGAACAACTCTCAGGTTTTCGTATTGATATTCCCTAAAACAAAAAGAGTACAAATCGTATGTGTTATACGATTTATCGCAAATTTTTACCCGTTTATTCTTCGCGATTTCTTAATAAGTCCTTTAACGCCAGTTATATCGAACTTTAAGCAATCGCCAATGTAATTTGCAACATTTACACTGGCTTGTTGTGCATACCAGATACCTCCGGTCTGTAAAAAAATAAATTAAAATTCCATGCATTTATTATTTAAATACAGACCTTTTTTGCGTCAAAATTCTCGATTGGTTCGATTTTTTCGCACTTATCAGCATTTCCGCCGTAAGCTAAGGCCACAAGGGCACAGAGAAATATGAGAACTTTGAAAAACATTTTGCCAGCTAAACTGCAGTTATCTCGGGTCTCACTTGCTGTATTTATATAATCGCATTGACTATATATAATACAAATATTTCCAGTTGTTAAAATTAATTGGCTTTTTGATTTTGTTTAAATTGTTACACATTGTTGTTTATATTATTTTTATCGCTTGTTGATTTGAACAAACCAGAGCGTTATTGTTCTTGCATATTGTGCTGTATTTTTTTGATATTCTTTTGTTTACTGGTAGCAGTTTTTTTTTGTTATTTTATATTCTCAGGTAATTTACAATGTATTTACAAAATTCTTTTTAGTTATTGTTATACCTATTTATTTTCAACCAAGTAAATTAGATAATAATTATTTATTTATTTAGAGTAGATCTGACTATATACAATATTTAGTCGGTGCAGCCATTATGCTTTACTGCTGTAATTTTATCTGGGTTAAATCCATTTTTCTTCATCTCTTCTGTAGCCTTTTTCATGATTTCAGCACTTGGGTCCCTAAGCCTTGTTGATAATATAATTACAGTTCCTAAAATTCGTAATTATTGTTAACACTACGCATTAAATTAATCTTTCTATATATACCTTTTCCCATAACACATTCGAAATATATCAAAAAATTATCGTAGTCGGTAGCCAGCCATATCTGTGACGGTGGAACGTCTACTTAAAACATGAATCAATAGAGTTAATACTCAAACAATCTCAGCAACTATAGTAATGTGAATATTTATTATAATAAATTTACCATAATATTTATTTCGAAAGTTGTATAGCGATGTATTTCCTTCTTGAACAATCGGCAAATTTGCATATTCATATTTCCTAAAACGAAATTGCACAAGTCTCAAATTTTACCCTATTGGATTTTAATATGGTTACCCTCTAATTCTTGTTGATACTTTAACACCATTTACTCCGGTTATAACGAAGAATTATACCAACTTCTTGAACATACCAAACACCTTCTGTCCGTAAGAGAATTTTTAAAATTCGGAGCACATTTTTTTCCCTTAAATAGATGCCTTATTTGCGTCAAAATTCTCAATTGGTTCTATCACACAAAACAGAATCACCCCCGTATGTTAAACCCACAGGGGACACAGCACTAAGAGAACTTTGAAAAGCATTTTTTCTCCTACACTAATATACTTATTACTGCTTTTGATTGAATTTATATAGTTATATGAGTTACGACAGACTGAACTAGTAGGTTATAGCGATAATACAATCTTAAAATTTCGTAATTGAATGAATTTTAGGAGGCAAATTAAAACTCGACTACATGATAAAATCAGCATTCGAGAAATTGTTATTGAATTAAGTGTCGGCAAGAATACCGCGAAGAATAAAATTGATGGAACCGGAACAAAATTGTAGGTTGACAAATACTGTCAGAGTTTAGACATCATAGGTTAACAAATACTGTCGAAGTAAATGTTCCACAACTAAAATTGTTGAGAATATAAGTGCCCAATTTCACTTTGCTGTCCCCGTTTTTTATGCTCGCGATGGTACTCTCAAATTATATATTAGTAGTTATTCTTTAATTTGAAACATTTGCAGTCCAATAACTAAATGCTCTTTGTATTATTGAATTAAGCAAACGCATTCTGACATTAAAAGTAGTCCACATGATGCTGATTATATTTATTCGATAATATTAATACTTATAAACATTTTAAAAATTTTATTCATTCGAAATATGTATACATTAAGCGCGTAAAGTAAGGAAACATGACACAACGTCTGAAATGGTTTGTTATTTGAAAAATTTCGTCGTTTTTAATTATCAAAATATACACATTTACATCCAATTTAATTTCCCACTTTCAATTGTTTTCGACTTTTGACGCCATCGACACTTACTACATGGCAACCACATATTTTTTGTACTGGTATTGATAGGTCTGTTAATTACGCAGATAATTGTAAAGTAAAATATTTAAAAAAATCGAGAAAAAGACAGTTGAAACTTAGTCTTAAATTAGGCGTTTTCAAAACCTGCATATCTTGTCAGGTTATTGCGTTTTGTTACGTTTTTTTATGAAGCCGTTCGCACTCCACTTAAAGAATCGCTGTAAATGCGTCAAAAACATCTGGGAACAAATTTTTGCACGTTCACGTAAAAATACAGAGATTTAGGTTTACTATGAGACCATTTTGAGGTTTCTAGGACAACGGGTTCAGCTGGAATAAAATAAAAAAGCGAAACACTACTGCCTTCCGCTATCTACCTACGGTAGTCAGACAGTGACACATTGCCCACGGTATCGCTCCGTCTCTTTTGCTTGCGCCTGCAACACTTCTCGCCAGCCAATATAAAGCGTGGGTCCGTTCCAGTTATACGTAGTATATACAGTTCACTCGCTTTCATACGTGAATTCAAACCATACTTGACATTTTTTACATTTTATTTTGCGTTATTAATTTAGTTTTTTAAGTGCAACTTAGAAGTAACTAAGAGTTTAAACATTGTTTTGGACATTCCAAATCGTTTGTATGATTCAATTATTTAGCATCTTATAATATAAGTTAAATAACATTCTGTTTCGATAATTGAGTGAATTCCAGATCATTTAAGAATTTTTATTACATGCTTGGTATGACAACCATTGTTTTTATTATTTTTTGTAAATATTGAAACGAATCTAATAGTACATATTGAGAAATATCTTTCATTACAACATACACACATCAATTTATTTTCAAACAAGTAACTTAAAGAACAACTTTATTATATTTATTTCAAATAGATCTGACTATATACGATATTTAGTTGGTGCAGTTATGTTGCGTTATTGGATGTATTGTATCTATTGTCAATCCATTTTTCTTCAGCTCTTCTTTTGCATTTTCCAGGATTTTGGCATCTTGTTTCCTACTCCTTGTTGCTATTTCTATCCATCCTAAAATTTGTGGTTATTTTTAAAAACTATTTATTAAAATAAGTTCAAAATACCTATTCCCTCGTTAAAACAATGGAAATGAATCGTAAAATTGTCGTAATCTGCAACCACCCATAGTACTCCAGTTGGCAATTCTAAAAAGTAAAACATGAATGTATAGAATTAATATTGAATTGTCTAAGCAGCCACAGTATTCTGAATAAGTGTAATATTAGTTTTACTTCCATAGCCAGCGGGAACCTCAAATTTTGATGTATTTCCTTCTTGAGTAAATGTCCGACTTAAATGTCTATATTTCCTAAAACAAAAGCGCACAAATCTCAAGTTTTACCGGTTTTCCTCATATTTGTTTACCCTTGCTGTCTATCTGAAATCTGCACAACTCCATTAACGCCAGTTATATTGAATTTTGTGCAATCTCCTTTGTACGTCGTGCTACATGCAACTGCGTGCGTATACCAGACACCTTGAATCTGCAAAGAAAAATATTTCAGATTCGATAAATTTTTGTTTTTTAATAAATACCTTTTTTGCGTTAAAATTCTGAATTGGTTTTATTTTGTCGCACGGATCAGGATTATTTATTACAGGACATGCCCATATGGCCACAAGCGGATACAGAAATATGAGAACTTTGAGAAACATTTTCTTGCTACACCAATACCGTTGACTGTGTGTGTCTTTCACAAGAAAGAGTTTAACAAACAGGATCAACAACCAGCTAATGGTGTGTCCACTTGCACCGCACAATTTTTCTTCATTGCTTCAATAGCCTTAGCAATTATTCCATTCTCAACCATTGTCACCATTATCACTTGTTAACTTGACGATAGTTCCTACAAATTTATTGGTTAAGTTGTATGAAGATACCGTACCTAAGAATTTCGCAAGAAAACTTTTTAAAATATTTAAATTTCGGTGCCATTTACTGAGCGATTCAGAATATATGAATTTGTGATAAGAGTACAGTAGGTACCTTTATTTTCATTATTATCGATAAACTTTGTTTGGAAATGTTGTTTAGAAGTAAAAATTATATTATATATAATATGAATGCAGAGCTCTGAAGGCTCTAAAGGCTCTACCTAGAAAAAAAGTATTGTCAATTATTTTCTTAGTTATTACTCTTGTGACAAATATTAGCCAGTAAAGAAATTTCGCCAAAGAAATTTGGATATCCGGCGATTAAATTTACGCAATTAAAAAATAATGGCAAAATGAGTCAATAAGATAACACAACCACAAACAGGCATTTGGAAGTCCCATGGCAATTCTTGACAATTTAAATCGGGTTTCGGGATTAGCATTTAAAATTAATGAATGATCTGCAAAATAACCTATGTGTCTACAAATTTACGATGCTAAATTTGCAAAAGTTTTTTGATATTTTTAAGTTTTATACGCTCAGAGCTGACGTTTGTAATATATGTAATATAACAAGCGTTGTATTTATTTTATATTATTTGTGCATGTATTTAAATATTATTAATAAATAAACTGTTGGAACTGTTAGAATAGTTGGAATATTTATATAACAAAATCGGGCATACTGTTTAAATATTTTTTGGGTTTATCAACCAAACTTAATTTAGTATTAAAAAAAAAATTATACCCTATTTAACCTATCGTTGTTTGGGATAGTTGTTTTTGTAATTTTCTTTAGCTAGATATATGCCTAAATATAAAGCATACCAAATTTGATTTGCCTAGAAATATTATTTAAAACGTTACAGGTTTCGAAAAAGCTAATGTTTTTGTATTTAATACCATGAAACATAAATAATAGCATGAAACATAAAATATAAAATGCATCACAAATGTGACAAATCGTGATTTTTCATTGCACCCAGTAAAAAATACTAATAATTGATGCAACCATTTTGTTTTATGGTAGTCATAACTCCCTCATCTGTATTAAATCCATTTTTCTTCATAGCTTCAATGGCTTTAGCCATAGTTCCATTGTCAGCGTCTTTTTCCCTTGTTGATATGACTACAGTTCCTACAAATTTATTGGTTAACTTGTATGAAGATATAGTACGTAAATATTAAGAATTTTAGCATATTTGTAACTACTATACCTTTTCCTATAGAACAATGGTAATAGATTGCGTAGGTAATATAGTCTGTGTCGACCCAATAGTTGGGAGAACTTTCTGAAAGGTAAAACTTCTGTTAAAGGAACAGTTTTATTTTTTGGGGCACCTGTATTGTTTATATAATATTTACTGTTTGTTGTAGACGTAAAATAGTACTTTGATGTGTTTTTATCTTCAATCAACGTCAAGTTGGTATACTTATATTCACTAAAAGAAAAAGAACACAGATTAATTCTTTATATCAAAGTGTGTAACGGCGAAATACCCGTTCAATCTTGCTGATTTTCTGATAAATTCGCCGTGCTGTTTTATATTGAATTTTAAGCAATCTCCAAGTGTTTTAGCTTTAGTTCCGCTTGCTTTTTGGCCATACCAAATACCTTCAACCTACATAAATGACCAACATATTTAAAACGTGCCTTCAAATCGACAGAGTCTTAATTTTTTTTTTATTATCCAGTTCTCAGAAAATTTTATTCTTTATAAAAGTTGGTGCCTTATATGAAACCAATACGACAACAGGCAAATATGTAAATTTCGGTACCATATGCCAAGCGATGCGGAATATATTAATTTTGGATAAGAGTAAAGTACCTTTATTTGGAAATGTTGTTTAGAAGTAAACATTATATTCAAATATGAAGTCACAGCCAATAAAAAGTGTATAAAGTTTATTCAAATTTCTAAAAAATAGACTAAAACGAACATTTTGGACTAATATTAGTCATAAAAGTAAGAATTAAAAAAAAACACGTAAATATAAATTCTACAGTTACAAATTCCTAAACGTATCTGAATTTGGGGCCTTTACCTTACCTGTTTTGCGTCAAAATTCGAAATCAAATTAATTTTGTCGCACATATCAGAGTTATCTGCGCTCGTAAAAGTAAGGATTACTGCCAATATTAGTACTGTAAACGACGTCATTTTAGTTATCTGTCTATTGATATTACGAATACTATAACGCCGTTATTTTGAAGTATTTATAGTTATAGTTAAAGATAATTGGATACTGTGTTGTTGAGGTTAGTTTTTGTAAAAGTAAAATAAAAATATTTTGATGAGGTGTTTCAAAGCAAACAATTAAAATAAGTAGATATGGTTTTGAAATATTGACTTAAGTAAATTGCGTACTGTTTTTTCAGGTAAAAACCAAATACAAAATCGAATAAATGCTTTATTTTGGAGTAATATTATGAATTGACTACACAACTTAGTTGGTACAACCGTCATGTTTTATCTTTTGCAATTTTGATGTTTCAAATCCAGACTTCTCCAGGCTTTTGTGAGCCTTTTCTACAATCTCATCTTTAGGAAGTTTCTTCCTAGTCCAAACCATGGTATATCCTGAAAATATTTTTTCATTTTTTCTATATTTTTTTTCTGCATTTCCTGTTACCATACTTATTAAGATTTGAATATTTTAGTACCTACCTTTATTTATAGATGTGGGATTGCAAACATAAACATTTGCGAAATTTTTATAGTCGGTGTCTGTAATCCAAGCTTGTTTCGAGGCTAAAAATTATATGATTGTTGATTAGTAATGAAAAAAATTTGTTGTTTCTTGAAAGGCTTACACATGGCACTCTGCTTTAACAGAAACTCAGAAGTTTCGGCAACTTGGTCAACTGCCAAATCTTTCACTTTGTATCCACTGAAAGTAATAGTTTCTTTTTTATTTTTATGTTTTTCAGTTGTTCTTAGTATCTTACTTCATTGACTTCTGTGATTTTTTCAGCTGGATACCGTTCTCTGTATTTTTCCAATTATACATCAAACAATCTTTCGCCTTTGTCATATCGCTTACTTCATATGTATACCAGTCTCCTGAAACCTGAAAATTAGTATTATAACTTGCAACAGTAATGTTTATAATAGTTACAATTTTACCTTTTTGACATCAAAACCTGGAATCAAAGCCACTGGGTGGCATTTTTCTGCCGAATTTTGAGAATAACACATGGATATGAAGACAATAATTATGGAAAGTATCCCAAAGTACATTTTGTATATTTGGGTTATTTTACAATAATGGGTAAAATAAAGCGTTATTCAGAGCAATAACACGGAATTGTGGCTTAGATATGCCAGAATGGGATTTTTATGTTATATTTGAAGCCTATTAGTTTTAAAGAGGTCTAATTACTGTAATATGGGAGTTTTTATTATACTTATCTATATCTAATGATAAGAATTTGTATTACAACTGTTTGGTAGTTATTTTGCTTACGTTAAACTTTTAGGAAAAAAAGTCTAATCAATCCGTAATTAGTGTTGAAACTTACCATTTTAAGTATCTCCTAATTGTGTTCCTGTAAAACGTTTTTATTTATTAAAACATTTTAAAAAAAATCTGATGCTGTCCTTGATTAATATGCTACAACTCATAAAAATTAGGAAGCTGTATATGTTGGCGTTTTCCCGATTCTTCCAAATTAAGAAGAATTGGCGCTGTTTTTGCCCCGTAAATTTCATTCGTTTAACTTTAGCAATTAATTACTCCGGAGATAATCCATAGATTTCAACGAATTAAAAAGTAAAATCACCTGCGGAATGCTAGCTTTCAATGTGTCGTTTTGTAAAATCATTGGATTAGTGGTTTACCAACAAAAAGCTATATTATGCAATGCCAGCAATTCCGTTATTAGAAGAGCTAGAATAATGAAATATCGACTATAGGCTACCCGATAATTCGTAGGTTTGAAGTTTATTACATAATCATTGTTTATCTTGCATTTTCCCTACAAATGATCGAGTTGAAGCATCTCATGATTGCTGCACTTGACGCGGTGCCCTTCGGTCTTTGGGTTTTTGTGGTTTTTTGGTGTTTTTTGGAGTGTTTTATAGCGCAGAAAAGACAAATTATTTCGCGCTACTGAATAGCCGTAAGTGGACCGCGTACGAAGTGACGGGAACCTACACAGAGAGAAAAGATTTCTTGTTTCAAAGAAATGTATTTGTTTGAATTTATTCTTTTGGGTCAAAACATATTTCTTTGACGCCAACAATATTTACTTCATTGAATACTCTACTTTATTTGCTTGCAGAGATTAATTTATTTGAAATATTTATTTAAGTGGAATAAATATATATGGATACAAACAAAAATTACTTTCCTTTAAAGTAATATTTTAGTTTTGATTTAAAAAAAACGTTTCTTTACACCAATGAAATATAATTTTGATTCTAACATATAAATTTGTATATAAGGAGAGATTTATTTCGCTTAAAGTAATATTTTGTCTTTGGCTTAAAAATAGGTTTACTTCCGCCAAAGAAATCATATTTTGATTAAAATAAATATATTTTTACACAAGAAGATATTTATTTCCTTCAAAGTAATATTTTTGTTTTGGCTTTAAAATAGGTTTCCTTCCACCAAAGAAATCATATTTTGATTCAAATAAATATATTTTTAATGTCATCCAACTGTATTGTTAGATGGCGCTGTAAACTCTCTCCTCGCACTTCGTACATATCGAGAGTATAAAGCCGCGTGATCGACAGTATAGAACTTATAGAGTACAGTGCCTGCAGGTTCAAGTTGCGATTACAAATCAGAGTACACTTTACTAACTTAACCTTGACTATATGTTGGGTTGGGAAGACCAAACACTGGTCGAGGATGTGCGACATCCCAAAAAGGAGGTGACACATGGCGAGTCTTCCGAAAAATTCTTGTCTATTAATTCCTTCAACAAATTAATAATTTTAAGCATTTTAACTCGACCAACAATTTTGTTAATTTAAAAAAATGTAATTCTTTCACTCAACACAATCATAATTATTTGAAGTAAATAAATCTCATTTCTTATAATACACAAATTGCAAACTTTTGAACTGGAAACATAAGTTGTTTGACGCAAATCAATGTTCTTTCTACCAAACAAATATTTCAAATAAATGCGTTTTTACCCGCAAATAAATATTTCTTTGCCTCTATTGAAACAACAAATTTCTTTGAGTCAATGCATATTTATTTGAATCAAACAAAAATTTCTCTCTGTGTAGCGCGTAGTGGTGTAGACGATTGAGTTGATCAACTGTACGTGACCTCGCTGGTATTATTTCGTCCGGCTTTGCTAATAATAAACGTGGGATAAAGCATTTTTAGTCAGCCTAAATAGATATTAGAATTTTCTTTATTACTGTTATCCTGTAGCGATGTAGAAAAAGTCGAATTGTAGTTACCTTATAAGGAAAAAATCATTTTTTTGCATAACACTCAATTATCAAGATCAGTCAAACTTTCAGGTTATGTAATTAATATATGTATAAGTTATGTATACAATATACTATATGTTAATAATATACAATTTATAATATACTTTAGTTAGTACACGAGTTCTGATTTATTTTGATAAGACCGCTGGGTTCAAACTTGAAGCCATTTTTCTTTAATGTTGCATATGCCTTGGCAATTGTTTGACCACGTGGTTGTCTCTCCTTTGTCAACACTATAACGTACCCTGCAAAAGAAAAACGACTAATAATATGCTATATTATTAAAATATGATACCTAATACTTATGAAGCTAATGGTATTAGTAATTATTTTACCTTTCTGGGGCACATTTGTTTGACATTTGTATATTGTGGCATAAGATTTATAATCAGTTCCTAAGATCCACTCTCTTCGGGTCACTGTTTATAAATTAAAACATGTTTATAATAATATTTTCCTAATATAATCATTTTAGGAAGTCTCTTGCTTACTTGTGGCGTTGATTTTGGTGATATAACCAGACGTGTTTCCAACTTGCACCACTGGGATGTCGGTCTCATTATATCCACTAGAAATAACAACGGATATTTGTATATCAACCATTTTTACTTTATCATACGCAGTATGACGGTAGAACGGATGTCCATAACCTTAATTTACGATTCAGGGGTTTGTTTGCTCCACCTGCCCATCGCGCTGAGCTGTATAAGCGGTCATTCTCTTACCAGGTCAGTCACATATACGATGGTCTCAGGGAAGATATGAAAAAGGGAAGATTTAAAAATTTGTTTATACTTACTTGTTAGTTTTGCACGATCTCTTAATCACGGTGGAGTTCTGCTCTTTATTTTGCGCCCAAGAAAACAATAAACAGTCAGCTGCGAACATTGAGTCGCTTACTTGATATGCGTACCATGGACCTAAAATCTTTGACAACAATGTCAATTTCTGCATGGTAATTAAAGTATGTATACCTGGTTCACCTTATCTACTTGAAAATTTGGAATTAAATCCACCGCATGGCATTTGTCTGGGTTGTTTTTGCCTTGAGAGATACTTATGAAGAAAATAACCACCAACTTGGTCAAACGCATTGTTACGAAAGTATAAATTGACAAGTGTAATGCACTGTAGTATTTATGCAATATTTATACCTATTCAGTTGAAAAAAATAGTGTTTTTTGCAATTAACTCTCCTAATTAAAATGGTTAAACATTCTGGAGTAACGACATTAATATTAGTAATGGAATACAAACAATGGCTTCGGATATCAAACTTCAGGCAAAAACATCAAGGAATAATACTGTATTTAATAAATAGCATATTATAACAGTACTATTTCAACAGCGTAGAAGTACCTATCAAGATATACAGTTTAAGTTGTGCAACCTTCTTGCTTCGACTTAAATAGACTGTTAGGATCAGATTTGAATCCACTTTTGGTTAATGTGTCATGTGCCTTGGTGACAATCTCATCTGTTGGATGTTTTTTCCTTGTCCACACTGTGTAGATGCCTAAACAAAAAACGAGGATAGAAGAAATAAAAATAAAATACACAATGGTCTCTTAGTCCAAACCTTGATTCATTTGACCGGGCTTGCATATGTACCCCGTGAGATAATTTTTATAATCTGTGCCGATAATCCAAGCCTGGCGTGTCGCTAAAAAATATTTTAAATTTAATATAAATTAACTTATTTCGTACGTTTTCGATTTTTACCTGATTCTGATTCTTTCACTGACATCTGGGATGTTGTCGCAACTTGACTTATTGGAATATCACTGACTTGGTATTGGCCACTAAAATAAACATTAATTAGATGGTTATGTAAGTTAAACGAATAATTTTGTTAAGCGTAATTACAGAAGGTTTTTCTTAGACTTTTTAAGAATGATGCTATTATCAGAGCCTGGCTTTTCCTTTTTATCTGTCCAGGTAAACGTCAAACAATTCTGTGCAGCTTTCATCCTGTTGCTTAATTCATAAGCATACCACACACCTTCAACCTAAAAATTGTATGAGAAATAACAAAAATCGGTATTGAAACTTAAAACATGTAACATTTACCTTTTTTACATCAAATCCCGGTATCAACGCGACAGAATGGCATTTCTCTGAGCCCATTTGAGCATGACATACCCCTGCAAATAAAGTTATTATTGAAAAGCAGGCCAACATGTTGTAGCTTCTTATTTTTCTATAGATATGGCCAATTATTAGGCTTGGGGAGTCAATTTATTGTTTATTGTTGCTGGGCAAAAAGTTATGTGTGGTCTAAAATATCGACTTCATTAGCATAATGAGTGTATAATAATGGTTGTAGCGACTCACGAAAAATGTGCGAAAGAAAAATTCTTTGGTTACTTATATGCGTAATTCGTTGCCAATTTGCTAATAATGGGTTAACATGAATTTTAAATTAGACCATGTAAACGGGGAAAATATATCGGGAAAAAACGAGGTAAGGTAAATGTAGTTTTCCTATTGAAATGCTTGCATCTACAACAGAGTGCTACATGAGTCACCTCTCGTTCCGATAGTATTGACACCTGTGTTTGAAGGCCCATAACTGTTAAACTACTGAACATAAAAAATTAAAAAAAGGTATGTGATACTCCTCGATCATTTTGATGGAATATTTTGCGCAGTTTGGCTTCCCTCGCTTGTGGGTTTTGGTGCGAGGTAGTCGAACGAGATGCGGGTGAAATTAATTGTACATCTAAATCTATTATCTATATTTAACTCGCACTACTATTCAAAATTCCGCAGTTCAATTGTTCTGATCGTATCGCACTAATAGTAAATAATCTTCCACTGTCCCAGCTGCGTTTCCATTTACCGTTACGATTGACGTAGTGCGCGCTGCAATGTAATTTATATCATTCATATTAAATCGCTATAAAAATTACTTAAAATTTATTATGCAATGTTTTTCTACTGTCGCATTAAATAAAATATGACGATCGTTTACGTGCATATTAAAATGTTGACAGTCATACAACTTATGTGGAAATGATTCAGGAGCATGACACACTTTATTTAATTTTTACTGTTCAGTAGTCAGAACTTGGTGGGAAACAAAAAAAAATTTTCATCAGATTATTAAAAGTCATCTGGCATTGTGTTTCCAAGAATCTACGCTTGAAACAACAAGCTTTGAAGTGTTTGTTTCCCACAAATCAAACCTAAACTTTTTAAATCAACCAACAAACGGGAGCAATGTATTTTAAATACCAGAAACAAAGAAAGATAATGTGCGGTGAAATCTTTGAAATCCTGTTGTTGAGGAACATATCTACAACTTCATCATTCTGCGTCTTCTCACTGTTTTCTAGTGTCATAGAAGCAGCTACCTATTTATTGGAGCAACCACATACTCTGTTCAGGTGCCAAGATGTTCAATAAAATCGTCATACATCAAACACACAAAAGTGCCCAGAAGGCAAAAACAGCATGCAAAAGTCTGCTTTCGGTGTGACGAAAAACTTTATATGTTCTGCGGAACACTTTGTAGAATTTTGCAACTCGAGGTAGTAAAATTTGTTTCTATTTGTTATCTCAATATCACGTTACGAATTTAATATAAAGCAAGCGGGAAGCTTGAGACTGGTTTGCTTTACATCTCAAATCACTCTCTATCTGTTCTAGTGGCAACGAATCTCGAATAAATAGGAGAAAAAGGACGACACGAAGAGTTAAATTAAATGTGTAGCTGGCAAGCCAGTTGCCCTAAAAAGCATAAATTTTTCGCTCAGCTTATTTCGCTCTTTCGTATGGTTGCGCCCAAAGTTGAGCTACTTTTTAGGTCTCTATACATGAGAAGCTCCCCTTAAACAAATGCATCTCATAGAGATGGATACTATTACAATTAAGGACGTCAAACATGATATTAGGTTAAAGTTAGGGCTGCAGTTTGCAAGATGGTTGCTATGCAATCCGCCAGTAATCGAGAGCTGCAAGTTTGGCGAATTCGCAAGGGGGCTGTTTGGGACGCGTAGCCGCACGCCACTGGTCGGCCCGACTGCCCCCCCCCCCCCCCCACCGCCGCCCCCGCATATTCTAATTCGCGATTATTCATCGTGAATACGATATGAGTCCCGGTTTAGTCCCGGATATGTCCGGAATGGGGAAGGGGGTGAAGTGTACTTGTAGGATTTGGACGTGTATTTTGCGGGGCCTTTTGAGTGCAATATGAATTTCCAATTTTCTTGCGCCACTTCCGTTCAACGGGCATGCACTGAATACTCAATTTCGGTCTCAACGGAACGGACCACTGTTTTATACGGAATATGTACATACGTACTATAGTGCTTTTAATAATCAGGAGGAATAATACCAGACGCCAGGTTCACATCAGGAAAAAATCACCACATATTTTTGCGGTAAAATTTAAATTATTTTGAGGTTAAACGTGGGTTGAACGTATTTATATATCGATTTTTGATGACGTGTGAGCACTGACCTACAATAAATCAATTGAACAGCACCATTTCTGATTAAATTAAGTATCAAGGATAAAATGTTTGTTTATACCAACATGTTGTTATAATAGGAGGAACAGATTTTGCAAGAAGTAGATATAATTCAATATGGAGGCAAACATCATTTTCAGCTTGTTTGCGTCTTTTTATTTACCTCAACCAAAAAATTCATGCTTTATTTAAAACAGAAACAAAAACATAAACGTAAAAATTAGTGGCGGATTTCTTTACCTGTATTCCATGATGTACCTACTACAGAATATAAAATTTGTAAATACGTATAAAATACAGCGAAAAAATATTGAAAATAAGTAGAAAATAAAGATACAAATTAATCCCGATATATTTAAGTGTAAAAAGAAACCCAAAATGTACCAAAAATGATTTGTTATTAATCGTTGTTATTAATCTTTCGATGGTTCACTCCAATCGAACGAACGATGTCATTTTTTGTTCCGATTTTCAAGTTTCTACCAGTTTAAGAAATTTACCTTAAACTTACGAAATATTTAGGTACGATGTTGTTCTATCATGAAGTGCATGTACACCATAGGTTACGTCTGGGGTAAAACATCTCGAGTTTGTATTAAGCTGTGACAGCGGTAATATGGTCGTTTTTGCCATTTTTTCATGGTACAATTATCGCTTTTGTTTGCTTTTTTAGTGGAAAAGTTGTGTCAAAAAGTGCACTGTAAAAAATTTATTTTATAATATGGGTTGGGCTATGTGAAGTATATTTGACATAACCGAAAGACGTACAAGTAATAATCATTTGGTCATGACAAGAAATTGAATATTTAATATTCCAAGAAGTATCACTGAATATTTTGTCAATTTTGAACAATAAATAACGGTTTACTTGAAGACGCATTTAGAACTGGGTATACAAGTCGTTATATTTTGTAAACAACAATGGTTTTATTTAAAATGCAAACAGTTAGTCTATTGGAATAATAAACATCCATGACGTATGAATTCTAAAGTTATCCACTTTTATCTTAAAGAAGTAAACAAAAAATCATCAAAATATTTATTGGCCTTAATATAAAAAATGGAAAATTTGTGTTCCACTGTACTCTCCAAAAAGTTCTAGTTAATACTAGGTCCACGTTAATTCCTTCAACAAAGTAATAATTTCTTTAATCACAGAAGTATTTATCGCAAATTTAATATATCGCATTTTAACTCAAGCAACAATTTCGTTAATTTAAATAAAATATAATTCGTTCACTCAACACAATCATAATTATTTTGAACTGAATAAATTTCATTCGTTATAATATACAAATTGTAAATTTTACCTGGAAACATAAGTTGTTTGACACAAATAGACGTTCTCTGTACCACACAAATATTTCAAACAACTGCATTTTTATCCGCAAATATAGGGATAACAAAATTTTCTATTTGTAAATTTGTAGCGAATGGAGTTATAATCTGCGATATAATAACAAAAAATGACTTCTGTAACTTCTAAATAACGTGTTTTGATATATGTATTTTTTTTTGTTCTAGGTAAGTGCTTTTGTCTACTAACTACCAGATATGTAAGTACATATACACTCACTTATCTTTCTTTTCCCTAAACTGGTTTACCGAAAGATTTAAATTAATTTTTAGTTGTTCGCTGATAGATTGCTATAGTCCATTTAATAACCAGGAAGAATAAAACCAGACGCAGCTTGACTTTAGGAAAAATAACCAGAAATGCCACCAGATATTTTAGCGGTCAAATTCATATTATTTTGAAGTTAACGTATTTAATAACTTCTAATGGTTAAAATTACGATTTTCTTATTCTTAAGAGTTTAAAACTTTAAAAAGTGATTAAAAGTGTGTCAAAATATCTGTCACATCCTAGCTAAGTCGTTTTATTTTAATGCAGACACGATCGCTCTCGATCAAATAGAATCTCATGCAGCTAAACTATTAATTGTATACAGGGTGTTAGGTGAACATGCGGCAAAAATTCAATGGGTTATTTCTTGGCCTATTCTAAGAATATTTCGTCCTGTAATGATTTTTGAGATTTTCAAAAATGTTTTTTGTTTCGAAATACAATAAATGTACGAAATGACTTTCTCCAGCCTGGATACAAGCACTAAATCTTCTCGTCATTGAATATCGAATATGGTTGTCGCAAATTTTGTTCGCCCTGTATATTCGAAACAAAGGGGTTTTTCAAAAATCATCACAGGACAAAATGTTCTTAGAATAGGCCAAGGAATAACCCTATATATTGTATGATAAAGTCATGTGCATCAAATTTTTTTTATAGTTCATTTCTTGTTTTGTCCAGTCATTTGGAAAGTTCTCAAATAGCATTTAAAAACCTCTAATAACCATCACACATTTGCAAACACAAATTGCACGATAACCGTAAAGAACAGCGCCCGAATTCGAAATGAATAAACACAGCGCCCCTCTAATTTGTGATTGCGTCCGGCGTGCTTTTGTTATTCCGGAAATGTTATTTCGGCCAATCAAGGACGCGTTTCGAAATCGGTCCCGGTAGCCACGCGCGCTTTTCGTCCTTTTTATGAAACAATCAAAAAAATTGACCCGTTCGTTGATATGACCATCCCCCCGCAGTGAGGGTTGTTAAGCCCTAAATTGATAGGCGAGCTATACGCGGGGGTTTTAATTTTGTTTCGTTGGTAGTAATTACGCTTTATTCTCCGTCGAAATAACAAACGCACCCCCACCGTTCGCCGATCTGATTTGGGGGATGTTGGGGTAAATTTTTGATGACCAATTTTGTTGGGAATAAGCCAGGCGTAATTGTTTTGATCATTATCTCTTTTATGTTAAGGATAAAACACATTCGTTCAAAGAACTGCGATAACAATTGATGTGAGTTTTAATAGCATTCTTCCTGTCAAATTCCTTACATTTTCTTGCTAAGCAAGGTAAATTGTAACGATACTATTCACTATATTGTCTTCGTGCGAAAGAATATAACGTATAACCTAAAACACAGAGAAAAATAATGATGAAACCCGTTTTTTTCGCAGTGGTTTTTATGTTATGTTTATTCCGATGCAGTCAGCAGGATCTGCAGTTTTTAGGTTGCAATGAAATTGATGGTTTTGGCGGTTTTGATTTGGAACAGGTAAATATAGAAATAATACTAAATCTCCGAAACGGGTTGGTATTTGAAAGAATAACATCGAGTTTTAATTATCAAAATATACATTTGCTAGAAATTTAATTTCCGATCTTCATTTGTTTGGAATTTATGACGTCATCAACACGTTTTTAAATGGCAACCTCATATTTTTGTAATTCACAAAATATATAGCCTTACATTTTGTTTTTATTCAATAAGAGCATTACAATCTAGCCGTAATTGACTAATGAGTAACTTAATTCTAACTTATTTTACTAGTATAACTTAACCTAACAGGCACCCATCGATGTCTCTCAGTTATTCCTGGTATACTGGGCACGTTTTTCATGCGCACTACGTAGCACTGACTCTGCTTTTCGAACTAACACCTACAACTAGCACTTACTCTGCTTTTGTCACTGTCTCACATTCATACTAACTCAAAAGGCTTCTTTCTCTTGAGTCTTCTGACTAATGCGGTGTTGTCGAGGAGCTGGATGGCCTCAACGTTCACGTGATGGTGAAGCCTTTCCTCGTGACTTCTTGCTAATTTTTGGAATTCTTTGCACACAAACTCCATTTTGAGGTCCTTGTGGAGATTATCATTCCTAATGTACCAAGGCGCATTGACAATGCATCTCAATACTTTATTTTGAAAGGTCTGGACAATTTTAATGTTACTTTTTTGGTGCAACCCCAGAGTTGAGCACCATACGTCCACACGGGGTTTAGAATTTTAGAGAAGCTTATTATCAACAGACAGCGTACAGTTTCTTCCTAGCAGCCAATACATCTCTCTATAAGGGATTCTTAGTTCCTCCCTTTTCTTTTTGACATTTGACATTTTGGTGAACTCAATATGTACTGACTTGAGTTCCTTCAGTTTGATTATTTTTTTCTTTGTCCAGACCTGAAAATGTTTAAGAGATGTTTAGAGTTTTCTCGTCGTTTCTTTATTGCTGTTCCCAAGAGCTAGGATAGACGTGTCGTCTGCAAAAGTTGCAACAGTATTATTTTCTAGTGCTGGGAGGTCACTGGTGTAGAGTAGGTAAAGCACCGGCCCTAAAACACTACCTTGCGGCACTCCTGCTTTTATTTCCTTAAGGACAGAGAGCATGCATCACCTTGTTTGACTCTAAAGTATCTCTCAGTCAGGTAAGATTTTAATAGTTGTTCAAACTGTTTTTCAGGAGGATACTTCCTAATTTATTGTTCAGTCCTTCATGCCAGACTTTATCAAAAGCCTGTGCCACATCTAGGAAGACTGCAGAACAAACCTTTTTTCCTTGAACGCTTTTTCGATTATGTTGGTTATTTGGTGTATCTGGTCAATAGTAGAGTTGAAAATTAGGGTATCATTGATAAATTTTGTTTGTTTATGAAAAGCGAAAAACTATTTGCGATACTATTTAGACAATTAGATGATCTACCAAAATTGGTACAAAGATTTGGTGTTGCCATTTAAAAAAAAGTGTCGATGACGTCATAACCCAGTAAGAATTATTAGTCGGAAATTGAATTTTTAACAGAAATGGGTATTTTAATAATTAATAATCGACGAGTGCGAGGAATTTTTAAAATAACAAACCGTCTCAGAGATATTTCCATGTTTCCATACTGTACTCGCTGACTGTATATATAACGATTTGCTAATACTTTTTTTAGATGTTAGGTAGATGGTTTTTATACCGAACAAATGATTTAACAATGTCGTTGGATAGATGCACAAAATACACATATCTAAAACAAAACACTCACGTATTATTGAAGTTTTCCAGAACAGACATACTAGGGTATACCATCATCATTTTACTTCCTATAAAACTATATTAACAACTACAAATTCTTAGCGGTTATAGGGTATCCGATATCATATTAGAGCAAGTATCAACAAGTTCAAAGTTTAATATGAAGGACCCACTAGGTAGCAAGCATAACATTAATTAAATCAAATAAAAACTCAACGCAAGATATTCTTTTAGGTTCAACACCATACATAATCATGAATACCGATTATCAGAACTACGGTGTAGTTTATATCTGCTCGAACTATTTCTTATTCCACGCAAGTATGTGAAAAACTTACGATACATTAAACAAAAGTGACACTGAAAATATTTCAGATAATGTTTACGTGGTCACCAGGAGGCGTATTCCAGACAATGACGTCATCTCCGCTGTTGACGCATTCTTGTCAAAGTGGAATGTCACTACAACGTCCTTGAATGTAGTCATAAACCAAAATGACTGCACCAATTAGTGATAACAGTTAATTGTTGGACAATACTGTACTTAAAACACTTATTTAGCAAAAAGAGAAAATGTAGAATTGTTGTAATATGGTCGTTCTGTTATTATACACTCGCCTACGGCTCACCAAATAATATAGTATTAATTATGTTCGAATTTATGTAATTTGACCTTAATTTATATAAAAATTAAGGTAATTGAGTTACAAGCAATCAATCAAAACTCATAAACGTTTCTTTTAACCAAACTGATAAAATTTTTAAAAAATCAAGAAGAATATAGCAAAACAATTAAATAGAATTAAATTAAATGTTTAAACAACAAAATTAAAAAACAAATTTGTATGTATGTGGGAATGTTGATTAATTGCTTATAACTCAAAAATGACACCCCACAGGTACTTGTGTATAACAACTAGTCTGATGACTATCTAGCTATATTAATCTAACCTAAATCGCTATGTACAAAAACTGTTCGATATTAAGTGTTCCCCATTGGTGTAACTTAAATTTAATTTGTATGCTGACGTTAAAACTTCACACACTGCACGTTGCTCTGCTTTGTTCACCGATCAGCTATCACTCACATAACACTGTGCTCTGATTTTTTTAACTTCACTTCACCAACTCAAAAGGTTTGGTTCTTTTGAGTCTTCGCACACTGTTACAATTGTCAAGAAGCTGGATTGCGTCGAAAATCGTGTGCTGGAGAAGTCTGTTCTGATGATTCTCTGCAAACTTTCCAATTTCGTTCGTTACTAATTCCATTTCAAGATCCCTGTGGAGATTTCTGTTTCTTATATATCACGGTGCAACCACGATGTTTCTTAGCACCTTATTTTGGAAGCGTTGAATGATGGTGATATTGCTTGGCTTAGTGCAGCCCCACAGTTGGATACCATAGGTCCACACAGGTTTAAGTATCTGCTTGTAAAGTAGGAGTTTATTATATGTCGACAGAGACGACTTCCTACCAATAAGCCAGTATATTTTTTTGTATCTTATGCCCAATTCTTCTCGTTTCTTTTTAACACGTACTTTCCAGCGGAGCTTGGTGTCTAGTGTCATACCGAGATATTTTGCCGTGTTCGAGTAGGGTACGGTGGTGATATTGTAACTGGAACGTATCGTGTTCGCTTGTTGGTAAAGTTTATGTGAACGGATTTGGTTTCGTTCAATGTAATTAGCCATCGTTGCATCCAATCACTAATATCGTTGACAGCATTTTGCAGTTTTAGTCTTGCTCTTTCAACATTTGTATCCACTGCCATGATAGCAGTGTTATCCGTTTATTAGTTTGCTATACTCGAAGGGTAGTAGCCGATCCAGCTTATAGAGTAGACCTTCGTGCCAAACTTTGTTGAAGGCTTTTGCCACATCCAGGAATATGGAGGAGCATACTTTTTGTCTTCTAAAGTTCTTTCTATGATCATTGTTATTCTGTGCACCTGATCAATTGTGGAATGTTTGTTTCTGAATCCAAACTGATGAGTGGGTATGATGTTTCTTTCATCTAAGATTGGCTTCAGTCGTTTTGCAAGTAGCTTTTCAAACAGTTTTGACAATGTGGGCAGTAAAGAAATTGGCCTGTCGGAGGATGCTTCATTTAGTGGTTTTCCTAACTTGGGAATCATCACTACCTCCGCAGTTTTACAAACAGATCGCAGATGATTTAATTTCTAATAAGATATCTTGTTGTTCTCTACTTAATTAAATATGTGATACCTACACTTCGGTAATTTGTAACTTTTAACCCGTAAATTTGCTACAATAGCAATTAAAACGTAATAAATTAGCTCACCACTTAACATTCCCTTAACATTTCACGGTACTTGTTTCATCAGCCACTACGTATAGGATATAGTGAAGACAAATAATCTGTCGAATAATGAGCACAAGTTGTCGAGAGGTCTGCTACTGTAATTAGTGTTGAAAGTTTTCAGGCAGTTAATTAGTTAAAAAGCTTTCGGGCAACAACATACTCTCTCCTCATCGTTCTGGCTCCAACGGAGTTCCTCATGTTATTGAATTCGCCGAACGAGGGGTGGGGGCGAACAGGAAAGGTCTCAAATTACAGGAAGCGAGCTCCCTCTGGCTTGAATTAGTTTACTTTTCATTTGAGCAAACGTCAATTAGTTGTGCTAAAGCGATGTGCGCTTCCTATTGCTCCTTTTATACCTTCCAGGCCACATTGACAACCTTCCGTGCTCTAGGTGTATGAGAATTTTCGCTCTGTTCGCGTAGTTAAGTTGGTATTAGCCCAATTGGGGATAAGTTCTCGAATTGTGTAACATTTTTATTATGTTTATTTTAGTTTAGTTTTATTTGTCTGCTGTATTTTTCCTTTTTATTATTTTCTATGTTAATAGAATATTTCAAAATATCGGGATTGATCCCGGGATTCATGAAAAAGCCCAAAAATTGCCGGATTGAAACGCCTGGGATGCCAAAAGTTACCAAATCTAGTCAGTAAGAAACGCAGTAAGAAACGCCTAAAATAAACTTGATTGGACAATATTTTTTACCCTCTAAACTTGATCGACGTTTTCAAATTTTACCTTACAAGTAGAAAACCAAAATTTATCAATAATAAACAAAATTGAAACTCCATTAAGATAATAACTTGCTCATCCATCTTAAATTTTCGTTCTCGTAGAATGTTTCAAGAATAGTGCAACGGCAAAAGAAATTATTTGATCGAGACAAATTTTCCATTTTTTATATTAAGGCCAATAAATATTTTGATGATTTTTACGATAAAACTGGATAACTTTAGAATTCATACGTCATGGATGTTTATTATTCAAATAGACAAAATATAATGACTTGTATACCCAGTTCTAAATGCGTCTTCAAGTAAACCGTTATTTATTGTTCAAAATTGATATTCTTGTCATGAACAAAATGAATATTTACTTGTACGTCTTTCGGTTATGTCAAATATAGTTCACATAGCCCAACCCATATTATAAAATACACTTTTTAAAGTGCTCTTTTTGACGCAACTTTTCCACTAAAACATCAAAAAAAGCGATAATTGTGCCATGACAAAATGTCAAAAACGACCATATTACCGCTGTCACAGCTGAATACAAACGCGAGGTATTTTAACCGAGACGCAATCTATGGCGTACATGCACTCCATGATGGAAAAACGTCGTACCTAAATATTTCGTTAGTTTAAGGTACATTTCTTAAAGTGGAAGAAACTTGAAAATCGGAAAAAGAAAAAATGATATCGTTCGTTCGATTGGAGTGAACCATCGAAAGATTAATAACAACGATTAATAACAAATCATTTTTGGTACAATTTGGGTTTCATTTTACAGTTAAATATATCGGAATTAATTTTATCTTTATTTTCTACTTAGTTTCAATACTTTTTTTCGCTGTATTT
This sequence comes from Melinopterus prodromus, assembly GCA_964023965.1. Lineage (NCBI taxonomy): Eukaryota > Metazoa > Arthropoda > Insecta > Coleoptera > Scarabaeidae > Melinopterus > Melinopterus prodromus. The sequence continues at coordinate 4,314,977 of OZ030396.1, forward strand.
TATACCTATTTACAAATTTTATATTCTGTAGTACATCACTGAATACAGGTAAAGAAATCCGCCAATAATTTTTACGTTTATGTTTTAAATGAAGCCTCTATTTTTTGTTGAGGTAAATAAAAAGACGTAAACAATCTGAAAATGATGTTTGCCTCCATATTGAATTATATTTACTTCTTGCAAAATCTGTTTCTCCTACTATAGTAACATGTTGGTATAAACGAACATTTTATCCTTAATACTTAATTTAATCAGATATGGTGCTGTTATAGATTGTAGTTCATACTTAAAAAAGACCTGCTCAAATGATTTTTTGTAGATCAGTGCCCGCACTTTCTTTTCAGATAATTATTCAACACAAAAATACGAAACTGCCAAATTTAAACATAGGCTCTATCTCCACTAATAAGCGAAATCATGGTGAGCCTCGAAATTGAATCACCCGGTATTACCACTTCAACATAATTTTATTCTGTATTAATTTTGTTAACATGGACATGTCTATTTCATTATCTCGGATTTTGCGCTCAAAATTATGTTAGGAAAATGCAGAAAATATAGACAAATCCAAAGACATGCGTAACTAAATTACTACGTTTTTGTGACATGTCGCATTTTGCATACACACCCTTCAATTTAAACATGGCGTATCTCCCACAATTTTAAACGTTTTCGAAAATCGTTTTGGTATACTACACTATATCTTCACCAAGTTTCATTATCAAGTTTCAACTCTATCAACAACACGCAGATATTCCTGAAGTACTGACCCTCATGCTTTTTACAGAGTGTCCCAAACCCAACACGATATTTCAATACATCCTAGAATCCTCACTCGAATCAGAGCTTACAAATTAGATTCACTCAACAAAGCTGTCACGAAATTAGCCAGATTAAAGATAGTAGTCCCGCCATTTAGCGCCAGGGGGACAAAACCACTTAGCGCCGCATCAATTCTCGCTGGTGTTTAGCCTGTCGCCGCTCACGATGTTTTGCATGTCCGAAAACTTCACAGGGTCGTTATGGGCGGAGAGCAAGCGACAACTACTATACGTTGTAGTACATGACGGTCCTCGCCATCGCTTCTGTTTATTTGACTTAGTAATTGCAAAGTCCCAACTGGAACCGAGCGACCCACCGACTCCGACGGTCCACCGGAATATTTTAAATGTTTAATGAGTTAATTGGGTTTTAGGTTAGATTTTAACTGGCATAGGCGAGCGTAGGCTGCAGTAATTCACTTCAGCAACACTGTTTGACGTCGCTTAGGGCTTGCTAGGGGGCAGAAGGGGCGAAAGAGGGAAGCGCGAGTTGCTGTAATATAATTAGTTATATGCTAACGAAGTTATTAATGTAAGACTCGGTTAGGTTTTGGGGTGAGTCAACATTTTGCTCCGAGAATGGATGGGTATTTAGTCTATCTAGGTTCAGGATGATGAAGCTACACTTAAAAATGTAAATTAATAACGGAAAACAAAATGGAAATGACTGTCATAGTATCGATGACATTCGGGTTTTCTGTGGACTTCCTCACAACTACGTGGTATGCTTCGCACTAGTCTGCGAAGAGATTCTTGGGCTAAGCTTTCACATTCCTCCAATCAGGGCTTGTGTCAGTTCTTGCATGGTTGGTGGTGGATTAGGCCGCTTGCGACCACATCGGTCAAGCTGATCCCACACGTGTTCAATAGGATTCAGGTCAAAACATAACGCTGCACATAGGGGTATTCGCTACCAAAAGCGTAACAACAATCTGAATTCAGTTGATTTATTTGGTGTATATGTATACCTTACTATTTTCGAAGTGTTGTATAAGTTGTTTCACATTTATTCAAGATGGAGGTAGAAGTTCAAGATATTTACTATGTTTCCAATTTAAAATTAGTTACTCCAAGCTATTATTTCCATCTTTTCTGTACGTTTGAAAAAATGTGTTGAACACGCCTTATGTGTTTTCCAAACATTAGTAATTATGTTACATAGTGTGTTAAAGTCGAGTAGTTTTTTTTACTGGATGTTATTCTCCAGTTTGTAACCTACATTTTATATGAAAAAAACACTCACCAATTTTTTTAATGATTTTTTAGTATGACCGTGTCCTTTCACCCGTATTAGAGTTCAGGTTTTAAAAAATTAGGAACACGGTAAATCCTTGTTATAATAATAATAAGGTTTATTTTGAATAAAAATTCGTGTTACAAAGACAGCATAATATAAATACATTAATTAATCACGCGTCTCGGCAACAGGCTTCTCCCCTTTTCCTCGTCTCGGGATTGGGACGGTGGGTCCTATCTCGGACTAACGGTGATGGGGTCTATAGCTATTCTCATTTGGTTGGAGGTGACACGCTAATGAACCTCACACGTGCTCCATAATTTTGAATTTGACCTTATATTTAAATAAGCGCATCCTCATTTCTCTCGTTTGCTTTGGTAATGTGTTGTACCACGAAAGTTCGGCCGCTCTAAGAGTTGGGGCATATTTGTGTGTTCTGGATTTGTTGGGCCTTATGTGCGATGCTCCTCTCGTACTGTAGGTATGTATATCATCGGTCTTCGTGAGTTTTAAATTGGTTTTTATTAATTGATGTTGCAATTGGTGGATAAGTATAATTTTGTTGAGTTTTATTCTTTGTTGTATGGTTAGTTCTTTGGTTCTTTTGTGCACTTCAACGGTTGGTGTTCTTCTGTTTATGTTGTACAATATTTTCAATATTTTATTTTGTTGACGTTGTAGCTTGTTTAGGTTATATTGTGTTGTGTCGCTCCATATGTTAATCATATAGTTTATACTGGATGTGTATAGGCTATTATATATGGATGGTTTTATGTATTCGGGTATAATACTTTTTATTTGGTGTACGGCTGCAATCGTTCTGTTGTTGATATTAGTTAGCTTTTTAATGTGTGAGCTCCACTATAGGTTTTCTTGAATAGTTAGGCCAAGGTATTTGGCTTCTTTTACCTGTTTGATTGTTGTTCCATTAATCACAATGTTTAGATATATTTGATGTTTCTTACTTGTAAATGCTATGAATTCCGTTTTCTTCTCGTTTATTGTCAACAGGTTCTCTCTAAACCACACTTCAATCATTTTTAGGTCGCTGTTGATCTTTTCTTGCAATTGTTCCGCGGTCTTGGCCGAGTAGAGGATACAGGTATCATCGGCATACATGTAAGGAGTTCCGTTTAGGTCAAGTTTTAGGAAGTCATTTGTGTATAATATGAATAGTGTAGGTGGTAATATTCCTCCTTGTGGAATTCCATAGTCGGCATACGATTCTCTGCTATATTTTCCTTTGATTCGGGTAATTTGCGGTCTGTCAGTTATATAGCTACGTATTAGGTCGTTGAACGTCCCTCTTATCCCCATTACTTGAAGTTTGGTAAGTAAGTTTAGTTTTGAGATGGTATCAAACGCTTTTTTCAGATCGATAAATATGGATGCCATATTTATAATATAGAAAAATGTATGTTGCTATTTTAAACATCATCTCAGACGTTCCAAAGGTTATCTCGAAAAGTGTGAGATTTAGGAAAAACTGGTTAGTAATAAAATTATTGCACATACATTTTTCCATACAAGAGTATGTTTTTTTACTACTACGATTATCTTAACCTTACTTGTTTGTTTGTTACGTTCAAATCATGTAATCCATATTTTACATACTTTTCTGAATGTCCTATCGAGTTGCAATTTAGTATGTGGACACATTTCCGGCGACAGTTCATGAGTTGAATTTTTCGAGTTGATATCGAGTTGAAATTTTGCATGTGAAGAGATTATAAAAAATAGTTTTTTTTTAAATTTCAGGTAAAATTAATCAGAATTTGATAATAATTAATTACCATCTATTTTGTAGCATATATTGCTTACGTTTATTTTTCATTGTTTCCTTGTTTTACAAAACATGATTAAATTTGCATTCTAATATTTTATAATTATCAATAATAAAAAAAAATAAAATAATAATTATGTGATGTGTACCACATTTTAGTTGATTTTTTATGATTAACGTTTTATTAAAAGCAAATCATTCAAATAAATATTAAAAGTTAAGACTTGAACTTGAATAATGTTCTAGCTAGACTATGGAGCCAGACAAATTTTACGTTTATTTTTCATGGTTCCCTTTTATTACAATATATGTTTAACTGTGTATTTTTATGTAGTATCCCTTTCCGATATGTGGGCTACATGGGTTAATATAATGATAATAATTTATAATACTCAATACAAAAAACTAATAACAATAATAATATATTTTTGACTACATTTTATTTGATGCTTTATGATAAACGATTTATTAAAAGAAAATCATTGAAATAAATTTTAATAGTTTAGTCACTTGAACTTGACTAGTAAGGTTCTAGACTCTAGAACCAGAGAGTTTAAATTTGCATTTTTAGGTAATTCCCTCTTTCAATATGCTATATAGGTTCATATACTGATAATAATTTATAATAACCAATAAAAGAACTTAATGGTGATGCAGGCGGTATGTGGTTTTGCATTGTCCTGCATTAGGATGAAATTTTGACGACACCATATGCAGCAAACACCACATGGTCCTTCAAGTTGCTGTAGATATAATTCATGAACCATAATGCAATCAGTTCTGTTGTCTACACTGATTCCAGCCCAAACCATCACAGATCCACGACCAAATCTATCCAGTTCCTGTATAGTGGCGGCTGCGTAGCGTTCACCAGGACGTCTATATACACGTACTCGACCATCGCAACGAGTTAAACAAAATCTGGACTCGTCTGTGAACAGTGCAGGCGTCCAGTGACGAAGTAGCCAATCTCTGTGATCCAGAGCAAACCTCATTCGCGCTGCTTTGTGATGCTGCGTAAGGCGTGGTGCGAGGACAGGTTTCAAATTCGCTTCTTTTAATCTGTTTCTAGCAGTTTAATCAGCAATTTCTATTCCATGTGCTCGTCTTAGGTCGTTTAGGAGGTCTCGTGCTGTGGCAGTACGCTGACGTAGAGAGGAAAGGACAAGAAATCGGTCTTTATTTTGAGTAGTTTTTCGATTTTGACCTTGTCCAGCTCTTGTAACCTATTGGCCAGTCTCTCGAAGCCGTTTCCATAAACGCTGAATAACAGCACACCACCAAAAAACAAACAAAACCCGGGGGTTCTGCGTTTCGATAACAACGAAATAATCGACGATCGGCTTCCGGGCACTCCTATGGGATCGCTCGTTCGGGCTCCTACAAAAGTCGCAAATTGAAAGAGGGCGCCACTTTATATTGTGATTGGCACAGTGCCGATAAACAGTCCCTGGAGGGGTGGGGGCGCATCGCCAATCGAAGTTGAGAATGCGATAGGAATAGTCACCGGAAGTGAGCAGGCCATGACTTTGTCACGCTTTGTCTGGCGGCCACCAGAGGGAGCTGTCGTTTTATTTTTTTTTTGTTGCAAGGATGAGACGACGACGACTTTGAGACGAGGTGAGTAGAGGGAAACTGCTTACTGCGAATTATATTGACAACTCCGAGAATGCGGAGTAAAGTTTTGGCGCCGCTGGGGACGGAACGGTGAAACTCTGGATGGGGCATTTTCGGGAAACTCCGAAATAAGTTGGTTTGCTTGTTATTAGTTGTCTCCTTTTTGTAGTAAAGTGATTTGGGTATATTGTAGATTCACAAGGAAAAATGCGATAATGTGTATTGCCCGCCAAACGTACTATCGTGGCCATATATTATGTCCCTTCTTTTGACGTCCATTATCTCGGAAACCTAGGGGCGAAAAAATTTGAAAAAATTCTGGTGCTTGTCCTTGATTAATATGCTACAACTCATAAAAATTAGAAAACTGTATGTGTTGCCGTTTTCCCGATTTTTCCAAATTAAGAAGAATTGGCGCTGTTTTTGCCACGTAAATTTTATTCGTTTAACTTTATCAATTAATTACTCCGGAAATAATACATAGATTTGAACGAATTAAAAAGTAAAATCACCTGCGGAATGCTAGCTTTCAATGTGCATTTTTGTAAAATCATTGGATTAGTGGTTGGCCCACAAAAAGCTATATTATGCAATGCCAGCCATTCCGTTATTAGAAGAGCTAGAATAATTAAATATAGACTATAGGCTCCCAATAATTCATAGGTTTAAAGTTTATTACATAATCATTGTTTATCTTGCATTTTTCATACAAAAGATCGTGCTGAAACTCCGCGTGAATTCCGACGCTCTACGGTCTTTGGGGTACTGCGGGGAAAGGAAGCGTTATCGGTGCAGCCATGTCGGAGAGAACCGACACAGCTAGGAGAACCGGGGCAGCTTATTATCAATACACCAAAAGAACCATAACTTGACAAGGTAGTAATTTTAACTAACAATTAAATACTTAATATTTGCATAATTTTGATTATAATATGTGACCCGGTACGAGAGAAATCTCTTCTATCGATTGGCGTTTATGTTTTCTTCAGTTTTTATACAATAAGGTTGTAAACAAGATTTTGATGGAAGCGGATAGATCTAATAATATGGAGTTAGCAGATTTTCCGATTAGTGGTGAATACTAAATTAAGCTTGCTTGATAAACCCAAAAAATATTTAAAAGGTATGCCCGATTTTGTTATATAAATATTCAAACTATTATAACAGTTTCAACAGCTTATTTATCAATAATATTTAAATACATGCAGAAACAACATAAAATAAATACAACTCTTGATATATTACATATATTAAAAACGTTAGCTCTGACCGTATAAAACTTAAAAATATGAAAAAACTTTTACAAGTTTCTCATCGTAAATTTGTAGATACATAGAATATTTTGCAGATCACTCATTAATTTTAAGTGCTAACCCCGAAACCCGATTTAAATTGCCAAGAATTCCCATGGGACTTCCAAATGCCTGTTCGTGGTTCTGTTATCTTATTGACTTATTTTGCCATTATTTTTTAATTCGGTAATCTGTCGCCGGATATCCAAATTTCTTTGGCGAGGCATAATCGCCGTGTCGTTTTATGTATTGTATCCGTAAACACTAGTAACTACGCACGTGCGATCCGCCACTACTGGCAGCGTCGCTGTCGATCCCTTCACCCCGCTCGCCACAAGGACCGTAGAGCGCCGCGGCAACTGCAGCAATCATGAGATGCTTCAACTCGATCTTTTGTAGTGAAAATGCAAGATAAACCACGATTATGTAATAAACTTTAAACCTATGAATTAGTGGATAGCCTATAGTCTATATTTCATTATTCTAGCTCTTCTAATAAAGGAATTGCTGGCATTGCATAATATAGCTTTTTGTGTTTCAAGCACTAATCCAATGATTTTACAAAAATGCACATTGAAAGCTAACATTCCGCAGGTGATATTACTTTTTAATTCGTTCAAATCTATGTATTATTTCCAGAGTAATTAATTGCTAAAGTTAAACGAATAAAATTTACGTGGCAAAAACAGCCCCGATTCTTCTTAATTTGGAAAAATCGGGGAAACGCCAACACATACAGCTTTCTAATTTTTATGAATTGTAGCATATTAATCAAGGACAGCACCAGATTTTTTTCAAATTTTTTCGCCCCTAGGTTTCCGAGAAATTGGACGTCAAAAGAAGGGACATAATATATGGCCACGATAGTACACATTATTGTGAATTTCCGCTGAAAACTGTTTAGAGTTCTTTAAAAATTGCTGCATGACTTTATTCTATACGTGAAAAGTAGATAATTAATCACACAACTTCTAAAACAGTGCTGTTTAAAATATTATCTATCTATATTATAATATGTAACATATTTACAAATATATAAATAAATTCTAATATCTATGGGTTTATATAATGTGGAAATAATATGTCATTAAACGTTAGATAATTGTTTAATACGAAAACTGTCCTGCATCCAATATAATCATAATACATTGTATGGTTTGTATCATACACCTGGCTATAGAAAATTTCAAAATTTAGTCTGTACTTGCCATTATTTTCAAACATTATATCCACTTTAGCTTATTTTGAAGAATATGGGATATTCTATATATTCTTTTACCACAAAAACAATTCCTGTCCCAGTTTGGCGTTTCTCAGTTACGATAAGCCTACTCATAGACAGATAATTTTGCCTTAGATCCAACAAACAAACTTTTCAACCGCAATGCATGCCACGAACTTGAAGATAACACAACTTGACGAATTTATCGTCCATATCCACCCCGGCCCTGGCAAAACAAAACGCGCACGACGCACGCACGCCAGCCTCTATATTTCATCTTAGAATTTATGTTCGGCGCCGAGTGCTCAGCACTCGGTAGGTGGCAGTAGTTGTGCTCGGTTCGTCTCTCCGATATAAATTACAAGACAAACTTCTGCCGCGGAAGGGTCTTTTGTCTCGTCAAGGAATACGCAAGCGAAGAGATCCAAAGACAATTGATTAGCTCTCGGTCTCGTTGTTCGTTTGTTTCGTCATTTGTCGGTTTTGTTTGTTTTGTTTGCCGGAGAGAAGGTAGAGAGTTAGCGATGGATGGACAATAATTGGGGAATAATTTGAAAATAATCGGGCCGTTCTTTCGTGTAATTGATCTGGGTACCTGTTGAGTGTTGGAGTGAAATTGAATTTGTGGTTCTGGGGTGGTTTTTGTATTGATTATACGTTGTACGTTGCTGTCTTCACGCATGAAAATAACATATTTTACATCGTTTGCTGTATTGCAATTAATAGTACGCATTTTGTCCAAATTCCGACACGAGTAGTGTTGCTCCTATTGTTTAAACAATAAATTGTATTATTATTCATTTTCAACTTTTTTCTAAATTCATAACAATTATGCCATTTTTTACAAAAGAGACTTATAAAACTAAGCGAGCTTCATACGTTTCTGAACTTGATATGATGTAACATCTTATTACACCTTCTGTTGGTTGAGGAGAGAATTTGTGAAAGCTTCTAGTTCCTTTTATCTGTTTGGATCTCTGTACTCTATCATAAAGGCTGGTTTTGTGTTCTGAAACCTCTTCTTTTGCCAGTAAGATGTAGTTTACTCCTGGTAGGTGTCCATTACAAAAGGAGAACATATCTTCCACATTAAGGATTTGGCTATTAGCTGGTCTTTGAAGACTGGCTTTAGCCACTAACGAATGTTTAATATGCATTAATAAATAGCATAAAAAGCCATACCTAGACACTAACCTATCTCAAAAGGCAAATTGTGATTTTTTAAATGTTTCAAATCATAAAATTTGGATTATAAATCCTAAGAAAATCATAACTCTAAAAATAATTGTAGAATTCTTATCAAACTTACAACGAATGTTTAACATGCATTAATAAATAGCATAAAAGCCATACCTAGACACTAACCTCTCTCAAAGGCAAATTATGATTTTTGAAATGTTTCAAATCAGGTAAATTTGGATTATAAATCCTAAGAAAATCATAACTCTAAAAATAATTGTAGAATTCTTATCAAACTTGCAACTAATGTTTAATATGCATTAATAAATATCATAAAAGCCATACCTAGACACTAACCTATCTCAAAAGGCAAATTGTGATTTTTTAAATGTTTCAAATCATAAAATTTGGATTATAAATCCTAAGAAAATCATAACTCTAAAAATAATTGTAGAATTCTTATCAAACTTACAACGAATGTTTAACATGCATTAATAAATAGCATAAAAGCCATACCTAGACACTAACCTCTCTCAAAGGCAAATTATGATTTTTGAAATGTTTCAAATCAGGTAAATTTGGATTATAAATCCTAAGAAAATCATAACTCTAAAAATAATTGTAGAATTCTTATCAAACTTGCAACTAATGTTTAATATGCATTAATAAATATCATAAAAGCCATACCTAGACACTAACCTATCTCAAAAGGCAAATTGTGATTTTTTAAATGTTTCAAATCATTAAATTTGGATTATAAATCCTAAGAAAATCATAACTCTAAAAATAATTGTAGAATTCTTATCAAACTTACAACGAATGTTTAACATGCATTAATAAATAGCATAAAAGCCATACCTAGACACTAACCTCTCTCAAAGGCAAATTATGATTTTTGAAATGTTTCAAATCAGGTAAATTTGGATTATAAATCCTAAGAAAATCATAACTCTAAAAATAATTGTAGAATTCTTATCAAACTTGCAACTAATGTTTAATATGCATTAATAAATATCATAAAAGCCATACCTAGACACTAACCTATCTCAAAGGCAAATTGTGATTTTTTAAATGTTTCAAATCAGGTAAATTTGGATTATAAATCCTAAGAAAATCATAACTCTAAAAATAATTGTAGAATTCTTATCAAACTTACAACGAATGTTTAACATGCATTAATAAATAGCATAAAAGCCATACCTAGACACTAACCTCTCTCAAAGGCAAATTATGATTTTTGAAATGTTTCAAATCAGGTAAATTCGCATTATAAATCGTAAGAAAATCATAACTCTAAAAACAATTGATTTTTTTTATAAAACTTAAAACATTACAATAGAAATTGAAACATCTCAATAGACTTTTCCAGTCTTTCTACTTAAATAGCTTTCCACACACTAGCTTTCCCTGAATGACCAATAATATACAAAACCACAGTGCAGCCTTAACTTCTGATACATTCAATGGATAATGTCGGCGTTAACAATGATAGGGCCTCCCCAACGGTCGCCTCCAGTACCCTCCATAATCCGCACGATGGCGCCACTGCAGTTCTGCCGTTCCACTCACACTAACTTTTCGGTAATCGGACAATTAGCATGAACGTTTCTGAAGTTGATATGATGTAACATCTTATTATACCTTCTGTTGATTGAGGAGATAATTTGTGAAAGCTTCTAGTTCCTTTTATCTGTTTGGATCTCTGGACTCTATCATAAAGGGTGGTTTTGTGTTCTGAAACCTCTTCTTTTGCCAGTAAGATGTAGTTTACCCCTGGTAGGTGTCCATTACAAAAGGAGAACATATCTTCTACATTAAGGATTTGGCTATTAACTGGTCTTTGAAGACTGGCTTTAGCCACTAGTCGCTTCGTTATCCCCCTTACACCGTCGCATGCGTTTTTTTTTTTTTTTCATGTGCGCATCCAAAAAAATGCCATTCGGCATCTAACCCAAAATGTTTTTTATGATACGATAAGTTTGCAAAGTTCTTTTTGTTCTTGTATTGACTTGCTGCACCACCAGAGATATATATAAGTTTTGATATGCTTGACAGATTTTGTTTTATATAATTAGTAAAATGTTTCTGAAAACAGTCACATATAACTGGCTTCTGGCTTAGCTCATTAGTTAGCCTGTTAGAACACGTTCACAACAAAGGGAGCGGCGGGGACAGTCCAGTAGTGGCCAACATTAACATATTGAAAACATCTAAGCCTACTGGAATTGTTTATTTATTTACATTATATTTTTATAGAAGCAGTAATATAACATATTCTTACTGATATTATATGTATATTATTATTTAGAAATATGTGTGTTGTACAATTAAGTAATTATTCTATTATAATTATTTTAAGCTGAATAATAACTGAATAATTCCAACTTCAGGACGGAATTATCGTATTTGTTAGTAAGCGCCAATTAACGTTTTTCCCCATGTTTGGGGGCATGTTACCCCAAACACGGTGCAATACAGAAGAAAGTTTTTATTTATTATTATTTATAGAAGCAGTAATATAACATATTCTTACTGATATGATATGTATATTATTATTTAGAAATATGTGTGTTACCAAGCATTTTTCCATGTACATTTAAGGCCTCGACACAAGCACGGTTAAAATGAAATATTCAACAACAAAAAACTACTTGTCTACTTTTCCCCTCTTTTCACCCGCTTCCGAGTTGAGCTGGATGCGCCCCCTGATAGAAATGTTAATTCACATGAAGTATAACATTAATCATTCATAAAAATAGCTTTTGTAGCTCATTTAATGCAAAAACACTAATTTAACAGAAATGGTGGATGCGCCGGGGCAGAAAAAATCGTTAAAACCGCAGCTGAATAAAATTTGTATAGCCTCATCGATATGGATCCTTTAGCGTAACGCGGAACCTTTATAAAAAAGGACAATCACGGCTTAAGGATTCGCCAGGATAAAAATGCAATGCATTGTTTAACCACCCTACCGTACAAACATACTTTTATCTCCAACAGATTGACAATACAGCAAAAAAAAAACCCGCAGCATTCACCAAATTACCAACGATCATCCAGAACAAAAGCTTAATTTCGCGTAAAACCGACCACAAACAACAAAATATTTCACAATACCTACCGCGCGCGCCCAATAACAAAAACTCGCCCTGCGGGACTTTTTTTTTAGTATTTACCCCGAAATTATTGTTAACACCGCCAGAGAGCGGGTCAATTCCAGTACTACCAACAGCACAAATTGGCCGTAACAGCCGCCGCGTAATACATACACGGACACGTACGTATAGAGTTCATATACGTTGTAAAACTAAATGATGAAATATGCTAAAAAGGCGATCATTTGATTATTCGTCGCACGTTTCGAATCGCCGCCGGTAGAGGACGCTCTCCGCGTCCCGTCGAACTCAATTTGTAAGCGAATATAACGAACCCAGGCTGTCGGCGAAAACAAAAACCGCCGAAACTGAGTTAACGCCGTCCAAATTGATGGCAATTAAGTAGCTATACGTGACGCTCGCAAAAATACTCCCCCGAGCACCCCGAATACCCCCCGCAACCCCTTCGCCGCGTACCCCAAACGGAAATTTAATACGTTGTTATTTCTCTTATGTTTCTCTATTTCCAATTGTTCTAGTAAATCCATTTTACACCAGTGTTTGTTGACTTAGCTATATATACCTAAGCGTAATATTTATGTACTATCGTGGCCATGTATTATGTCCCTTGTTTTGACGTCGATTTTCTCGCAGAACAAGGGCCGAAAAAATTTGAAAAAATTCTGATGCTGTCCTTGATTAATATGCTACAACTCATAAAAATTAGAAAGCTGTATATGTTGGCGTTTTTCCGATATTTCCAAATTAAGAAGAATTTGCGCTGTTTTTGCCCCGTAAATTTTATTCGTTTAAATTTAGCAATTAATTACTCCAGAAATAATCTATAGATTTCAACGAATTAAAAAGTAAAATCACCTGCGGAATGCTAGTTTTCAAGGTGCATTTTTGTAAAATCATTGGATTAGTGGTTGACCCACAAAAAGCTATATTCTGCAATGCTAGCAATTCCATTATTAGATGAGCTAGAATAATGAATAAAGTTTATTACATGGTCATTGTTTATCTTGCATTTTTCATATAAAAGATCGTGCTGAAACTCCGCGTGAATTCCGACGCTCTACGGTCTTTGGGGTGCTGCGGGGAAGGGAGGCGATTAGTGGTGAATACTAAATTAAGATTGCTTGATAAACCCAAAAAATATTTAAAAAGTATGTCCGATTTTGTTATATAAATATTCAAACTATTATAACAGTTTCAACAGTTTATTTATTAATAATATTTAAATACATGCACAAACGATATAAAATAAATACATCTCTTCATATATTACATATATTACAAACGTCAGCTCTGAGCGTATAAAACTTAGAAATATCAAAAAACTTTTACAAATTTAGCATCGTAAATTTGTAGACACATAGATTATTTTGCAGATCGTTCATTAATTTTAAATGCTAATCCGAAACCCCATTTAAATAGCCAAGAATTTCCATGGGACTTCCAAATGCCTGTTCGTGGTTCTGTTATCTTATTGACTCACTTTGCCATTATTTTTTAATTCGGTAATCTGTCGCCGGATATCCAAATTTCTTTGGCGAGGCATGTTCGCCGTGTCGTTATATGTATTGTGTCCGTAAACACTGTTCTCCTAGTAACTAATGCACGTGCGATCCGCCACTACTTGCAGCGTCGCTGTCGATCCCTTCCCCCGCTCGCCCGAAAGACCGAAGAGCGCCGCGTCAATTGCAGCAATCATGAGATGCTTCAACTCGATCTTTTGTAAGGAAGATGCAAGATAAACAATGATTATGTAATAAGCTTTAAACCTATGGATTAGTGGGTAGCCTATAGTCTATATTTCATTATTCTAGCTCTTCTAATTGCTAGCATTGCATAATATAGCTTTTTGTGGGTCAAGCACTAATCCAATGATTTTACAAAAACTGTTTTATCAACATATGATATTTATTCATAAAAGTTAATTTCTTTTTGAAATTTTGTAGCAACTTGTAGCAACAAGGACGCATTCCAAATTATGTTAAGTTTAGCTTTTTTATCTTTTTGATAGTTTGAATTGATAATTGGATATCTTGTCTGGAATACGATTAGAAACGTTGCCGTTTAATTGCTTAAAAAATAAAAGCATGGGCAAAACTACGGGGCAAAACTGCGGTGCAAAACTACGGGGCAAAACTAGTTTCAAACCCCCGGGCAAAACCATGAGCGAACTCGCTTTACAAATTTGATAATTATCATTTGTAGTGACCAGAATCTGTGGTATTTCTTCCGCCCCAACCTAACACGACGTTCTTTTTCGATCCCCACAAAAGCTAAAACTTCAACGCGCCACTTATTGTCGCAATTAACCGCCCCCTACTCCTATTCAGTCCACCCCGCAGAAACTGCAAATGCAATCCAACTTCGCCTTCCGCCTCTACGCGGCATAATTAACGTTCGGAATTAGAAACAATGGCGCGACGGTCGCTGCCGCTGCAATTAGGAGCGTCGCTTGGCGCCATCTAGCGGAGAGTAATTGCCCACTAGGGGTCATCCCGCACACGGCTTGACCGCCGGAATCGTGAATCACTTTGTACGAGTTGCTAGTTGTTATATAGGTAGAAGACCAATGCTTGTTGCCGACTTGCGTTGTTGTCGAGTGTGTTTGTCACGTCAAAGTGCTTGTTAGGTGACCGTGTTTGCGCTAGTATGGACGCAAACAGTCCAGTTGCGTTGATGTCGGTTTTAAAATAAATTTTACGTCGATGATTTATAAACATACTCGTATGTTTACTGGATAGAAAATCAGAAATCAAATCCAATTAGAAGACTTCATTATAGTCAATCGAACATACGTAAAATAAAACCATCGAATCAAAAAATTCCGTTATGCAGGCACACAGACCAGAACTGTCAACTTGCATAAATGGTCATATAATCTCAAACGACATCGACGAATAAAATCTATGTAGACACCGCCAGAAGAATACGATCGACGAAACAATTTTGTAACCAAGTCGAATTCTAAACGGTGACTAGTGATCTCGACAATTAACGCACTCGCTAATCGCTCGTGCGTTAAACAGTCTCGTTAATCTCATTAATCGCTCTTTTTAATATACTTGTTGATTAAGTAACTACATATAAAAGTAACGAAGCATAGTTAAACCATCATAGGAACGCTCATAGGAAAGTCAGTTTACATGTGAAATTAACTTTCATGTTCGAGATATCTATTTCATGTTCGAGATATCATTTGTTTAAACAAATGCCATTTCTTGAAACATATCTTTTTGCAATTCGCTTAAAATTATTTAAATTGTTGAAACAAATAGAATTTGTGTAATCAAATGTGGGTTTAGTAGATAATATAGATAATAGGTTTGTTAGATATCACGAACATGAAATTTATTAGTTAATTTCACAAAAAAAGGCTCACCTTTCTAGCATAATTAGAAAAAAAGTTGAAAAAGAATAATAATTGATTGTTCAAACAATAATGTCACTGTAAGATAATAACTTGCCATTTCGAATTCAGAAGACAGAATATAGACTGATTTTTGAGAAGAATGAATTATTTAAACAAATAGTTTTTTTTAAACAAATGTAAATTAACTGACAAATGTTTATAAACATTCCACTAGACTTATAGTAATAATTTATATAAGAAAAAAGAGAATGAAGTGATTAGAAGGGTAAAATTTTGAACCACCATAATGGGCACCCTCCTGCCATACAGCAAGTTAAATTTAGACAACTACCCCCCTTCCGATTTGAGCTAGATACGCCCATGATAGAAATCTTAATTCACACTAAGTATAACATTAATCACTAATAAAAAATAGTTTTTATAGCTCATTCAATGCAAAAACACCAATTTAACAGAAATGGTGGATGCGCCGGGAGAGAAAAAAATCGTTAAAACCGCCGCCGAATAAAATTTGTATAGCCTCATCAATATGAATCCTTTAGCGTAACGCGGAACCTTTATAAAAAAGACAATCACGGCCGAAGGATTCGCCAGGATAACGATTACAGACCGGCGGAAAGGGGAACCGGATTGAGGCGAGAGAACAAACAATAGCTTCGCTGAAAGAAAGCGGCGCGGCCCACGGCGCGGCCAGGACTATAGACAATCTTAAGGTTTTTTTTTTATTATTAGCTTGCTTGTAAGCAACCAACGGGTGGATATCGATCCTCTTTTGTTGAACGAGCCACCGACTTGAGAGAAACAGAGGCAAAGAGAGAGAGAGAGGAGACGCTCTTGGGGAGAAATAATAACCGTCACTGATGAAAAGAAATACTTTTGCCCGACTGGAATCGGAGATGAGTCGGAATGCCGCGTTGCTAATGAGGATTCATAACTGCGACGGTTCGGCGTTGTATCCGCACAAACGGTGTTGTTTATTTTTTGGTGTATTTAGAAAGACGTCTGTTTTGTTCGGCTTCGAGGAGTTGGGAATATGAAGCGGAGGATTCGATGCTTTAAGACTGATTGAGGACGACAATTTATATTGTGTAGAATTTTATCTCGATTTGTATTGAAAGATCTTAAAAGATTGGAATTAGCTTAATACCACTAGGTTCTGCAGTTCATAGAATTAAAAGGAATTCCATAGTATTAAATTATAGTTTCAAATGCTTTATATTAAGGATTTGTAGCTTAGTAATTCATAGGTATAATGTTTATTTTATTCTATTGATTTTGTCATAGGTAAATTATATTTCAATCCATTTTAGATTATTATCTCTTTTAAAAATCTAACAATCTGATGTGGCCAGGCACATGACTTTATCAAAATATATTATATTATCAAAATATCTTTATCAAAATATAAAATTAATAGTTTAGCTGCATAAGAATCTATTTGATTGAGATAAATCGTGTCTGCATTAAAATTAAACTAGTTAGCCAGGATTTGACAGATATTTTGATAGTCAAAAGTATCAATAGTAGGTATTGTCAAAGCATCAGCATTTGACACTACCTACTGTCAGAACAATAGTTATTTATCTCACAAGTGCCGAAAGTACGGAATAGCGCGACGACCGGTGATGTGGTGCGTCACCGATGGCGGAGCGTCGCCGTCGCATGTGAGCGAGTCGCGCTATGTAGTTTTCGGCAGGAGTAACATCAACGTTTTTTGTGTGGCTTTTTGAAAAATACGTATTTAAAAAAAATTAAAAATGGTTATATTTCTGTATAGGAAATGTTAGATTGATACCACTTCTACGAAACGTCAAGTTTAAAAAGCTAATCCAAATTCTGCCAGATTTATATTCGTTCATGACACTGTAGATGTCACACCCGTACCAACATACTAAAATAAAACTACACTCATCGCTATACTTTATTTATAATTTTCTCAATTTATCGTTTCTAGAATTAGATATAACAACGGGTTGATATTTCTTATCAACTAACAATCAAATTGGTGATCTTATTTCATTTGAAATTTGTATTTTGTACTTTGGCGCACTAGAGCGGCAACGTTCCATCGCCGTTCTCCGACCTCTGATGAAATCAGCTGTGTTCGAGTGTGACACCACAAAAAAATATTTGTCAAAATTCTGGCTACTATGTAGTTTCATATCAATGCAGATGCGACCGATCTCGATCAAATAGAATTTGCTCTTGCAGCTAAACTATTAATTTTACCAAAAAATGTCATAGGCATAAATTATTCAAAATTTCCTCTACATTGATTTACTATTTACCTATTTTGACGAAATTACAGAAATCGCGGCTCATTTGCAAAATCCTTGAAAAACGGTTAGAATAAACTACCAGTTCCTTTGGACCCTTTTGAAGCAAAAGCTTTTTATTTCTAAGTTAGGTCATGAATCTTCTAAATATGAACTTTCGTCCCGATACCTTTAGTAGTTTCTCCGGAATCGTCGCCACAGAAATCGTTTACACACACACACACACACGCACACACACACACACACACACACACAGACATTTTTTTGTACCTTGGTCAAAAATGTTCAGGGGACCCAAAAAGGCCCATTTCCGCTAAAATCTCATTTTTTTTCGGCGTTCCCTTGTAATCTCCACAAATTAAAATGAAAGTTACTAAAAACAGTGTTACAAATTGCTTATTTTAACACCGAAAACAGTATTACAATGTGTGCATTGTGAACGACTAGTAGAAAAGTACATTTTTTATCATACAGTCCGCGCAAGATGTATCAGTCTTAAATTCGTATGGAGGTTCGAGACAGCCCAAGGCAATCTTCCTTGGGCAATATAAAATAAGATCTGCGTCTCGTAGGTCCGTACGTAGGGGAATACCCTTGCCACCAAGCTGGCTGCTTTTGACGGCTCTTTCGCTCCGAAGGCAGTATATCCAAACGGCGTACATATGACGTGACAATCATAGGGGGTTGTTCGGGTTCGCCCCCCAAGCCCCGTCATGCGGGACATCAGTGGACGCGAGCGAAATGGGAAACGAATAGACCACCCCTAGATATGTAGATATGAAGGGTCTGCGAAATATGAATACCGGAAAGTAGTGGGAAAATGCGCGAAATGGGTGGAATTTGATGTTTTAGTTCGATGTAGGGACAGCTTTAAGTGAGAAATTTTAATATTGGTTGTGAATTGAGAGGATGGAAGTTGAATGTGAGTAAATAAGCCAATGGAACGTTTTTCTTTTACAATTTGTGTACCCAAGTACCCACAACTATCAAATTGGCATATATTGACGATTTATGTGAATGAAATGTTATCTATTCTTTTCAGTTTTTAGAAGAGTTTGGTTAGAATGTTTGGTTTACAAATGTCCAGTTCCATTGCGTATCGAGTAAACAATTAGAAGCAAAACTTAGAAACTTCACAAAGTTTTTCCATTGCTTTCTTCATATCCTATTTAGTTTATAAATTCTATTTTAGCAAAGTGACAATTTATAAGACAAATATGACGATAAACTGATAAATTCAAATTAAAGTCAATTAAATTATTAATTTATCGAAACAGGCATTATTGCATTATAAATCGTAAAAAATCTCATGTTGCCAGGCACATGACGTTATCATACAATATATAAAAAAAATCATATCTTTCCTGAGACCATTGTATATGTGACTGACCTGGTAAGCGAATGACCGTTTATACAGCTCAGTGCGAAGGGCAAGTGGAGCAAACAAACCGCTGAATCTTAAATTAAGGTTATGGCCATCCGTTCTACAGCGTATCTTCCGCATGAGGTATTGTGGGACCCTCTTGGATAGCAACTTATGATATAATATTGCTGCTTGCAACACCCTAGTGTTATCCACATTCAACCACCCCAAGTCGCCCAGCCCATTCGATACATGATCATACTTCCTCAAACCACAAACAAACAGAACACATGCATTTTGGACACGCTGAACACGCTGCCTATCCGACGCCGTCAGGCAAGGACCATACACGGTATCACAATATGAGATCTTTTTACTATTGACAGTAGATATAGTGAGATAGCGACCGATCTCGATCAAATAGAATTTGCTCTTGCAGGTAAACTACTCATTTGACCAGAAAATGTCACAGACATAAATTATTCAGAATTTCCTCTACTTTAATTTATTATTTTACTATTTTCATACATACATACATACACACACAGAGAAATTTTTTGCACCTTGTTCAAAAATGATCAGGGGACCCAAAAGACATATTTCCGATAAAATCACAATTTTTTTTTCTGCACGATTACAATACTTCATCATACTTATGATAAAGTAATAAATTAAGTGTTTTTATAATACTTGCAGGAAATGTTTAATACTTATCAATAAATAGTCTGCAGGTCATACCAAGACACTAGCCTCTCTCAAAGGTGAATTGAGATTTTATGAATTTATCGAAACAGGCATATTTGCATTATAAATCGTAAGTAATTCTAACACATTTTTTTTTTATAAAACGAATATTCAGAACAATCTTATTTGAAGACAGATATTTAAAAAGTACGTGCTGAATTAATATGATCAATTTCCGAAGTTAAAATCGCCGAAAACCTCGGAAAAATCAAAAGAATCCCGGCGAATCCACCATTTCGGACCCCGGATCCGTATAAATTATATATCGGCCGCAATATTGGGAATTTATTATGCGGCCGTGTTCGAAAGCCACAGAAGGCCGCAAGCAATCAACCACACACGGGAAAATTCCCGGCAGCAACCCTCAAATTCCCCCCCACCCCCTATCTTATTTACCAACCCCCAGATTGGGTATCCCTTTCTGAAATCGAGGGTCGTTTTTCAGTTTGAGACGGCGACGAAAGCACATTTCGCCCGCCGCTTTCGCGGCGCTGTTGTCGCGCTACCGTCCCCCTGCACCCTGCGCGCCCCGTTCACCCCCTCGCACCCCTTCTCGCCGTATTTATCACCCTTCAATTACCATAAACATAAGGCGGGCGGGTATGGAGTAGCGCGGCACAATTTTCCGGGTGTTCTTAAGTCGAATGTGGGCGGAAGTAACCGAACTGGAGATAAATCTTCGCCTATTGCAATTTTATGCTGACGTAGGGGGGTGGGGGTGCGTGGGGGAGACTTAAGCCTGTCAAGTGGGGACAAATCGGCATATTTTTTATTCCGATTGCTGGTATTTGTCATGGTGATCTTCGTTTTGGGGACGCTCTGTATGAATTGAAACCGCGAGCGGACGTCATCGTCTTCCCTTTTCGGGTATTTCGAAGGGTGGAATTGACAGTGAATTTGATAAATATTTATTTAAAAGTTGATAAAGAATATTGCTTTATACTTTATTGTTCTTTACATTGTTTAATTTTGTTTTTTCAATTTATGAACTTACGCTGATGGGTTTGGCAGATTTAATAGATACACAAAGAACTGTTCCTGCTTTTTCGAAAGAGACATCATGTGAAAATTTTTAATTTCACCTTATCGGTTTTTTTCTTTGGTATTTTCTCGATACTATTCTGAAAACACAAAACCTATCGATCATCAGTTTTTATCCCCAAGACAACAATAAATCTATCTACTAAAAGTAATTGAAGAATTAATAATAAAATTGCGGTTCTTGATACAATTTTCGACGGTGATTACGCCGGTATCATTAGACTTTTCCTAATTGGAACGGTTCGGAAGTTATGACGTTCCCAAGATATCAAAAATAATGCAAAATACCCAATTTAGTATGTTGGCAACTTTTAGCGCAAGCTGTGTCTGATCTAATCGACCGATCTTCACGTTTCAAACGGTAACGGATGGGAAATTGGCCGATGAATTCATTTCTGAAAGGCCCGTTGTTCTAAGGCGCACGGTTCGCGAGAAACCGCATTAGGTATAACTCTACCGAATAAGTAGCTATGTAGGCCGATATACCGTTAAAATTGTACTAAATATTCGCTTATTACGGACATAGATGTTTCTCTAATTCTGGTCTTAGATTTTCGATGGTTATTGGCCAAATTTGGCTAATTCCGGTACTAGAGAAACCGACAATAACTCGTAATATTTATTTTCGAGCTTCGCCGAAACCGGTTTAGACCGGTTTTGGAACTATCGCGAATGCTCTCTTCGATATCTGGTAACGTGCATGCTAATTGTCCGATTACCGAAAAGTTAGTGTGAGTGGGACTGCAGAAGTGCAGTGGCGCCATCGTGCGGATTATGGAGGGTACTGGAGGCGACCGTTGGGGAGGCCCTATCATTGTTAACGCCGACATTATCCATTGAATGTATCAGAAGTTAAGGCTGCACTGTGGTTTTGTTTATTATTGGTCATTCGGGGAAAGGTAGTTGGTGGAAAGCTATTTAAGTGGAAAGACTGGAAAAGTTTATTGAGACGTTTCAATTTCTATTGTAATGTTTTAGTTTTATAAAAAAAAATTGTTTTTAGAGTTATGATTTTCTTACGATTTATAATGCAAATTTACCTGATTTGAAACATTTAAAAAATCACAATTTGCCTTTGAGATAGGTTAGTGTCTAGGTATGGCTTTTATCCTTTTTATTAATGCATATTAAATATTCGTTGTAAGTTTGATAAGAATTCTACAATTATTTTTAGAGTTATGATTTTCTTAGGATTTATAATCCAAATTTACCTGATTTGAAACATTTAAAAAATCACAATTTGCCTTTGAGATAGGTTAGTGTCTAGATATGGCTTTTATGCTATTTATTAATGCATATTAAACATTAGTTGCAAGTTTGATAAGTATTCTACAATTATTTTTAGAGTTATGATTTTCTTAGGATTTATAAACCAAATTTACCTGATTTGACACATTTAAAAAATCACAATTTGCCTTTGAGATAGGTTAGTGTCTAGGTATGGCTTTTATGCTATTTATTAATGCATATTAAACATTCGTTGCAAGTTTTATAAACATTCTACAATTATTTTTAGAGTTATGATTTTCTTAGGATTTATAATCCAAATTTACCTGATTTGAAACATTTAAAAAATCACAATTTGCCTTTGAGATAGGTTAGTGTCTAGGTATGGCTTTTATGATATTTATTAATGCATATTAAACATTAGTTGCAAGTTTGATAAGTATTCTACAATTATTTTTAGAGTTATGATTTTCTTAGGATTTATAAACCAAATTTACCTGATTTGACACATTTAAAAAATCACAATTTGCCTTTGAGATAGGTTAGTGTCTAGGTATGGCTTTTATGCTATTTATTAATGCATATTAAACATTCGTTGCAAGTTTTATAAACATTCTACAATTATTTTTAGAGTTATGATATTCTTAGGATTTATAATCCAAATTTACCTGATTTGAAACATTTAAAAAATCACAATTTGCCTTTGAGATAGGTTAGTGTCTAGGTATGGCTTTTTATGCTATTTAATAATGCATATTAAACATTCGTTGCAAGTTTGATAAAAATTCTACAATTATTTTTAGAGTTATGATTTTCTTAGGATTTATAATCCAAATTTACCTGATTTGAAACATTTAGAAAATCACAATTTACCTTTGAGATAGGTTAGTGTCTACGTATGGCTTTTATGATATTTATTAATGCATACTAAACATTCGTTGTAAGTTTGATAAAAAATCTTCAATAATTTTTGGAGTTATAATTTTCATACGATTCAAAAAACCTTATTAACCCTGCGATAAATAACTTACCCACCCGGCGACGGACGAAACCGTTACAGTTTCATCGAGAATAAGGGTAGGTTTTAGCCGGCCTGTAGGATTTGTGTTTTCGCCGATGTCATCCCTTTTCCCTTTATCGAATTATTCGCGTTCCGCTTGTTAGAACGACGCGCCCCGCGCGGCCAGCGGTGTGTTCAGGGGAGCATCTACAGTTGCGGACCGCGCGGGGGTGCAATGGGGGTAGTTGGGGGGCAGTTCGGGGGTTGGAAGTTGTTCCGTCGGCCGGACGGACGGACGCAGCAACCCTGGCACGTTATCCATCACTCGCGCGGCGGTGAACGCGTTAGCCACGCTTGGACACCCCTGACACACATTCAACCCCCGCGCGCGCGGCAGGACGTTCCACCCCGCGGCCGGTGGGGTAGGTGGATGGAGAAAATTTCGCCACGGACGGGCCCGACCTCCTCCTGACAACCGGGTATCTATTACCGACTCAACTGGGGATGAAATTGTTTGCGAGGGTGTGTGTGTTTGGGGGTCTAACGAAATTTAGGGGTTTTTGTGTGCGGTCCGTGGAGATTTTTTTTTTCAGATTTGTGTAAAGTCGTCTGGAGATTAATGTTTTGTGAGATTGGTCGATGGGTGGGGGAGGGAAAGGGTAGGGGGTTACTTACAGGGCCTAGCATGTTTTTTTTAACCCCTCGTAGGTCTCTTTTTAATTCAGTAGGAGATGTATCACAACTCTAAAAATAATTGAAGTATTATAAAACTTCCAAGGAATATTTGAATAAGATCCGTAAGACCCTGTATTTAATATACAGGGTTAGCCAAAATTACCAAAATAGTTCCCCAACAGTAAGAAATTTAAACCAAAAGTTTTTTGGCTTTAAACGACCTGTGTTCTAAATGTATTTTCAATATACAGGATGCTCACTTCATTCTAGAAATAAGCTATTAACCAAAAATAGTCAAAATTACTGGAACACCTAAATAATTCTCCAACTGCAAAACAATTCAAACAAAAATGCAACTTAGAGAAACGCGGCTTTCAGAAATGAATTCCTCGGCCAATTTCCCATCCGGTACCGTTTGAAACGTGAAGATTGTTCGATTAGATCAGACACAGCTTGCGTTAAAAGTTTCTAACATAGTAAATTGGTTATTTTTGCATTATTTTTGATATTTGGGAACGTCATAACTTCCGAACCGTTCCAAGTAGGAAAAATCTAATGATTCCGGCGTAATCAGCGTCAAAAATTGTATCAAGAACCGCAATTTTAATTTGATTGAGGGCAGTTGAGTTTTCGCCGACTGGCTAAAATTTTGTAAGAAATCGCATATTTGAAACTATAATTTTGAAGTAGCACACATATCTCAAAAACTAGGACCCGGATCAACACGAAACCTTTGCTATCCTACTAAAATGGGTGCGCTGATTCCAAATTCACATAGAAAAAGTCTCTGTCTCTACTGGTTACCGAGTTGTACTGAAATTACGTTATTCCAAATAACACAAAAATAAGAGAAATTGACCACATAACTTCAAAATAGTATATGTTAGGCCTATAAAAGTATATATATTTTTGATGTACTCATCGAGAGCTACCATTTGGTGGGGGGTTAACCTTTCTATCGCTAACGGTTGCAAAGTTCAAATTTTTTCTATCTAAAAGTGCTAAATTTAGAGCGAAAATAATTTGACAACTTTTTGAGAGATAGAGCGTTCTAATGTAGTCATGCTTATGCATTGAGATGTGCTGAATTCAACGGTCAGGTCGGCTTTCCCGTAACTCGTACGGTTTGGCCAGAAAATCGGAAACTATAGTTTCCGCGGTTTCTCGCGGTTTTCTCCCGAACCGTGCAACTTAGGGAAACGGGGCTTTCAGAAATGAATTCCTCGGCCAATTTCCCATCCGGTACCGTTTGAAACGTGAAGATTGGTCGATCAGATCAGACACAGCTTGCGTTAAAAGTTGCTGACATACTAAATTGGTTGTTTTTGCATTATTTTTGATATCTCGGAAACGTCATAACTTCCGAACCGTTCCAAGTAGGAAAAATCTAATGATACCGGCGTAATCAGCGTCAAGAATTGTATCAAGAACCGCAATTTTAATTTGATTGAAGGCGGTTGAGTTTTCGCCGACTGGCCAAAATTTTGTAAGAAATCACATATTTTCAACTATAATTTTGAAGTAGTACATGTATTTCAAAAACTAGGACCCGGATCGACATGAAGCCTATGCTATCCTACTAAAATGGGTGCGCTGATTCCAAATTCACATAGAAAAAGTCTCTGTATCTACTGGTTACCGAGTTGTACTGAAATTACGTTATTCCAAATAACACAAAAATAAGAGAAATTGACCACATAACTTCAAAATAGTATATGTTAGGCCTATAAAAGTATATATATTTTTGATGTACTCATCGAGAGCTACCATTTGGTGGGGGATTAACCTTTCTATCGCGAACGGTTGCAAAGTTCAAATTTTTTCTATCTAAAAGTGCTAAATTTAGAGCGAAAATAATTTGCCAACTTTTTGAGAGATAGAGCGTTCTAATGTAGTCATGCTTATGCATTGGGATGTGCTGAATTCAACGGTGAGGTCTGTTTTCCCGTAACTCGTACGGTTTGGCCAGAAAGTGGGAAATTATAGTTTCCGCGGCTTCTCGCGATTTTCTCGCGAACCGTGCATCTTAGAGAAACGCGGCTTTCAGAAATGAATTCCTCGGCCAATTTCCCATCCGGTACCGTTTAAAACGTGAAGATTGGTCGATTAGATCAGACACAGCTTGCGTTGAAAGTTGCTATCATACTAAATTGGCTGTTTTGCATTATTTTTGATATCTTGGGAACGTCATAACGTCCGAACCGTTCCAAGTAGGAAAAATCTAATGATACCGGCGTAATCAGCGTCAAGAATTGTATCAAGAACCGCAATTTTAATTTGATTGAAGGCGGTTGAGTTTTCGCCGACTGGCCAAAATTTTGTAAGAAATCACATATTTTCAACTATAATTTTGAAGTAGTACATGTATTTCAAAAACTAGGACCCGGATCGACATGAAGCCTATGCTATCCTACTAAAATGGGTGCGCTGATTCCAAATTCACATAGAAAAAGTCTCTGTCTCTACTGGTTACCGAGTTGTACTGAAATTACGTTATTCCAAATAACACAAAAATAAGAGAAATTGACCACATAACTTCAAAATAGTATATGTTAGGCCTATAAAAGTATATATATTTTTGATGTACTCATCGAGAGCTACCATTTGGTGGGGGATTAACCTTTCTATCGCGAACGGTTGCAAAGTTCAAATTTTTTCTATCTAAAAGTGCTAAATTTAGAGCGAAAATAATTTGCCAACTTTTTGAGAGATAGAGCGTTCTAATGTAGTCATGCTTATGCATTGGGATGTGCTGAATTCAACGGTGAGGTCTGTTTTCCCGTAACTCGTACGGTTTGGCCAGAAAGTGGGAAATTATAGTTTCCGCGGCTTCTCGCGATTTTCTCGCGAACCGTGCATCTTAGAGAAACGCGGCTTTCAGAAATGAATTCCTCGGCCAATTTCCCATCCGGTACCGTTTAAAACGTGAAGATTGGTCGATTAGATCAGACACAGCTTGCGTTGAAAGTTGCTATCATACTAAATTGGCTGTTTTGCATTATTTTTGATATCTTGGGAACGTCATAACGTCCGAACCGTTCCAAGTAGGAAAAATCTAATGATACCGGCGTAATCAGCGTCAAGAATTGTATCAAGAACCGCAATTTTAATTTGATTGAAGGCGGTTGAGTTTTCGCCGACTGGCCAAAATTTTGTAAGAAATCACATATTTTCAACTATAATTTTGAAGTAGTACATGTATTTCAAAAACTAGGACCCGGATCGACATGAAGCCTATGCTATCCTACTAAAATGGGTGCGCTGATTCCAAATTCACATAGAAAAAGTCTCTGTCTCTACTGGTTACCGAGTTGTACTGAAATTACGTTATTCCAAATAACACAAAAATAAGAGAAATTGACCACATAACTTCAAAATAGTATATGTTAGGCCTATAAAAGTATATATATATTTGATGTACTCATCGAGAGCTACCATTTGGTGGGGGATTAACCTTTCTATCGCGAACGGTTGCAAAGTTCAAATTTTTTCTATCTAAAAGTGCTAAATTTAGAGCGAAAATAATTTGCCAACTTTTTGAGAGATAGAGCGTTCTAATGTAGTCATGCTTATGCATTGGGATGTGCTGAATTCAACGGTGAGGTCTGTTTTCCCGTAACTCGTACGGTTTGGCCAGAAAATCGGAAACTATAGTTTCCGCGGTTTCTCGCGGTTTTCTCCCGAACCGTGCAACTTAGGGAAACGGGGCTTTCAGAAATGAATTCCTCGGCCAATTTCCCATCCGGTACCGTTTGAAACGTGAAGATTGGTCGATCAGATCAGACACAGCTTGCGTTAAAAGTTGCTGACATATTAAATTGGTTGTTTTTGCATTATTTTTGATATCTTGGGAACGTCATAACGTCCGAACCGTTCCAAGTAGGAAAAAACTAATGATACCGGCGTAATCAGCGTCTAAAATTGTATCAAGAACCGCAATTTTAATTTAATTGAAGGTAGTTGAGTTTTCGCCGACTGGCTAAAATTTTGCAAGAAATCACATATCTGAAACTATGATTTTGAAATGGCACACATATCTCAAAAACTAGGACCCGGATCAACATGAAACCTTTGCTATCCTACTAAAATGGGTGCGCTGATTCCAAATTCACATAGAAAAAGTCTCTGTCTCTACTGGTTACCGAGTTGTACTGAAATTACATAATTCCAAATAACACAAAAATAAGAGAAATTGACCACATAACTTCAAAATAGTATATGTTAGGCCTATAAAAGTATATATATTTTTGATGTACTCATCGAGAGCTACCATTTGGTGGGGGATTAACCTTTCTATCGCGAACGGTTGCAAAGTTCAAATTTTTTCTATCTAAAAGTGCTAAATTTAGAGCAAAAATAATTTGACAACTTTTTGAGAGATAGAGCGTTCTAATGTAGTCATGCTTATGCATTGAGATGTGCTGAATTCAACGGTGAGGTCTGTTTTCCCGTAACTCGTACGGTTTGGCCAGAAAATCGGAAACTATAGTTTCCGCGGTTTCTCGCGGTTTTCTCCCGAACCGTGCAACTTAGGGAAACGGGGCTTTCAGAAATGAATTCCTCGGCCAATTTCCCATCCGGTACCGTTTGAAACGTGAAGATTGGTCGATTAGATCAGACACAGCTTGCGTTAAAAGTTGCTGACATACTAAATTGGTTGTTTTTGCATTATTTTTGATATCTCGGAAACGTCATAACTTCCGAACCGTTCCAAGTAGGAAAAATCTAATGATACCGGCGTAATCAGCGTCAAGAATTGTATCAAGAACCGCAATTTTAATTTGATTGAAGGCGGTTGAGTTTTCGCCGACTGGCCAAAATTTTGTAAGAAATCACATATTTTCAACTATAATTTTGAAGTAGTACATGTATTTCAAAAACTAGGACCCGGATCGACATGAAGCCTATGCTATCCTACTAAAATGGGTGCGCTGATTCCAAATTCACATAGAAAAAGTCTCTGTCTCTACTGGTTACCGAGTTGTACTGAAATTACGTTATTCCAAATAACACAAAAATAAGAGAAATTGACCACATAACTTCAAAATAGTATATGTTAGGCCTATAAAAGTATATATATTTTTGATGTACTCATCGAGAGCTACCATTTGGTGGGGGATTAACCTTTCTATCGCGAACGGTTGCAAAGTTCAAATTTTTTCTATCTAAAAGTGCTAAATTTAGAGCGAAAATAATTTGCCAACTTTTTGAGAGATAGAGCGTTCTAATGTAGTCATGCTTATGCATTGGGATGTGCTGAATTCAACGGTGAGGTCTGTTTTCCCGTAACTCGTACGGTTTGGCCAGAAAGTGGGAAATTATAGTTTCCGCGGCTTCTCGCGATTTTCTCGCGAACCGTGCATCTTAGAGAAACGCGGCTTTCAGAAATGAATTCCTCGGCCAATTTCCCATCCGGTACCGTTTGAAACGTGAAGATTGGTCGATCAGATCAGACACAGCTTGCGTTAAAAGTTGCTGACATATTAAATTGGTTGTTTTTGCATTATTTTTGATATCTTGGGAACGTCATAACGTCCGAACCGTTCCAAGTAGGAAAAAACTAATGATACCGGCGTAATCAGCGTCTAAAATTGTATCAAGAACCGCAATTTTAATTTAATTGAAGGTAGTTGAGTTTTCGCCGACTGGCTAAAATTTTGCAAGAAATCACATATCTGAAACTATGATTTTGAAATGGCACACATATCTCAAAAACTAGGACCCGGATCAACATGAAACCTTTGCTATCCTACTAAAATGGGTGCGCTGATTCCAAATTCACATAGAAAAAGTCTCTGTCTCTACTGGTTACCGAGTTGTACTGAAATTACATAATTCCAAATAACACAAAAATAAGAGAAATTGACCACATAACTTCAAAATAGTATATGTTAGGCCTATAAAAGTATATATATTTTTGATGTACTCATCGAGAGCTACCATTTGGTGGGGGATTAACCTTTCTATCGCGAACGGTTGCAAAGTTCAAATTTTTTCTATCTAAAAGTGCTAAATTTAGAGCAAAAATAATTTGACAACTTTTTGAGAGATAGAGCGTTCTAATGTAGTCATGCTTATGCATTGAGATGTGCTGAATTCAACGGTGAGGTCTGTTTTCCCGTAACTCGTACGGTTTGGCCAGAAAATCGGAAACTATAGTTTCCGCGGTTTCTCGCGGTTTTCTCCCGAACCGTGCAACTTAGGGAAACGGGGCTTTCAGAAATGAATTCCTCGGCCAATTTCCCATCCGGTACCGTTTGAAACGTGAAGATTGGTCGATTAGATCAGACACAGCTTGCGTTAAAAGTTGCTGACATACTAAATTGGTTGTTTTTGCATTATTTTTGATATCTCGGAAACGTCATAACTTCCGAACCGTTCCAAGTAGGAAAAATCTAATGATACCGGCGTAATCAGCGTCAAGAATTGTATCAAGAACCGCAATTTTAATTTGATTGAAGGCGGTTGAGTTTTCGCCGACTGGCCAAAATTTTGTAAGAAATCACATATTTTCAACTATAATTTTGAAGTAGTACATGTATTTCAAAAACTAGGACCCGGATCGACATGAAACCTATGCTATCCTACTAAAATGGGTGCGCTGATTCCAAATTCACATAGAAAAAGTCTCTGTCTCTACTGGTTACCGAGTTGTACTGAAATTACGTTATTCCAAATAACACAAAAATAAGAGAAATTGACCACATAACTTCAAAATAGTATATGTTAGGCCTATAAAAGTATATATATTTTTGATGTACTCATCGAGAGCTACCATTTGGTGGGGGATTAACCTTTCTATCGCGAACGGTTGCAAAGTTAAATTTTTTTCTATCTAAAAGTGCTAAATTTAGAGCGAAAATAATTTGCCAACTTTTTGAGAGATAGAGCGTTCTAATGTAGTCATGCTTATGCATTGGGATGTGCTGAATTCAACGGTGAGGTCTGTTTTCTCGTAACTCGTACGGTTTGGCCAGAAAATCGGAAACTATAGTTTCCGCGGTTTCTCGCGGTTTTCTCCCGAACCGTGCAACTTAGGGAAACGGGGCTTTCAGAAATGAATTCCTCGGCCAATTTCCCATCCGGTACCGTTTGAAACGTGAAGATTGGTCGATCAGATCAGACACAGCTTGCGTTAAAAGTTGCTGACATACTAAATTGGTTGTTTTTGCATTATTTTTGATATCTTGGGAACGTCATAACGTCCGAACCGTTCCAAGTAGGAAAAAACTAATGATACCGGCGTAATCAGCGTCTAAAATTGTATCAAGAACCGCAATTTTAATTTAATTGAAGGTAGTTGAGTTTTCGCCGACTGGCTAAAATTTTGCAAGAAATCACATTTCTGAAACTATGATTTTGAAATGGCACACATATCTCAAAAACTAGGACCCGGATCAACATGAAACCTTTGCTATCCTACTAAAATGGGTGCGCTGATTCCAAATTCACATAGAAAAAGTCTCTGTCTCTACTGGTTACCGAGTTGTACTGAAATTACATAATTCCAAATAACACAAAAATAAGAGAAATTGACCACATAACTTCAAAATAGTATATGTTAGGCCTATAAAAGTATATATATTTTTGATGTACTCATCGAGAGCTACCATTTGGTGGGGGATTAACCTTTCTATCGCGAACGGTTGCAAAGTTCAAATTTTTTCTATCTAAAAGTGCTAAATTTAGAGCGAAAATAATTTGCCAACTTTTTGAGAGATAGAGCGTTCTAATGTAGTCATGCTTATGCATTGGGATGTGCTGAATTCAACGGTGAGGTCTGTTTTCCCGTAACTCGTACGGTTTGGCCAGAAAATCGGAAACTATAGTTTCCGCGGTTTCTCGCGGTTTTCTCCCGAACCGTGCAACTTAGGGAAACGGGGCTTTCAGAAATGAATTCCTCGGCCAATTTCCCATCCGGTACCGTTTGAAACGTGAAGATTGGTCGATCAGATCAGACACAGCTTGCGTTAAAAGTTGCTGACATACTAAATTGGTTGTTTTTGCATTATTTTTGATATCTTGGGAACGTCATAACGTCCGAACCGTTCCAAGTAGGAAAAAACTAATGATACCGGCGTAATCAGCGTCTAAAATTGTATCAAGAACCGCAATTTTAATTTAATTGAAGGTAGTTTAGTTTTCGCCGACTGGCTAAAATTTTGCAAGAAATCACATATCTGAAACTATGATTTTGAAATGGCACACATATCTCAAAAACTAGGACCCGGATCAACATGAAACCTTTGCTATCCTACTAAAATGGGTGCGCTGATTCCAAATTCACATAGAAAAAGTCTCTGTCTCTACTGGTTACCGAGTTGTACTGAAATTACATAATTCCAAATAACACAAAAATAAGAGAAATTGACCACATAACTTCAAAATAGTATATGTTAGGCCTATAAAAGTATATATATTTTTGATGTACTCATCGAGAGCTACCATTTGGTGGGGGATTAACCTTTCTATCGCGAACGGTTGCAAAGTTCAAATTTTTTCTATCTAAAAGTGCTAAATTTAGAGCGAAAATAATTTGCCAACTTTTTGAGAGATAGAGCGTTCTAATGTAGTCATGCTTATGCATTGGGATGTGCTGAATTCAACGGTGAGGTCTGTTTTCCCGTAACTCGTACGGTTTGGCCAGAAAATCGGAAACTATAGTTTCCGCGGTTTCTCGCGGTTTTCTACCCGAACCGTGCAACTTAGGGAAACGGGGCTTTCAGAAATGAATTCCTCGGCCAATTTCCCATCCGGTACCGTTTGAAACGTGAAGATTGGTCGATCAGATCAGACACAGCTTGCGTTAAAAGTTGCTGACATACTAAATTGGTTGTTTTTGCATTATTTTTTATATCTTGGGAACGTCATAACGTCCGAACCGTTCCAAATAGGAAAAAACTAATGATACCGGCGTAATCAGCGTCTAAAATTGTATCAAGAACCGCAATTTTAATTTAATTGAAGGTTGTTGAGTTTTCGCCGACTGGCTAAAATTTTGCAAGAAATCACATATCTGAAACTATGATTTTGAAATGGCACACATATCTCAAAAACTAGGACCCGGATCAACATGAAACCTTTGCTATCCTACTAAAATGGGTGCGCTGATTCCAAATTCACATAGAAAAAGTCTCTGTCTCTACTGGTTACCGAGTTGTACTGAAATTACATAATTCCAAATAACACAGAAATAAGAGAAATTGACCACATAACTTCAAAATAGTATATGTTAGGCCTATAAAAGTATATATATTTTTGATGTACTCATCGAGAGCTACCATTTGGTGGGGGATTAACCTTTCTATCGCGAACGGTTGCAAAGTTCAAATTTTTTCTATCTAAAAGTGCTAAATTTAGAGCAAAAATAATTTGACAACTTTTTGAGAGATAGAGCGTTCTAATGTAGTCATGCTTATGCATTGAGATGTGCTGAATTCAACGGTCAGGTCGGCTTTCCCGTAACTCGTACGGTTTGGCCAGAAAATCGGAATCTATAGTTTCCGCGGTTTCTCGCGGTTTTCTCGCGAACCGTGCATCTTAGAGAAACGCGGCTTTCAGAAATGAATTCCTCGGCCAATTTCCCATCCGGTACCGTTTGAAACGTGAAGATTGGTCGATTAGATCAGACACAGCTTGCGTTAAAAGTTGCTGACTCTAAATTGGTTGTTTTTGCATTATTTTTGATATCTCGGAAACGTCATAACTTCCGAACCGTTCCAAGTAGGAAAAATCTAATGATACCGGCGTAATCAGCGTCAAGAATTGTATCAAGAACCGCAATTTTAATTTGATTGAAGGCGGTTGAGTTTTCGCCGACTGGCCAAAATTTTGTAGGAAATCACATATTTTCAACTATAATTTTGAAGTAGTACATGTATTTCAAAACCTAGGACCCGGATCGACATGAAACCTATGCTATCCTACTAAAATGGGTGCGCTGATTCCAAATTCACATAGAAAAGGTCTCTGTCTCTACTGGTTACCGAGTTGTACTGAAATTACGTTATTCCAAATAACACAAAAATAAGAGAAATTGACCACATAACTTCAAAATAGTATATGTTAGGCCTATAAAAGTATATATATTTTTGATGTACTCATCGAGAGCTACCATTTGGTGGGGGATTAACCTTTCTATCGCGAACGGTTGCAAAGTTCAAATTTTTTCTATCTAAAAGTGCTAAATTTAGAGCGAAAATAATTTGCCAACTTTTTGAGAGATAGAGCGTTCTAATGTAGTCATGCTTATGCATTGGGATGTGCTGAATTCAACGGTGAGGTCTGTTTTCCCGTAACTCGTACGGTTTGGCCAGAAAGTGGGAAACTATAGTTTCCGCGGCTTCTCGCGATTTTCTCGCGAACCGTGCATCTTAGAGAAACGCGGCTTTCAGAAATGAATTCCTCGGCCAATTTCCCATCCGGTACCGTTTAAAACGTGAAGATTGGTCGATTAGATCAGACACAGCTTGCGTTGAAAGTTGCTATCATACTAAATTGGCTGTTTTGCATTATTTTTGGTATCTTGGGAACGTCATAACGTCCGAACAGTTACAAGTAGGAAAAAACTAATGATACCGGCGTAATCAGCGTCTAAAATTGTATCAAGAACCGCAATTTTAATTTAATTGAAGGTAGTTGAGTTTTCGCCGACTGGCTAAAATTTTGCAAGAAATCACATATCTGAAACTATGATTTTGAAATGGCACACATATCTCAAAAACTAGGACCCGGATCAACATGAAACCTTTACTATCCTACTAAAATGGGTGCGCTGATTCCAAATTCACATAGAAAAGGTCTCTGTCTCTACTGGTTACCGAGTTGTACTGAAATTACGTTATTCCAAATAACACAAAAATAAGAGAAATTGACCACATAACTTCAAAATAGTATATGTTAGGCCTATAAAAGTATATATATTTTTGATGTACTCATCGAGAGCTACCATTTGGTGGGGGATTAACCTTTCTATCGCGAACGGTTGCAAAGTTCAAATTTTTTCTATCTAAAAGTGCTAAATTTAGAGCGAAAATAATTTGCCAACTTTTTGAGAGATAGAGCGTTCTAATGTAGTCATGCTTATGCATTGGGATGTGCTGAATTCAACGGTGAGAATGTTTTTGCATTCTTTTTGATATCTTGGGAACGTCATAACTTCCGAACCGTTCCAAGTAGGAAAAATCTAATGATACCGGCGTAATCAGCGTCAAAAATTGTATCAAAAACAACAATTTTAACACAAAAATAGGCGTAACGCTTAAAGTTTGTCCCAGAATCGTCACGATTAAATCTGACACAGTTTGAGATTTGGTAACATCGCCGATGGCGTCCGAGATACCGAGATGCGGCGATAGGGGGCGCTAGCGAAGGAAATATGACATCGTCAGACCTTTGTCAAGTGTATAAAGGGTTAGCGCCGACCCTTATTGTCACCTAAGGGATCTTAACACTAAGTGGTATGAGATTAGCTCGGGGCAGCGATGATGTCAGGGTATTATATAAAGTTAGTTCCGGTAATTTCCGAGTTTCGACCGTGGCGCCACTCGAGCCGCAGTACCAAACGACCGGATACGCGTTCTGCGGTTGGCACTTGTTTCCTGCGGTCTAATTAGTTGTAATTCTGGTTGGCATGATTTTTGAACATAACCAACAAAATAGTGGTAGTCATATTGAATCGTCAAATTTTTTTTTGTGAGCAAAATTCTTTTAGTAGATTGTTTTGATAATTGTTTTTTTTTCTGTTCTAGGTAAGTCCTTTTGTCTACTAAGTAGCAGTATTATGTAAGTACACACTCATTTTTTATCGGCAAAAAAATAAAACATACACTTTGAACAATAAATAACGGGTTTTGATTGAAAACACGTTGTAGTAGAGGTAGAACTGGGTATTAAGAACTCTTTCTTGAGAGCCGGATACATATTTTTAAATAACTCTCTTTAAACAACAAAATTCTTGTCTTTCTCTATAGTAACCTTCTGGTTATGCTTGTTTACTGTTAATGTGATCGGTTTTATGTTATTCTGAGTACCCGAAAGCCTTGAGCTAAGTTTGAAAGTAATTTTCTTGATATTGCAACTGTAATCTGTAAACACATGGCTTTGGTTGTAACTTACTTCCGCTAAAATTGTTTTAAGCTAGTAGCTATACCACGTAAAAATGTTCATTGAATATTTTAATCGGAAATTACACGGCGTTCTGGATAATGATTCAACAGTGCAGAACAGTGGCGTGGATCGATATAAAATGGGGGGAAAAGTAAAGCCTACTAAACAATAGAATTATTAAGTTTGGTGTATGCTTCAGTATATTTTAGAATTCTTTGAGTTATTTTTTGATTTCTGATTATTTCTGGCAAACAACGTGTTATTATTGGAACACGCTGTATATGGTTAAATATTTGGAATCTAAACAAAGTCGACAAACACACTAAGACATTAAGTTTCTATAATCCAAAAGATTCGATTAGAAAAGATTCGATATGAACTTAATTATATTAATTAGATAATAAGGGCATACATTCTATTTTACGTAAGTTTCAACGGCTCTTACGAAGATATTTACATTTAGAATTATGTTCCCAGGTGTTTTTCTTATATATTTCGACAGTGTACATCATCTAAACGCAAAAAGTAACAACATTGTCATTGATTAAGTTTTTCCCGTCAGCTTGACTTTACCCGTTGTAACATTGTGTTTGTAATTCTCTTTAGTTAAATATATGCCCTTAAAGCATATCAAATTTAATTTGACAAGAACTATTATTTAAAAAGCTCAGGTTTCACAAAAATAGTTTCCCTAATTTTTTTTTAGCAGTGTATATTTTCAGCGAAATTTTCCTTTCATAAAGTCGTTACTTGATCTCCTTTCCCGGAAAATCCCCATCAAAGGTTGAAACAACACCCCCCCACGCGTTGAAAATAAACGGGCGAATGAGGAAATAACAACCGCCAAAAAAATGGGAGAGAATTCCGAATGAAAACCGGAAAAATTTAAATTTACCTTCGCACGCGGGCGGGCGCGCTCCGCATCTGGAATCCGAATTAGCGGAAAACTCGATATGCTTTCCCATTAAAACTGTCTGACAGGACAGCACCGTGAGGGGTGGAGAAACATACCAGCCGCTAACTGGAGTTCAGACGCCTGCATATGCGAGCGCAGAATAACTTCTGACAGTTCATTTGTATCAATCAAGGAAATGAACTCTGACGTGGCCGAAAAGTGTGTACGGTATGGTAGAGGATGATAATTAGTTTTTCTGGTACACTTGTTCGGGTTTTTCGCGTTTGAATCTGATGATAGTAGATGAAAAATAGCTGTGATGATGTTATGCGATAAATATTATTGACCCCTGTGGTTAAAAGCGCATAATTAAATTAGTAAATAATGCGGTTAGAGATGATTGAATTAATTAATGCGAAATGGCATGCGTTACAATTTGTGGATTGTTATTGGTATTATTCCGTCACATTTCTAATTAATATTGGGTGAAACTTGTATGGACTGTTCATGAAGATCTCTAACATATCCCCATTTAAATAATGAGTCGAATTTGGGGTCATTTATTTGAATAGTTGATAGTTCACAGACAAACACATATATATTTTTACTTACATGCTGTGTTATTGCATAAATTTACATATATTGTTCTCAATTTGACTTAAAATATTTTTCCAAGTCCAGTTCTTCCATAAAAACTGGAATTATTAATTAACTTTCATAGTCAGAGTATTAATTATCCTCGATTTATAGATTTGAACATCCGAAGCATTATTTGTGCTGACATATGTGTAGAAAATCACTAATAAATTTCATTACTTTACACTACAATACATTATTAGTATTGCTTATACCAAACTAGTGAATCTGCTGCTATATTCAAGACGAGCGTAACAAAAATTAATTAAAATGAAAAGTTCCGATTTTATTAAAACTCTAAGAGCTATAACCTCTTAAGAGATGTACTTAGTAAGTATCTACGCCAGCAGTATACGAAAGACTTATCGACGTCTGCCTTTTAGATTCCATAATTCGATTACGCTTGTATTCTGATTCGAGAGGGACACGGAGGCAGCGCCCCCTGGCGGAGGTCCGCTCCACTAGGCGCCTTATTAATTCCCGGTGCCTTTTTCGCTTGTAAGAGGGCGTAAATTATTTCACGGACGACGTCTTAATGGAAAATGGAACGGGAAAATTCCACTTGTACCTTACCTATCTAGATGGCTCGGTTTTTCTTCCTTCTTTTAGCCTTATTGCTCGGCCCACCACTCTTTATTAACGACTTGTCGGGCTATTCGCCGTTTTGCATTCGGGGTGGTTCTCTTCGTCCGATATTGGAATACCTATCGTTGCCATCGGGCGGTGGTAAATTAGAATATAATTGCTCTGTGAATGCATAAACGAGTATTGTCGATTGGGAAAAATCCTGTTTGCATTTGATGCAAATGGGTAAGGTAAACGCCTAAAGTATAGCTTATCAAAATCGAGCATTGAGTTAATGGAGTCATATCTGAGTAATCGTTACCGACCCCAAGGATCGGTTTTGGGACCCATTCTCTTTTTAATTTATATCAAAGACATTAATTGTGCTACTGAAGCAACTGATCTTATTCTATTTGCGGATGCCACAACGGTAATTAAGGGAGGTGATGATTATGAACAGCTTCTTAACACTGTTGGTCTATGTGACAAAGATATTAAAGAATGGTTTTCTTCAAATGCGCTTTGCATTAATCAGGATAAGTGCTTATCGGTATTGTTTACATTGCGACATGAAGCGCG
This sequence comes from Melinopterus prodromus, assembly GCA_964023965.1. Lineage (NCBI taxonomy): Eukaryota > Metazoa > Arthropoda > Insecta > Coleoptera > Scarabaeidae > Melinopterus > Melinopterus prodromus. Next base: position 4,353,719 of record OZ030396.1, read on the forward strand.
TTCCAGTACGGACGACAATGAGAGTGTAAAATTCTTGCGTGTTATTCTTGACCCCAAATTAAAGTGGGAAAGTCATGTCGGACATGTTTCAGGAAAACTTGCGAGGGTGATTCATTATTTGAGAATCTTGAGGGAATCGATCTCTATAAAATGTCTTAGGGTTGCATACTTTGCCTTTTTTCACTCCTCGATGACATATGCAATATTTAACTGGGGCCATTCAGGTCACAGCAATAAATTGTTTTCTCTACAACGCCGATGCATAAGAGTAGTACTCGGAGTCGGTTGGAGGGAAGATTGCCGTGAACACTTCCGAAATCTCAATGTTCTGACACTTCCATCCGCCTACATATTGGAATGTTTAATGTACGCTAAGGTCAATGCCAGTACGTTTATGACATCGAATGCAATTCACTCGTACAGCACTCGTGAGAATCAGCAGTATCGCCGACCTTTTCTGAGATTGCAGAAGTCGCGCAACGCATCAGATTACTGGGCTCTAAAAATTTTTAATGTTCTGGCGCCAGCAATTAAGTGTTACGCCAATAACAGATTTGAGACAGTAATGAAACAATTCTTGGTTGAAAATGTATATTCAATTACGATGAATACTTTAACTGTAATTTCGTAGAAATATGTAGTGCATAGTGTTGTTCTTTTTTAATTATCAATTAATTAATCATTTAATCTTCCACTAGCATAGACTAGCAATAATCTGCTAAAAAACTGTTTGCGTATCGTATAAAATAATTAAAGAGCAACAAGCATCACAATAACTCATAAATTTTAATTAATATCTGATGAAAATGTTTGAAATTGAGATTATTAGTCCGCGAAACAATGAGAAACTACCACTGCTAACGAACTGCATGTTACAGAGGAAATTTCTATAATTACAAGCTATTCATTCCCAGTCAAAAGCGTCTTAATTACGGTTGTGTGCTGGAGTTTCTTTTAATTAACAAAAACAGAACATAGTCGTGTTCGTTAAGGTTTATAAACTCTTTGTGGGTGAGACTAGGGTTTTCCGTTACTGAATTGTGAAAAATAAGCAAAATTTCAACGATTTTTACTTAGAACGCGGTTTTAGTGTTATAATAATACTGTTTTTTTTGTATAACTTAATTATAATAAAATTATAAACCCCTAACCACAACAAGTATTTTAGAACCTAAATACGTATTTCAGCAACTATGTTGCCATCTTCAGTAGAACCTAAAAAGAGGAAAAGAGAGATTAGCACTTCATAGTATCTTTACTGGATATTGTCCAAGCAAATCACTAGTGGAAGTGACGTCCATGTTAAACATTACCCTATATATACCCATTTATTGTTCACACCTCAGTGAATTTTGATCATTGAAGCGTAAAAAACAAGTTTTAATTAAAGCAGGTCAAACAATGGCGAACTAGGTATAGGACCCCTGTCTGAATTTATTAGTTTATCTCTATTCAAGTGAATAAAGATACTTTCCAAGCTGTTTAGTTCCCTATTATTTGACACAGCTTTTACAAGTTTTAAGTCATCTACAACTACTTTATGACCTGTGTCTAAAATATGTTGAGCCACACACTAGATTTTTCAAAACGATTATATTTAAAATGAGCTACATGTTCTTTGAACCTAGTTAAAATTGTTCTTCTAGTCTGGCCTACGTATTCTTTTTCACAGTCATGACATTTGATACAATATATACCAGATTTATCAAGTACATCTACCTTATCCTTTGGGTTTCCAAGAAGGTTTTTTATGCTATTATGAGTCGAATATGCTATACAGAGATTTTGTGATGTAAAAATACTTCTCAAACCCCTTGTATATGCACAATCGAACGGTATTTTAACATATTTCTTCTTTTCTACAGACAAAGTATTTAAAGTAGATATTTGATTTACATACATTTTTTGATTCTGCTTCTTAATCATTCTATCAACTATTTTCTCAGGGTACCCATTATGTATGACAACATTCTTAATAAACAACAATTCTTGCTGATATCTATCTGCGGACAATGGAAATTTCAATAACCTATTTACTAAACAACTAATAAAAGACAATTTTTGTTGAAAAGGATGCTGCGAATCATTAGGGATAAACCTGATTGTGTTAGTATCTTTCCGATACACGTCAATTTCTATTATATTTTTGCTATTCCTGACTACCAGAGTATCTAAAAATGGAAGTTGGCCGTTAACTTCTTGTTCTACAGTAAAGTTAATGGTGTTGAATTTAGAATTCAAAACGAGAAGAAAATCTTGAATACTGCACTTCTTGGTGTCAAAAATGGCAAAAATATCGTCGACATACCTAACCCAAGTCTTAGGGAAATATGGTGCTATAGACTTTACATTGGTTTCAAATCTGCTCATAAACAAGTTGGCAATAAAAGGTGAGAGACAGTTACCCATTGCAGTTCCCTCAAGTTGTTCAAAAAACTTTCCGTTTAAACTTAATTATGTACTTAATACTGGATTTACTGAATATAAGTAGTTAAAAATTCCCCAATTTTCCAAATTCTTTCCGCATTACACTTCACATACACCCTTTACTGCTCTAAAAAGCAACATCCACAGATTACATCATCGTTTTCTACGCAATATCTCTCCGATTCCGTTCACGAAACTTCTCGTCTCGCGCGAAATTTTCGCAAACTTTCGCTCTCGAAGGCCGCGCGCGTCGCCGATCACAGGGAAGGGTCGGCCCGGTTGTCCGTTCCGTGATTTTCCCTCATCACGTCAATTTTACGCCCGAACCTGCGACGTAAATCTGGCGTACGGGGGCGCCGGAAAAGATCATTTGTTTGCGCGCGGCGCCCTCTTCTGCCACCGGAAAGAAGACGGACGACCTTGCGATCCCCGCGCGAAGGTATCTCCTCCTCCTCCGTCCCCACCAAATTTATTTTCGATCGCGATCGTCCTCGATAATTCCCCGGCCTCCTCGCTCCTCGCACGACCGCCCTAAACGACCGGAATGATTCGACGATCATTACAATCAATTACACACGTTGGAATCAAAAAATAAAAAAAACTGAGATTTCTGACTTCGAGGGTTTTTTTTTCCCGTACATTCGCAACGGGGTCACGACCGTGGTAGGGTCACGACCGTGGTAGGGTCACGACCATGGTAGGGGTCACGACCGTGGCCAAGTCACGACCGTGGCAATAGAGATTATGTATATCCAAAAAAACCTTATATCTTCATTTTGTGGCGGTTTTCGGTATTAACCCCCCTCCTCCCCCAACAACAAAAAACAGGGTAAAGTTGTTTCTGTAATATTACAAGGCTCGACAGAAGTTCCTTGGAGTCGATTTGTGAAAGTTTTTTTTTTCTCAATCCAAACTTCGTAGACGAAGTGTTGGGTGTAGCAAAGTAAAGGCAGAAGATTTGGCCTGGGGGTTGGGAACGTGGGGGGGGGGGTTGGACGGATGTAATACAAAAGTTGCGAACACGTGACGGAGTTCCTTATTGTGATTGTTCTTGCGCCCCCCTACGTTTGGCATTTTCGGCAATTTGGATGGCGTGAAACAATGCTGTCGCTCTGGTGTGAATGAAAGGATATTTAGACTAGATTGAAAGGATTTGATAGACAAGTTTGCGACAAGTTTGAGTAAGAAAGTATTGTCTATTTTAGTAAAAAGTAAACCAGTTTCTGAGATAGGTAAAAGACCGATGTCTTAAAAGGCGGCAATATTTTTTCACCTGACACTGAGCCACGTGTCCTTGTCAGCCAAAAGTTATATTTTACTATGGCTGAAGATAGATGCACATAAGGTGACGCTGTTAAAAACGGTTGCAATTTTGTATTTTTAACAATAAATGTAACTTTTTTCTTATACATTCTTTAGAACCAAGTATGAACTTTCATTCGACATTCTTTTATTAAAATATACCCACAATTTTGTTTATTGCATGCCCGAGAACATTCGCTGTTATAAAAAAAAACAGTTTTATGCAGAACTTGAGTGTTTTAGTTTAGTGTTTAGCTTTGTTAAGCTTTTGAAAGTGGTTCAAATTATAGTATGCATATTTGACATTACAACTATTGGAAAATCTGCTGCGGATAGGTGCGGTTGCGGTTTTTGTGATTTTATTTTTAATACGTTGTAAAGGAAAATACAAAAATTGATGTACCGGCTTATATGTAATTTGGTGCAATTTCTTGTTACCGTGATAGTAGAGGTAATTTAGAACATATTTAACCATATTTAGCTATATACAAATGGTTACGGTTATCGAGATATTGACAACTTTATGTTCAATGCATCTTGTATGTTGTAAATGCCGTTATGTACGTATATTTTTCCGTTTTAGATCATGTATAGCAAACAACCCCGTACTTGTACTTGTATATGCATTTCTTGGAAATTGGTTGCTTGAAACCAATCGGATTCATATTCAAGGCAAGAAAATACATCGAAAGCACCTACTCGCATACACAGTTCACGGGTTTAAATTGGATTTTGTTGAGGGGAGACAATAGTAAGTTTGTGAATAGAAACTGGTTAGGCGTTTTCGATAAATATGTTTATGCGGAATGCGAATGCGGGTTCAAAACATGCGTATTAGGGTCATACCACTCAAAAACGACCGTTTCAGCAGTATGATAAAATTTCGAAAGTTTTCATGGAAACAATTAGTATAAATATTAGACAATTTTGAAATAATACTAAAAGTAATAGATTTTATAGTGATAAATATGGTAAAATAGGTTCTTAATTGCCTCTACTATCACGTCTTAAAAGGAATGCATCGAACGGAAAACAGCATGAATAGCATATGTACCGTTTCAATACACAATATCGACTGGTGTAAACTTTCATTTTCTTCCTCTACCACTGGTCTTTAAAAATAAAACTTTTTTCGGGATTTTCTTACAACATACAGACCTAAACATGTTATCTCACATAACTCAAAAACGACATGTAATGTTCAGTTTTAAATCAGTATATGCTGCGTCTTTAATCTGGACATGCCATATATTATTTTATGAATTTGACACGGTAAAACATAACAGAAATAAAATCACAAAAAAATATTGATGAGAAATGGTGTAGCAGTAATTAATTTACAATAGGTGTAGTGCAGTGAAGAACAATTTTTAATACAGTTTGCTTTTTCCTATTTTGTACTGTTTTTTGTGTTTATTAAGTTATTAACCTTCAAATTCTTAGTATGAAGGTTAAAATGTTATACATAAATAAAACAACACATCTAAAGCCTTTTTAGGTGAAAAAATAATTTTGGCCAGGTTTTCAGGTCAAATATCCCACTGTGCGTTGTCGGCTAATTGCTTAAAACTTGGCTAATTTTGCAAATATTCCCTAGAAAGTTCGTACACATATTAGATAAATAAATAACGTATAGAAAAAAAAATCTTAACCAAACCTTATTCATTAATTTATACAAAAGCTCAGTATTAACCTTAAAAACATCTGCGAATTGAAAGAAATTATCATACCATCTCCGAGCGAAATCCTTAATACTGTCAAACCGCGTAATAAACAACTTGTATTATTATCATTTAGGTCACTCTCGCTGTAATAGCGTCAAAGATACGACAGTTATTAAAAGTGACGTTTAGTAAAAAGTCTCGCATTACACATTACTCGCATAGATATCTATAGGTATACGACCGAAGTGCCTGGTGCTCTAATATCATTGCAAAGTACCGGAGCTGGCTTTTACGACGAATCGTAAATTCTCGGCCGTAAAACAGATATGATGCCATCTAGCGTTAAAATCCATAAGCCGGTCGTTAGAGTACCTCTTTCGTCCGCCCTACCCAAACCGACTTATTTCTAAACCAGGTCACATGCTCTTTTATGGGAAAAACACGATTCCGGCAACGCTCGCCACCGCAGGGATCCGGGGTAACTTTTTTTTTTTTTTTGATAAGCACTTAAAACTTTTTTTGCAGCCGAGGTGGAAAGTGAAAATTCCCGGGGATATTAAAATTTCAAGTGGGAAATCTGTACGCTGTGTGGATATAAATGAAGGCGGATTTGTACGTTCTTTTGGGGATTTTTGATGTGAGGGATGAAAATTTATAAATATGGTCTAGACTTACTAATTGAAGCAGAAAGGGGACAAGTTTTGACCTTTTTCTTTGGCAAATTTCTTGCGAAATGTTGAATGAATATACCATCAAAGTTTTACGATGTGTCAACCTTGGGACAACACTTGACGAAGTGACAGCTGCGACTAAAATATCCTTACTAGCTTGACAGTAATTACAAACAAACTCAATAATTCTATAGCAGACACATTCAAATAAAAAAATCAACTTCTCAATTTTAATCTGTCGTTCTGTTTTGTCTATATCCTAATATACCGGATGATTCAATTTCGAGCCTCACCATGGGGATCTCGCTTATTAGTGGACACATAACTGAATCTAGAAATTAAACTATTAAGATAATGAATAATGAAATTTTAGCTGTCACTTCCCAAAACTGTGATGGCAACTTCATGAACTTTCCATCCAACATTTGACAAGAAGCTTATCAAAACTGTATAGTGTAGCTCAGGAATTATATAAGACCGTTTGAACATAACTGAATCTAGAAATAGAGCTTTTAAGATAATAAATAATGAAATTTTAGCTGACACTTCCCAAAACTGTGATGGCAACTTCATGAACTTTCCATCCAACATTTGACAAGAAACTTATCAAAACTGTATAGTGTAGCTCAGGAATTATATAAGACCGTTTGAACATAACTGAATCTAGAAATAGAGCTTTTAAGATAATGAATAATGAAATTTTAGCTGACACTTGCCAAAACTGTGATGGCAACTTCATGAACTTTCCATCCAACATTTGACAAGAAGCTTATCAAAACTGTATAGTGTAGCTCAGGAATTATATAAGACCGTTTGAACATAACTGAATCTAGAAATAGAGCTTTTAAGATAATAAATAATGAAATTTTAGCTGACACTTCCCAAAACTGTGATGGCAACTTCATGAACTTTCCATCCAACATTTGACAAGAAACTTATCAAAACTGTATAGTGTAGCTCAGGAATTATATAAGACCGTTTGAACATAACTGAATCTAGAAATAGAGCTTTTAAGATAATGAATAATGAAATTTTAGCTGACACTTGCCAAAACTGTGATGGCAACTTCATGAACTTTCCATCCAACATTTGACAAGAAGCTTATCAAAACTGTATAGTGTAGCTCAGGAATTATATAAGACCGTTTGAACATAACTGAATCTAGAAATAGAGCTTTTAAGATAATGAATAATGAAATTTTAGCTGACACTTCCCAAAACTGTGATGGCAACTTCATGAACTTTCCATCTAACATTTGACAAGAAACTTATCAAAACTGTATAGTATAGCTCAGGAATTATATAAGACCGTTTGAACATAACTGAATCTAGAAATAGAGCTTTTAAGATAATGAGTAATGAAATTTTAGCTGACACTTGCCAAAACTGTGATGGCAACTTCATGAACTTTTCATCCAACATTTGACAAGAAACTTATCAAAACTGTATAGTGTAGCTCAGGCATTATGTGAGACCGTTTGAACAGAACCGACTCTAGAAATAGACCTTTTAATAAACAAATTAATAATATCGCTTAAATACTCTAAAAGACTGACTAAACCTAAACCTTTTTTTGTCATAACTCGAGAAGTCATCTTTTGTAGCAAACGTTTCAATCGCCGTCGATATTTCTCCGGCAAAACCGACGACATTCCTTCCTACGAAACCGTCCACACAAAACGACATCATCAAGATATTGGATACTCGAACAAATATCCTTTCATTGTCCCTAATCCGATCCCACTCGACATCGAGACGAAATGTATCGCCAATTGAATTGATGGAAAGCCCAATCTCAGCCCTCCGCGATGAAAGCTCTCCCCCACCCTCGAATTTCCCGTTTTTCACATCCCCCTCATCTCCCAGACCATCCATCATTGGTCATCTAACCCCATCACAACCGTACAACTAATCCTAAGCGGCCAGAAGCGTGACACAGTGAATAACTCTAATACGTTTACCTCCAAGTAGGCAAGGAAAGCCAAAGTGGAGTTTGGGGGGGGGGGGGACGTTGTAGTAGTGCTGTGGAAAAGCAATTTTGACATGGGAAGTGGGCCTTTTATCGTATTACCTCTCTAGGCGTACTGAAGGAGAAGAACTACGCTGCTGAGTAGAGAAGAAGTAGTAGAAGGGACGGGGGGGGGGGGGGGATCCCCTCCAGAATGTCCTGGGCTGCGATGCCGAAAGGTAAATCTAATTTTGCGCAAATGCAATACATTTCTGAACGGTTCCGCTCGCACCATGTCCCTCTGTGTACGTCTTTATACATCTTTTAGTGGGGGCACGGCAGACAATTTCGCTTTACGACCGATGACACAAAGGGGATCATAATGCGATCAGTTTGACGGGTGAAGTCGCGCGAAAAATATATATCACTCCCGTTGTGCTCCAGGACGACTTTATAGTAGAAATAGCCAGTTGAACGAGCGCTGTGAGAAAAAACGGTTGTCGGAAGATAAATTCGCCTTTTTCTAGGGGTGTATGGGGTTGATGTCTTGCGTTTTGGTTTCAAGGTGATGTCATGATTGCCAAATTATCGATAATATTGCTGAAAATCGTTGGTTTTAAGGAAACTTTGACGGCGCCCCGGCGCCTCCACCAATATTGCTATTAGCGTTTTTATGGAAAACTTGTACTTTTTTATCGGATTTGTTTGGAAAAAAGCTGGAGTACCACAAGGGAGTGTAGTTGGTTTTATTCTGTACCTTTTTTTTATACATATGATCACGGTGGTAGATAAAAATGTTGAAGGATTAACACTAAAATAACAACGAAAATAAAGGGTATTCTCAACAAGTAAATATGTTTTTAATATTTTCAATCTTTCAAAAACTGCGATAGTTCATTCTTAAATCATCATCAACATTATCTAACATCATCTAACATCACTTAATGTTCCGATTCATTATAATCAAAAAAATAGAATATACAGTTTTAACAAGAATAAACGTAACGTGTGAATATCTGGTCCTCAAAGTTAGGAAGAAAATAACCAAATAAAGGTTTAGGAAAACACTTGAATTAGAAAATTTAAAGAGTTTGAATATACAGCGTTATGTATTTGTAAGAAGCAGACCAAATTCCATTTTTTTAATATAGCAACCTGTATATTTTTCCTGTTTTTAATACTGTTTTGAATTACAAATTAAAACCCAAGAAGTTTTTTAGATAATCAGTTTTAAGTCAGTTGGTATCTTGAAATAAAAAAAAGCCTTTTTTCACTTTTAATTTTCATTTAAATTCATTTCTTGCAAATGCAAAACCGGCTCTGGACTCAAGAAATTTGTTCAAACATTGATAAAATAGTGCAAGATTTAAGTGCCTTGCAACACAGTTTCACTAAAATGGAGCAATTGAGTCTTAGCTTGAGCACAGAAAATGAATTCCCAGCATCTTCTCCAGAAAATGGAGAAGAAACATGTTCCAACCAATGCGAAAAAGATAAAAACAATTTTGGCAGAGTATTTTTAGTTCTCATAATAATTGATAATTTGTTTAAATTTGAAAACCGGTTAAAAGTGTTATAAAATCAGATATCACACATATCTTCAACGCAAACTTGTCAAATATGACGGAAAACTGCTATCATGGCAGTAGATACAAATATGGAAGACGCAAAACTACATAAAAACCAATAATTTCCGCATTTTCCTGCAACCTAAAACTCCTGAATATCAAATCCGCGATTCAAAAGGTCCTCTATTAAGCCCTGCATTCACTCCAAAGCTTTCATTAAGCTCCGAACTGTGCGACGAGGTTCAGCAAACGGAGAATAAAATATAAAAAAAGCGAGCTGAATGAGAGGCAAAAATTATCAAGTGGAAAACGATTTTTCCATTGAAAATTTCGGACGCGCCGTCGAACAACCGAAGAATACAGTATGGAAATGACGCAAGGAGGACAATGAGCGAAATCCTGAACTCCAAACGAGCGCCGAAAATACCCGGCGCGCACCGCGCAACAGAACGGAGGGCCAATGTAGATACGTTGTTGCGCGTTGTGTTGCCTTGGTTACGCGTTAATTTAATTGTGCTGCCGACAGAGCGCGCTGTAGGCGACCGCTTCTCATTAAAAATTATCCATAGGAAACTCGTTATGCGAGATTTATCGCGGCTTTCCAGAGTTTTTCCTTTATATCGTTATGAATCAAAACATATTTGCTTCGCTGTAGTCGATTTTCTTATTCAAATTGGTTGAGTTGAGTTCGATCTTTAAATAATGTATTCTAGAATATTAAATAAGCAATTTAATAAGCAGTAAACCCGGTTACCGAGTTATTCTCGACTTCATTTGTACTTTTCAGGAAAAAAATATTAGGTTAAAATTGTGTTCTTATGGTCTTCTTATCACACTATAGAAGGAATACTTGGCATGAATATATGTACAGTTGGTGTCCGCAAAAATTAGGCATAGATCTATAGAAACTAGCGTATCACGCGACAACACTGCCAACGTCGGTTGAGTGGGGCAGCCAATTATAGTGTGACTGCCGACTGGTGGGAGAGCAGGTCTGGTCAGGTCAGTCTGGTTTTGCGTTTCTTGAGTACTTGTCATCCAAGGGAGATAAGTCCATAAGAAATTGAGGCAAAAAAACGACGGGATGTACTAATCTGCGGTTCTGTAGTCCTGGACGATAAGAAATCCACTCGAGGGATTGGCGAGGATTTGGGTATTGAAAACAAAACCGTTGCTAAGGCTCTGAAGAAGGGTGATTTCCGGAGTTATAAGTACTCAAAGACTCAGGAAACCATCGCAGACGACAGTATTCGTAGAATGGAGTTTTGTGAAACTGTAATGGAAAAGGCGAACGCAGATGATAATGCGTTTACTGTCTAAAATAGTCTGTAAAATGACAAAAAGAAAAATATAATCAACTACAGCAAAAATGCTGCGAAAAAAAACGGGAATGATGTAAAATTAAACTTTCAGAATTGCTGAAAATTACTGCTATATACAGGATCCTCGTATATACATATATAATTTCCAATTCTTGCTACATAGTACCGATATAACAAAGTTCAGGTTTACCGAACATAACGCGAGCAACTGTACAGGAAAACTTTCCACTTTCCTAAATGGAAAGACTCCGCGAACTTGGATGTAATCGTTCGTATTTGCTGTGATTTCAATTTCGCGGAGCCCCAGTCGGGCTGAACACCCGATCTCGTGGATTTGCACATCTGGCCCGGCCCGTGTACTTCCCTCAAATTGTACTTCCGGTTTTACCGGAAGTTCAACTTTTAGAGGCATATCTTATTGGATATGCTATTCCGCACGTTGTATTCATCGAACGATTTTCGATTGTTTTTCGTGTCGAATATGTAACGATGATTTCACTGAAAATTGCTTTATCTGGGTCTTAAATTGTTGTCCAATTTTTTTATTGGCTTACATGGCGTAAAAACATGTCGAAAACTTTGAGGGTGCACCGGCTCCTCCACCAATATATCTATTAACGTTTTTATGGAAAACTTGTACTTTTTTTTTTATACACATGATCATGGTGGTTCATATTTATTTAAAAAGTAACAACAGATTATTCTGAGGAATTACAAAATTGCTAATAAATAGCGTAACAATTTAAAAATCAAAATTCGTAGCAAGTAAAATATATACTATTCTTAACAAATACATATGTTTTTAATATTTTACATATTTCAAAGACTTCATTCTTAAATACGCCATAATCTATATATACATATGTCCTCTGAATATGTACTTATTAAATTTGTGGTGCAGTTTTCATAGTTATTTGAGATGTTACTTCTAATAATATGTAATTTTCTATTTCTTTTTCTAACATTACCTAAGATTTTGATTCCAAGTGGTTACTTTTTAACTCAGTTGATAAATTATTTAACCACCCAGTTGCTTTTAGGCCCATACACCGTCGGATTTAAATAATTCCAACTCACAATTACCCAGGGTCACATCACAACCCAAAACGGGGATCCATCAAAATCGATTATCACGCCCCCCCCCCCCCCCCCCTACATCCGAAAATTGCTATCCTCGCGTCCTGATGACGGTTAATCCCTATTGATGCGACTTATACACCCTTTCGCACCCCCGTTACCCCATCCGCGGTCTAATTAATGATCTTATATGTTAATTAATTAATTTTCTCTCAATGTGTCCGTGTCGCGGCTGCGTTAAGGGCGCTCGAAAGGGGTGGGGAGGTTCGTCTTAAGGGACCTCGGATAGGTGGCGGTAATTATCAACTTACGACCGGGGCCTTAAACTAGTTTATCTAATTAGTCGTAACGTCAAAACACAATATACGAGATAATTCGTCGACTGACGACTAAGATGGGTCCCGAATCGTCCTTGACGTACTCGAAGCGTAAACAACCCCTATTTTAGGGGGTGGGTAATACTGGTGATCAGTCGAATGGAGGGTTTTTGTTTGGGTTAGAACTGCTGAGTTTAAAGTTTAAGTCTGAAGTAAAAAAAAACTTTTTCTGTGATTGTTTTGTGACTACTAATTAATCGATCAGTGTAAAGATTTTGGTGGCTCATTACACTTGCTTTGAGGTGCAAAGACACAGTTTTTATTTTAACTTTTATAGCAAAGTGGTGATTATTGTTTACAAAAAATAACTACGATGACTTTAAGACCCAGATCTAAATGCGTTTTCAAGTGAAGACGTTATTTATAGTTGTTCAGTGCAACTTCTTAGAATATTAAATATTCAATTTCTTGTTATTAAAAAATTCTACAGCACTTGCTATCTTATACTTTTTTGGAAGAAGGTTAAAAAACTGGTTTTCAGAACCGAGATAATAATAATGATGTTTATTTAGTTAAAAGAAACTAATAATCACAATAAATTCGGTTTCCTAAGTACTAAACTTATCAACTACTTAAAATTAGCCAATACATGAACCCGACATGATGTTTTAAAAAGACTTAGCGAACTACTGTTTGTTATATCACTTGGTAGGCTGTTGAACATCTTCAGTGCTTTATAATAAAATGAATTTTGTGTGCTGCTTTTTGTATATTTTGTTAATCTGAAGTGGTCCTTTTGCCGAGTATTGTATTCATGCTGCTGACTATTGTATGTTAAATAATTACTCATTTAATTTGGGAGTTTATTATTTATGCATCTATATACCAACGTGAGTGCCTGATATACCGTTCCTTGTTTAACATTCAAAAAATTTTATTTACTCAACATGGACTCGATACTGGTTAACCTGGAGCTTTGTAATAACATTCTGAGTGCTCGATTTTGTTGTACTTGAATCTTTTTAATGTCTTTGGCTGTACAAAAATAATAAAAATAATATACTGCTGCAATAGTAAAAATATGGTTCTATAATCGTATGGTACAAAGATATTCTAGCTTTTAATGTAAGTTTATTAGATATTCTTCCTAGGTAGCTAATCTTTCGACTCGCCTTTTTAACTATATATTCCATATTATTCGTAAATTTCAAACTATTATCTAAAATGACACCTAGATATTTAAATTTGTCCACTATCTCAACAACTGTGTTATCGATAACTATGTCTGGTGTAGGGTTTACGGAATTTCTGTTTCCCAATACCATAGCTTTTTTTCAATACATTCAAACATAATTTATGTTCTTTACACCAATTTGATATCGATACTAGTTCGGAGTTTAATGTCGCGATTACATCAGGTAAGTTATCTCCTGCAATTGATATCATTGTATCGTCTGCAAATAGGTGCATATCACAAGACTTAACTTGTGAAGCACCATCGTATATGTACAAATTAAATAAAACTGGTCCAAGAACAGAACCTTGTGGTACCCCTAAGCTGTTTATTAATTCACTTGACTCATTTTCTCCAATCCTAACCTTCTGTCTCCTGTTTGTTAAATAGTTTTCAAACCGTTTCAATTCTTTTCCTCTGATTCCGTAAGTTTCCAATATTTATAGTAACTTTTGACGACAAATTGTCTCGAAGGCTCTTTTCAAGTCTGCAAAAACAGCAACTATCGTTTTACCGTCTTCTAATTCTCCTTTCCAATTTGCCAATACCAAATTTAGGGCCGTCTCGCATGAATGCTGAGCACGAAAACCTGACTGTTGGTCAGTAATAAATTGATTTATATATATTCTAAAAACTCGTTTTTTAACCTTCTCCCAAACGTGCATCTTTCAACGTGTCTCTCGAAGACCAACGCGCGGTAAAGTTGATCCCACAAGCAAAAATAATGCCAATTATCACACTAACATTGTATAATAATTCTATACACATTTCTATTGTTTAACAATCCATCATTTACCCCAATCTTCACCATCTCCTTGACAACGACATAACCTAACAACACCCATCCACAACTTACACCCGCCCGCTGTAATCAACGCTGACGTTAGCAAACGCGATATCATATTCCATCGCGAAAGTGTATGGTGTGCTACATAAACCCCAACCGTCCTCCCCCTATATAATTATGGCCCATAATTTTGTAATAATAATTAAATTCTAGCTTCTCCCTCCGCCCTGCGAGGGTTCTTGGGCTCTTCTCCCTTGCTGAGGAAGCCATAGGGTCTCATTCTCGTTTCTGGCCGCCCGCTCTTCTCATAATTGCAGTATAATAGAGCAAAGTCCTGCAATGCACGTAATAGGGACGATGAAATATTAATTAGCGCTTGAAAGACGATACCACCGTATCTATTAGTGCCTCTCATCACGCCCTTTTGATACTGGTTTACGGCATTCTGTTTGAATATTGCTGAAAACACTTATTTACTACATTATTTTCACCAGCGTTGTAACGTGTGATATCTAGCTGCCTTTAGGAACATATTCCACCGATAATAGGGTGTTACGGCGATTTTTAATAGTACGTGAGATCGGGGTGATGTATAAACAAAATTATAGAGGTTGCTGCGTGCCGCAGTGTGGTAAGAAATCGGAAAAAGACGCCGGATAAGGTATTTTGTTCTATCCTCCCACTGAATGAAGTAATTTTCATACTTGGATTTGAGAGCAGAAAGTAGTTCTTGTTTCTTCACGAGTACTGCAATACTGTAATACTGTAAAATATTCTTGAGAGTTAACTGTCACGTCCGGTCACCGGAAGTCGGTATCAACTTTGTTATTTTAAATGAAATGATAAAATTTTGATTTTTATTTTTATTTTGTTAATGTATTGCACTTTGTAAGCGGAAACGTTCTGTTATTTTATAGCAATTTGTAAGCGAAGGCCCTGGTTACCGAGTTCTGAGCCGGCTCTGTCTGAAAACGTACCTGTTAGTATTTATTACCTGTGTAACGATTGTGTTTACTATCTTCTGAACATCACGTAGTGGTGTAGGCAGCCAGTTCCACAGGTTAGCGCACTGTGGGTTACATACATTATTAAACTGTGGCCGTCGTATTCGAGATTTATAACTCACTCAGATGATGACCGTGAAAGATATTATTTTTAAGGTAAACGCCCCAAATTGAGACAGATTAGGGAATGTTGGATCACGTTTATGGATCAGATACATTGGGTAATTAATTCTAAAAAGTACAGCCCTCTATCTATTTTAGTTTGTTCAGGAGGATTTTTGAAACTTAGATTTTACGTTGTTTATCGGTGGTTTAATGCTATTATTTCGCTTCATGTGCGATTACGAGCACAGTAGTTGGGATACAAATTATTATTATACACGTTTATTGGTCAGATACATTGGGTAATTAATTCTAAAAAGTACAGCCCTCTATCTATTTTAGTTTGTTCAGGAGGATTTTTGAAACTTAGATTTTACGTTGTTTATCGGTGGTTTAATGCTATTATTTCGCTTCATGTGCGATTACGAGCACAGTAATTGGGATACAAATTATTATTATACACGTTTATGGGTCAGATACATTGGGTAATTAATTCTAAAAAGTACAGCCCTCTATCTATTTTAGTTTGTTCAGGAGGATTTTTGAAACTTAGATTTTACGTTGTTTATCGGTGGTTTAATGCTATTATTTCGCTTCATGTGCGATTACGAGCAAAGTTGTTGGGATCAAATTATTATTATACACGTTTATGGGTCAGATACATTGGGTAATTAATTCTAAAAAGTACAGCCCTCTATCTATTTTAGTTTGTTCAGGAGGATTTTTGAAACTTAGATTTTACGTTGTTTATCGGTGGTTTAATGCTATTATTTCGCTTCATGTGCGATTACGAGCAAAGTTGTTGGGATCAAATTATTATTATACACGTTTATGGGTCAGATACATTGGGTAATTAATTCTAAAAAGTACAGCCCTCTATCTATTTTAGTTTGTTCAGGAGGATTTTTGAAACTTAGATTTTACGTTGTTTATCGGTGGTTTAATGCTATTATTTCGCTTCATGTGCGATTACGAGCAAAGTTGTTGGGATCAAATTATTATTATACACGTTTATGGGTCAGATACATTGGGTAATTAATTCTAAAAAGTACAGCCCTCTATCTATTTTAGTTTGTTCAGGAGGATTTTTGAAACTTATATTTTACGTTGTTTATCGGTGGTTTAATGCTATTATTTCGCTTCATGTGCGATTACGAGCACAGTAGTTGGGATACAAATTATTATTATACACGTTTATGGGTCAGATACATTGGGTAATTAATTCTAAAAAGTACAGCCCTCTATCTATTTTAGTTTGTTCAGGAGGATTTTTGAAACTTAGATTTTACGTTGTTTATCGGTGGTTTAATGCTATTATTTCGCTTCATGTGCGATTACGAGCACAGTAGTTGGGATACAAATTATTATTATACACGTTTATGGGTCAGATACATTGGGTAATTAATTCTAAAAAGTACAGCCCTCTATCTATTTTAGTTTGTTCAGGAGGATTTTTGAAACTTAGATTTTACGTTGTTTATCGGTGGTTTAATGCTATTATTTCGCTTCATGTGCGATTACGAGCACAGTAGTTGGGATACAAATTATTATTATACACGTTTATGGGTCAGATACATTGGGTCATTAATTCTAAAAAGTACAGCCCTCTATCTATTTTAGTTTGTTCAGGAGGATTTTTGAAACTTAGATTTTACGTCGTTTATCGGTGGTTTAATGCTATTATTTCGCTTCATGTGCGATTACGAGCAAAGTTGTTGGGATACAAATTATTATTATACACGTTTATGGGTCAGATACATTGGGTAATTAATTCTAAAAAGTACAGCCCTCTATCTATTTTAGTTTGTTCAGGAGGATTTTTGAAACTTAGATTTTACGTTGTTTATCGGTGGTTTAATGCTATTATTTCGCTTCATGTGCGATTACGAGCAAAGTTGTTGGGATACAAATTATTATTATACACGTTTATGGGTCAGATACATTGGGTAATTAATTCTAAAAAGTACAGCCCTCTATCTATTTTAGTTTGTTCAGGAGGATTTTTGAAACTTAGATTTTACAATGATGTTACGATGTTACAATTGTGATTGTAGAGTTTATATTTATGTGGCGATAATGACTATGTATTATTAATAAGTATTAAACATTTATGTTTTACTATTTTAAATGAAACACTATAGAATAAGTTCTTAGTCTTCTTCAGTGTGCCCTCTCTCCCACATCTGTATTTTAATGTTTGGAAATTTAGTGAAATTGTAAATTGTAAATTTGTAAATGAGGAGGTTTCTTTCAAAAGGTAGTTTCTGCAATGACTACATCTAACCAAATACTACGTTTTGAAAGAAACCATCTCAAATATTAGTGGCTAAAAGAGTAGTACAGGTATTGTTATGAAAATATAAAGCATTTTTAGTGTAGCGATGTAAAAACAAGTCAGATTGCAGTCTTATAAGGTAAAAATCAACTTTTAGCATGAAACAAAATCCTGACAATAGTTGAATGTTTGTCATAGAGTACTTTTTTATTCCAAATTAAGTAAAAATGAGACCACTGGCAACTTTTAACGACCATATTCAAAATCAAATCCCAAATCAACAAAAAAAAAAAAAAACATGATTCAACAAATATTCTTCCACATGGTAAAAATAACTGTCGAAAATGTCCCATTATTACATCCCTAAGGTACCTTAAGATTGCGCGAAGCAGTTGGCGAAAATGTAACCGATAAAAATTAGCATATTTTTTCTGAGAATAACGAACTTCTTTTCTGGGGCGCCGAGAGGCGTTAAAGAGGGTCCTTGAGGACGCGAACGGTAGGGAGGGATACAATAAGGACTGCTACTTCAACCATCGCGCAATACGTCAACTAAATGTAAATTGGAAAGGCTATTTTGGCACCGGTTGTGCGACCTTGTAAACCTTGCTCCGTTCGTATTGAATTTTTACACGTGTTCATGCACGTGCGTGTGTATAGACAATGGAAAACCGGGAATAATAAACGGAAAAAGACTGGTCCGACGACTAGTTCTTCCATATATATATTCCGTCTCTCCAAATCTAATTGTTAGTGCCCATTAAATGGCCTATAATGCGGCAGCCGTAAATTTAAATGTGAAAAAGGACGGTTGTCCGCAAAGAAATAAAATGAAACGGTTGGAAAGTAGATTGAAAAAGTTTCATCACCAAACGTATTGCTAAAAAGGTTTTTGTTCAAAAGAGTCCAACGGAACTCGAGGTTTACTCTTAGCATATTCTAACGATTTTGCAAATGAGCCGCCATTTTGGTAATTTCGTCAAAATAGTTAAATAATAAATTAAACTAGAGGAAATTCTGAATAATTTATGTCTATGACATTTTGTGGTAAAATTAATAGTTTAGCTGCAGGAACAAATTCTATTTGATCGAGGATTGATATAAAACTAGTTTGCCAGGATTTGACAGATATTTTCATTTGAATGACATTAGGTAGTGTCAAAAGCTGATGCTTTGCCAATACCTACTGTCTGTCAATAGATAGGTATCAAAATATCAAGTAATTAAGAATTACGCCCATTATAGGTATAGTTAGGTCCATCGGGGGACACACTGTATATATTTTTTTCTAGGCCAGCAGTTAGCGGGACGGATATATGTTCCATCTACCAGACGATCCCTTTCAATTAGTGCCCTTCCCATTTCCGCTTTTTCTCGTTCGATGTCGTTCAGCGTCATTATTATTGTTATTATTATTACATCAGTTGCCCATTGTTAACTGAACCCGCTAAATGAGCTACCTGAACCGAATACCCCATCCGTAAATCAATTTTTGATCCACGGTTACCGAAAATTCTCACGTTTTTAATAATCCTAACGTACCTGAGTAAAAAAGTTGATCTAAAGGTATTGTTAGGCATGAATAATATCATTTATTATTTATAAACGCTTGTAGGTTAGAGTAGGTTAAAATTTTGCTGTAATGTAAATAATCAAATCTTATGGTCTATAATTTTTTTTTTTTCGTTTTTTGTAAAAGAAGAAAGCACAAAACAAAATCATTCTAGAGAAATAAGAAAAGAAGCGAAAAAGGCAAGAATAAAAAGCTGCGCCAAGAAAAACACTAAAAATGCCAGATGCAAGAAACATTAACATATAGATGAGGGAGAGAGGGCACCCTGAAGAAGATTATATTTGTCGGAAGAATGTATTTTCATGTTATTTTCAATCGCTTCTAATTTCATTTGTTTCAATGCACATCAGGACTAGATAATATCGGTTATATATCATATATCCGCTTCGACTTTTTGGTGTTTGTTCAATATTTTGAGAATATAGACGCACGCACACACACACACACGCGTAGAGACGAAACGAAAATGGCGCGCACACAATGGCGGAAACAAAAGTGGCCCGAAACAACAATGGAAGGTGATCGCGTCCTCTGCGCTGTTATCTGACTTCTTTTGTTTCCGGCCGCGCCTATCCATTCTGTTTGATTTATCGGGTAATTTGTTTCGTCGCGCTGTTCTAACGTATAGCCCGCTTGATTATTTATTACGTGTACGACAGGAGTAAATATCTCCCGGCTATATGTTCTATTCGATAATATGTTTGCCAATATATTATGCGTGTTCTGTGGAATTCTTGCGAAATATTAAGTATTTGATAAAAAAAAAATTGGTAATAATCTTTTATCTCTATTCTGTTTTCAAGAGTATAAAATGTTATGTGAAAGATGTGAAACGTGTAAAATAACAAAACTACGCGTGTTAATAACTAGGAGGAATAAAACCAGACGCCAGATTCACACTAGAAAAAAATTGAGAAAATATTACCAGAAATGTCATCAGATATTGTTTCGGTGAAATTTGATGAATTTTTCGCTGGAATGTCTTAATACGTGTCTAAATAGGGCAAAATAAAGCTAGTAGAATATAAATTAGTATACTTATATAAAACAAATTAGATATTTACACTACGGGGTACTGAGTAATCTCTTCGACATCGTAAAAGTGTAACAAAAGGTAACAATTCTGTATGTAATATATTACCAGTAATAAAAAACTCTAAATACAATTAAATCATTTTTACAGTCGAAGAATTTAGTATGTCATTTTTTCCATTTTGTTGGTGCGTAGAAAAACAAACAATAAAAATATGTATTTTTTATAATAATCATACTATAATATTGAATAAACATCATCGCCATCGGTACTTAAATATAAATCACTATCACTGTCGCTATTTGTATTACCATCAATTAGTAGTGGTTCAACAATTTTGTCCACGATCCCATCTAGAGTCATCATTTTAACCTCTTCCTTTAATACACATGTTCTTCACAATTACTCCAATGTGTGCTTGTTACATTCCCAATGGCTTCTATTACAAGCGGTTTCACGTCTGCCAATTTAAATGTGGTATTCTTCGCTGCAACCTTATTTTTAATTTGGGGCCATATGAGCTCGATCGGATTCAACTCTCAACGATACGGTGGTAGCCGCAGCAAAATTTTATTGCTATCTTTTGCCAGCTCATCGCAAACATGCATATCGAACTTATTTCTTTGTTCCTTTATTAAACACAATAATTCTGATCGTACCACGTCTTCCTCATATACGATATTCTTTGAGCGAAGCCAATCCTGCATATGTTTCTTCGTTGAGGATGTTGTTGGTATTTTTTCAACCTTGCGGCTGTGGTAAGAAGCATTGTCCAACCACTGCGTTATCTGGCAATTTTGGTAATAAAGTATTGAACCAGTTTTCAAATACATCCACGTTCTTATCTTCATGGTAATCCGCAGTTTTTTTTTACTTTCAAATAGCAACAATTGTTCATCAACAAAACCAGCTTTTGGTCCAAACGTCTCATCTAAATAATAAATTGACAAACAAAGTATTGCAATATAATTTTAGATTAGTTGGCACGCCCATTGTGTTTAAGAAGTAGACTAAGGACGTATTTTATACTGTGTTTCATTAAAAATGGTAAAACATAAACGTTTAACCATTTATTTATTAATAATAAATCTTATTTAACAATATTTAAAACACTTAATATTTACTTGAATGTTTAAATTTGTCGGAACAATGTCAATTTAATTTTTAAAACATTCTACAATCGATGGTAATTACCTAAAAATCGTACGATCGACAAAAGGGGTTGTAACGCGCACAAAAAGAGGATAAAAACCCTTTAATTCTGAAACAGCTGCGAGGTGGGCCGGAGAATAATCCTCGTGATTCCTGTTGCATGATTAAAAACGACAGTTGGCCCGCCTGGTACACGCGAAAAGGTGGTACACCACTCTCATACGGTCCTCAACCTATCTCCCTTAGTCTGCGTTCTTTTATTTTCTTTTATTATCATTTTTTTTGGGTCGAATCTGGCCGTTTCCGCAAAACTGTACGCTTTCTGCTCCGTGTACCAATTTGGTAGGATCTGGGGGGGATTTTCTTTCCCTCTTTATGTGGGGACCTTTTGTCGTTGTTGTCCCTAAGGTCGGTAAACTTATTAGCCTCTTTAAAAATTTACCTGGAACTGGTAATAGCAGGGATTTGCAACGTAGAAGGTATTATTCCGAAAGACGACGAGGGCAAAGGACAAAGAAATACCCGTTGAATTGTCTGTTTATCTTGAATATTGACGAAAAATACTTGGAGCTTATTGTAACTGGGAAAACAAGTTTAAAAATTGATATTTTTCGGTATCATATCTGTTGGTTTCTTTTACTGAAAGATTGTACCGGGTTAGCAAAAATTACCGGTAATTTTTGGTATTGGCAAATTGGAAAGGAGAATTAGAAGACGGTAAAACGATAGTTGCTGTTTTTGTAGACTTGAAAAGAGCCTTCGAGACAATTTGTCGTCAAAAGTTACTACAAAAATTGGAAACTTACGTAATCAGAGGAAAAGAATTGAAATGGTTTGAAAACTATTTAACAAACAGGAGACAGAAGGTTAGGATTGGAGAAAATGAGTCAAGTGAATTAATAAACAGCTTACCCCTAAGGTTCTGTTCTTGGACCAGTTTTATTTAATTTGTACATAAACAAGTTAAATCTTGTGATATGCACCTATTTGCAGACGATACACTAATATCAATTGCAGGAGATAACTTACCTGATGTAATCGCGACATTACACTCCGAACTAGTATCGATATCAAATTGGTATAAAGAAAATAAATTATGTTTGAATGTATTGAAAACAAAAGCTATGGTATTGGGAAATAGAAATTCGGTAAACCCTACACCAGACATAGTTATCGATAACACAGTTGTTGAGATAGTGGACAAATTTAAATATCTAGGTGTCATTTTAGATAATAGTTTGAAATTTACGAGTAATATGGAATATATAGTTAAAAAGGTGAGTCCAAAGATTAGCTACTTAGGAAGAATATCTAATAAACTTACATTAAAAGCTAGAATATCTTTGTACCATACGATTATAGAACCATATTTTTATTATTGCAGCAGTATAATATTTTTGTGTACAGACAAAGACATAAAAAAGATTCAAGTACAACAAAACCGAGCAATCAGAATTTTATTACAAAGCTCCAGGTTAACCAGTATCTAGTCCATGTTGAGTAAATTAAATTTTTTGAATGTTAAACAAGGAACGGTATATCAGGCACTCACGTTGGTATATAAATGCATAAATAATAAACTCCCAAATTATATGTCTAATTATTTAACATACAATAGTCAGTAGCATGAATACAATACTGGGCAAAAGGACCACTTCAGATATTACCAAAATATACAAAAAGCAGCACACAAAATTCATTTTATTATAAAGCACTGAAGATGTTTAACACCCTACCACGTGATATAAAAAACAGTAGTTCGCTAAGTCTTTTTAAAACATCATCTCGGGTTCATGTATTGGCTAATTTTAAGTAGTTGATAAGTTTAGTACTTAGTACTTATTATTATTATTAAATTTCTATAATAAAATGATATATTTGAACGATGGATTGTTTAAAGCCAAAAAACTTTTGTTTGAATTTTTTTTTTATTTCTTACCGTTGGGGAATTATTTAGGTGTTCCGGGAATTTTGGCTTACCCTGTATATCTGTAATGACTCAAATCTTAATTCAAAATTACTTGTGCTATAAAATTTCCGTACTTTGCCTGTAAAATTGCAAAAATATGGACTAGTTTTTCACATCTTCTAAAGATTCATTCTTCTTAAGTAAAGAACGTGGTGACAAAATGTATTAAAGACTGCAAAATATATTAAAAATCAAAGTTAAAATTGCAATAAACAACACAAAGAACTAAAATACCGGTCTATATTTTTCCTTGCACACAATATTCAGAAAAATAACAACGCAACAACAATTCTATATCCCAGTTCTCATCAATTTTGCGCGCCGAGAAAATCTACGATTGACGTTAGGGCGGTAGTTGTGATCGTGTAGAGGGGCGTGAATGTATATATAAATATATACGTACGAACCGTAAGCTGCGTTTGTCGATTTGATTGAATACGTGCGCGAAAACCTATCAATTTTACGCGACTGTACGTATACAAGATGGCATTTGACGATATAGAATTCACGGGGCTGATGCCTGTTTGTACTTCTATTGTACGCCGTCCTGGCATCAAGCGGCTGTTTGCAGCATAACCTTAAATAAAGCCTTTGGAAGTCAGTAATGTCACGGAACAGCCTTTACCTGGCGGTTATATTTAAACACGACCCCTACGTTTTGTGTCTGCAATCAGTGGTAACCAAGCAGTGCGTTAGATATTGGTTTTGGTCAGTCAAATATGTACATAATCTTTAGGCTGACTTTTTTGGGGCTTTTCTTGGAAAAATTCAAACACGAATATCGGAATTTGGACAAAATTCGTACAATTAATTGTGATATATTACAAACGATGTAAATTATGTTATTTTCTTCTAAATTTTAGTTTGACAAAACTATTTTTTTCGTTTAGTTGAACTTAAAATAAAAATTTGGTAACTAGAAAAATAGTGTTTTTATGGGCTTAAAACGCAAAATGTTCGTTTAATAATTTGAATTTATCTAAATGTGGTAGTATTGTACCCATAAAGACATATAAAAGCAGAATAAAATTTAAAGTATTGATACTTTAGGGTAGTGTTTGAGGGGGTTGAAAAATAAAGTATAATTAAAACTTCTGAAACTTAGCTGGACAAAGATATTTTATAGTTCGCTTTGATTATTTATTGATTATAGTAAATATTTACTCAATAATAACAAAAACAACAAAACATCCTTGACATTAAATAAAAAATATAAAGATGAAAAGCTTGAGGAATATACATAATGTATAATCAATTTTAAATAAAACATTGTTTTCGAAATGAAAACTTATTAGGTTTAATTTTATTCGATGCACTCCCATCTTTCAGGAAATCTGAAGGCACCATTCGAAATTTTTGACTGAATGCGCTTCAGTGAATCATTCTTTATATCCGCAACATTAAACTTGTGATTGATATAATCCATTAGACGACCATTTTGTACGCCTTTCCTATGTTTTCGCCATTCTTCAAAAATCTCCAATTTTGAAATCAAGAAGACATGTTCTGAAAAAGAAATCAAAGTAGCAAAAGTGTGGCAAAATTTGGTATTCAAATTTATGCCATTTAAAAGATAAATGTTTAAACCATATTATATAAAAAATATATATTAAATTAACGTGGATACAAAAAGTTGTATTCGACGAAAGTTTACAAATATAAAATTAACATGTATTTTCTATCATCTTTTTCAACATAATTAATAAAATGTTTAATACTTTTGTAGTTAATGGATTTAGATGATTTTTGTTAACATGTTCTAAACAAATGCATCAAGACTATCACACGCATTTGCAAGTTTGAAAAAAAAAATCATGGAGCGTATTATTGCGGTAGAATCACCATGATGTTTTGGTGGTCTAATGTTGAGACACCTAGTGGAATAATTAGGCAACTTCGTCAGATGCCAAGGTAACAAATAGGCTGATAAAAAGCTATATCAATTATCAATCATTTTTAATTTGGTGCATCTTAATATTTAAATGGAACAGATGCAGATTTTCAAGTAAAACTTGCTGTTTTTACAAAAATGCTTATATTGGAGATGAATAAAAAAACAAATAAAGTTGGGAATTGAGACAGCTTTTCAACAGTGTACTACGAAACCCAATGAAGGTCTTTTTTTTTCTCCACAGAAATTCTTAAATTTGGACCACCAAAACATGACTTTGCTTCTCCGGGTGTAGCAACTGTAAGAAGATACTTTTTCAAAATAACAAAACCGGCGATAATCATGACGAATTTGTTAAACATTCCCCGAAAGAATCATTCAAATCGGTAAAATGAAACAAAAGTTATTCAACATCAAAGCTTCAATGTGTGATTCCACTGTAAACACTATAGTTAATTTTCAAATTCTACATGGTATTTTGGGCACTTAAGTTTAAAGCATCTTTTATTTTATAGTTTATTCCAAGAATGGATACGTTTGGCCCCTATGTGGGTTGGTTAGTTACACCATTGTGTTTACATTCATTAAATTGTGTGAATAAATCCTAAAAAATATCTACATAACACAATACACAAAAACATGAGAACAAAATTGTTTTCTATAAACAAAAATAACTTTCAATATTGACATTCTTAACATAACTTGTTTGATTTAAGCCACATACTTGCAATAACAATATTCTTTAATATAAAACAACCTAAAGATTTGCTTTAAGAAAACGATTGTTTTGATTTAAGAAAGTCGTTGTTTTTTTTGCACTCGCATCTCGTAGTCTTCGCTTTCAGAATAGCAACCCAAGTTAGATACATGTGCATGCACATGGAAAGTCGGATTTCCTGCTGTCGTGCGTCGTCGTCATTCAATTGTTTCCTAGAGAGCGACAGAGACACCCAACATGACCCGAAGGGATGCTAAATCGGCCAGATAATCACCTCAGGATCAAACAATTGACATGCAATTACTAGTAGATCAGCTGGGTATAGATCAGCTTATGTGTCCAAAATACATGAGAGTTTCCATTCGTTGATTTTAGTTTTTAACTTGAATGTGTGTGGTTTTTTTCGTTTTTGATGCATTCATTCAAAGTGGTTGATTTTAATTTGAACCCTGCTTGGGTCAAGGTGAAATCTTCTCTGTTTAAAAAGGGTGCCTGCCTACAAAAAGGAGGAATATGTGCAGGTCACAAGATTTTCTTTCACAGCGAAATAATAATTATAATAATCCATATTCATTCATTCCCTTTCTGGATAAAGATTGGTTTATAAACGGTTTGGTCTACCATCGTGTATGAGTAGAAAGAAACTGGAGTAAAAAGGGTCCCCTGAAGAAATCTGAGACGCAGAGGTGGAGTTGCTCGTGGTTCTTTGTTGGTCCTTCGATATAAAAAGGCGAGACAGAGCGCGTCGATTCGTGTCGTCTTTTTTTGCTGTTCTATACTCGGATTACTGTCGGAAAACTTCGTGTAGGTACATACGACCTTTTGAGGAGATCAGCCGTGATCTAATGCGAGATTGAAGAAAAGAGATGGAGTCATTTGCTGGAGCAATTTCAGGCTCTCCTCTAAACTTTATTAATTTGGACTTTGACAATAGTTACGTAATTTATATTATATTTTATTCCTCCCAAAACAGCTCGTGCGCCAATTTTTCTCTTAGAAAACTTTAATTATAATATACTATATTAGTTATTATTATCGTTAATTTTTTTTTCTCTTGTTTCAGGTAAGTGTCAATCAAGTTTCCGTTCCACATTTCGTAGTAAGTATCTACATAAAGAATCGGTGGTTGAATGTTATTATTTCGCTTCATGTGCGATTACGAGCAAAGTAGTTGGGATACAAATTATTATTATACACGTTTATAGATCAGATACATTGGGTAATTAATTCTAAAAAGTACAGCCCTCTATCTATTTTAGTTTGTTCAGGAGGATTTTTGAAACTTAGATTTTACGTTGTTTATCGGTGGTTTAATGCTATTATTTCGCTTCATGTGCGATTACGAGCAAAGTAGTTGGGATACAAATTATTATTATACACGTTTATGGATCAGATACATTGGGTAATTAATTCTAAAAAGTACAGCTCTCTATCTATTTTAGTTTGTTCAGGAGGATTTTTGAAACTTAGATTTTACGTTGTTTATCGGTGGTTGAATGTTATTATTTCGCTTCATGTGCGATTACGAGCAAAGTAGTTGGGATACAAATTATTATTATACACGTTTATGGATCAGATACATTGGGTAATTAATTCTAAAAAGTACAGCCCTCTATCTATTTTAGTTTGTTCAGGAGGATTTTTGAAACTTAGATTTTACGTTGTTTATCGGTGGTTGAATGTTAATATTTTGCTTCATGTGCGATTACGAGCAAAGTAGTTGGGATACAAATTATTATTATACACGTTTAGAGATCAGATACATTGGGTAATTAATTCTAAAAAGTATAGCCCTCTATCTATTTTAGTTTGTTCAGGAGGATTTTTGAAACTTAGAGTTTACGTTGTTTATCGGTGGTTTAATGTTATTATTTCGCTTTATGTGCGATTACGAGCAAAGTAGTTGGGATACAAATTATTATTATACACGTTGATAGATCAGATACATTGGGTAATTAATTCTAAAAAGTACAGCCCTCTATTTTAGTTTGTTCAGGAGGATTTTTGAAACTTAGATTTTACGTTGTTTATCGGTGGTTGAATGTTATTATTTCGCTTCATGTCCGATTACCAGCAAAGTAGTTGGGATACAAATTATTATTATACACGTTTATGGGTCAGATACATTAGGTAATTAATTCTAAAAAGTACGGGCCCTCTATCTATTTTAGTTTGATCAGGAGGATTTTTGAAACTTAGATTTTACGTTGTTTATCGGTGGTTTAATGCTATTATTTCGCTTCATGTGCGATTACGAGCACAGTAGTTGGGATACAAATTATTATTATACACGTTTATGGGTCAGATACATTGGGTAATTAATTCTAAAAAGTACAGCCCTCTATCTATTTTAGTTTGATCAGGAGGATTTTTGAAACTTAGATTTTACGTTGTTTATCGGTGGTTTAATGCTATTATTTCGCTTCATGTGCGATTACGAGCACAGTAGTTGGGATACAAATTATTATTATACACGTTTATGGATCAGATACATTGGGTAATTAATTCTAAAAAGTACAGCCCTCTATCTATTTTAGTTTGTTCAGGAGGATTTTTGAAACTTAGATTTTACGTTGTTTATCGGTGGTTGAATGTTATTATTTCGCTTCATGTGCGATTACGAGCAAAGTAGTTGGGATTCAAATTATTATTATACACGTTTATGGGTCAGATACATTGCAATTTACAATTTGTTAATTGTAACACCGAAAACTAATGTATAATACTTTGTTATATTGCTGTTGTGCGAATGAAGCTATAGACAAATTTATTTCTCTCGTATGATATATTACTGGTGTGTATATTGTAGTTTTCCATATTTGGCGTATTGAATGTCCGGTATTCAGCTAATGGTTCGTTAACAACAACAAAACGCTGCGGAATTATTACGGCGGCGTCGGATATAGATTGAGCGTCACCGTTAAATTTTGACAGAAACGTAATGTACGCCGCCGGTTATTTATCGCGGCCATCGTGATTTACAATGATATTTAGTCGTCCGCAGTGACAGCACGCTATGTCCATTACACAGCGAAAACACGATTTTTTGTTTTACACCGCGGAATTTTGATTCCAATTTACGATTTTTTTTTTGTTCATACTATTATCTAATGATTCAGCTAAATTGGGGATATAAAAATTACGGTCATAAGTCGGTTTATTCGTAATTACGGTGTGGATAACAGAAGATAACAGTAGATAGAACCGGAGATAAAAAAGTAGATAAAAGATAATATTGCACTGAAGATAAAACAGAAGATATAACAGAAGATAAAAACACAAAATAACACAGACGATACATGATGATGAAAGCCTTTACTCGTGAGTTCTTGCTTTTTTTATTTTTTTGTAATCAGGCTCCATTTCGAGGTCCTTATGGAGTTCATCATTCCTAATGTATCAAGGTGCATTAACAATGCATTTTAATACTTTCTTTTGGAAGGTCTGGACAATTTTACTTTCTTTAGTGCAACCCCAGAGTTGATCACCAAAGGTCCACACTAGGGTGGTCCAGAAAACGGACTTTTTGCTAGAGGGCAACAACCCCCTCAATCCGTTCATTTTCCAGAAAAAAAAACCCAAATTTGAGAATACCACCTCAAATTTCCCTCTTAAAAAACATTGCAAAAATGCATCTTCTTTCCCTTTTTTTTCACGTTTCGGATTTAGACATAAAATTGCGGGAGATTATCAGAAATTGTTCAGAACTCCCCAAGGAACAAATCCATAACCACTATTGTTTTGTTCACCGGCCACTACCCTCCCCATAGCACCCTAAATATGACACAAAAGTTTCCCCAAATTTACAATTTTACAATGTTACGTGTTTTATTACTGTTTTTGGCAGAAGTGGTTATTATTGGATTATTGATATATTTTTTGTCATTTATTAACTTAATTGGAAATTGTTCAACCAATTAGCATTTGTTTAAACAAAAATATACGACGGTACGAACATACTTTTCCAATTTTTGCAGAAGTTATTAAACTAACTAATTAGCAATTGTTTAAACAAATACCATTTGCTTAAACAAGTATAACTGCGGAGATATTTTCTATTTTTTAAAGGAAATTATTAATAGGAGCATTTTTGGTCATTTACTAACTAATTTGCTTTAAACAAATACCATTTGTTTTACAAAAATTTACAATGTTAAGGACATAATTTTCTTTTTTCTTGAGAAATTATTATTATTGTTGGAATTGTCTGTCATTAATTGACTAGTTTGCAATTGTTTAAATAAACACCATTTGTTTAAACAAAAATGTACAATGGTACTGACGTATCTTTTCGGCAAAAATTATTACTGTATTTCTTGTATTTTTCTTCTTACCAAATTTATTAACTAATTTTCATTTATAGCCTATAATAATAATAATTAGTGTTGCAACCAAAATTATAAAAAAAAACAGAAATCCTATAATAATTTTTGGCAAGAAATACGTACTAACATTGGATAATATTGTTTAAAGAAATGTATTTGTTCAAACAATTGCACATTAAGTAACAAATTACAAAAACATGCCAACAATGTAACAATAGTGATGTCTGCAAAAGAAAAACCAAAGACAAAATATTTGTTTAAAAGAATGGAACTTGTTTAAAATTGCAAATTCGTTAATAAATGACAAACAAATGCCAATAATTTAATAATAGTTTCTACAATAAATATAAAGAATATGTCTGTAACAATATATCTATATATTTATATATTTGTTTAATTTTTTAATTTAATTTCATTTAATTAAATTAATTTAATTAATAAATGACAAAATAATCAATAATTTAATAATTTTTGCAACAATTGGAAAAATTAGTTTGTAACATACGTATATTTTTGTTTAAACAAATAGCAATTGTTAAAACGATTTGTTGAATTTTAAATTAGTTAATAAATGACAAAAACAGGGCAATAATCCTATAATAGTAATTTCTGTCAGAAAAATTATAAATCACGTAACTTGTACTAAATTGTAAATTTGGGGAAAATTTTGCCTCATTTTTATGGTACTGCAGGAGAGGGTGGGGGCAGTGAAATAAAAAATAATGGTTGTGGATTTGATCTTTGGGAAGTTCTGAACAATTTCTGATAATCTCCCGCAACTTTTTTTCTAAATACAAAACGTGAAAAAAAAAGGAAAAAATATGCATTTTTCCATTTTATTTTAAATGGGAACCGATTGGGGGGGTTGTCGTTGCCCCATAAGGTATAAACTTGGACCACCCTAGTCCACACGGGTTTTAGAATTTTCTGGTGCAAGAGAAGCTTATTGTGACTGACAGCGTGGAGTTTCTTCCCAGCAGCCAATACTTCTCTATGTATAGGATTCCTAGTTCCTCTCTTTTCATTATGATATGTTAATGTCATTTTTAGTAAACTTCTGATTTTCTGTTGGTGTAGTACGCATAGTTGCGTGGCTTTCTTGCTCATTCTGCTCCATATAGCTTCATTGTCTCCATGATGAGGTTAAAATATGTTTTCTAAATGCTCAGAAAATCTTTAGGCTTCTTGTTGATTATTCCTGGACAAGCTTCCATCACCTCTTCTGGTCGATGGAATCTGAATTGTTGGAATTATTGTATAAGTAATACTAATAAATAAAAAAATATATAACTATTTCTTTAATCCTAGAGGTATGTAACTCCTTAAAAAACGATAGGTACTGAAATTATCCATGACCAGCACGAAAAATTGCCGATAAAATGAATTCTCGTCTCAGACAAGAAGTCCCTTAATTGTGGTAATCATCTTTTGAAAGAAGTGGATGCAAATCGATTTCAGCGAACCGTTCAACCGTGGAAATTGTCACGCGATTTTCAGCGAGGCCCAACCAGCGCAAGAATGCGATGTCGCACCGCTAAAAGTGGCACAAGTAATTGAATTTCGATATTCACCACCGTCCTGATGGACTACAGTCCTCCATTACAAAGGGCCCTATCGGCAGCGCGGCGCGTCATAAAGGTTAATTAACGGAAAAATTTTAATCCGATTTTTGTCCACCGATGCGTCCGATATTCATAATTAGGTGAGTACTACAGCGAACTGCTGAAGTAATTTTAATAGGAACGACGAAATTGCATAAAGTGCTTTTTAGGACCAATTATCGAACGTTCCTATTGTTATTTGGTAGAAGTGGGACTTTTTTTGCAGAATAAGGCTGTACTTATAGAAGATTAGCTCTCTATGGCATTCGTCCAACAGATGGTGATTTTTCATAAAATTAATTGACGAATGAAGAATATTAATTAAAAACCCAAAAAAAGAGCATTAATCATTACATAAATCGTTAATCTGGTTATCACGACTAAATGTTAGGCTATATTTGCGTAGATTATTTATAAGACATGCCATCCGTATGTTTTTAAATTATAATTAGAGTCCTTAGAATATTTTTTTCTGTAGAATGTTGGTAAAAGATCCAGAGTTACAAGCAAAACTTTACAATTTTCGCTTTAAGGGGTACCACAAGGTTCTGTTCTTGGACCAGTTTTATTTAGTTTGTACATAAACGATGTTGCTTCACAAGTTAAATCTTGTGATATGCACCTATTTGCAGACGATACACTAATATCAATTGCAGGAGATAACTTATCTGATGTAATCGCGACATTAAACTCCGAACTAGTGTCGATATCAAATTGGTATAAAGAAAATAAATTACGTTGGAACGTATTGAAAACAAAAGCTATGGTATTGGGAAATAGAAATTCGGTAAACCCTACACCAGACATAGTTATCGATAACACAGTTGTTGAGATAGTGGACAAATTTAAATATCTAGGTGTCATTTTAGATAATAATTTGAAATTTACGAGTATAATGGAATTTATAATTAAAAAGGCGAGTCGAAAGATTGGCTGCTTAGGAAAAATATCTAATAAACTTACATTAAAAGCTAGAATATCTTTGTACCATATGATTATAGAACCATATTATTACTATTGCATCAGTATATTATTTTTGTGTACAGACAAAGACATTAAAAAGATTCAAGTACAACAAAATCGAGCACTCAGAATTTAATTACAAAGCTCCAGGTTAACCAGTATTGAGTCCATGTTAAGTAAATAAAAAATTTTGAAAGTTAAACAAGGAACGGTGTATCAGGCACTCACGTTGGTATATAAATGCATAAATAATAAACTCCCAAATTATATGAGTAGTTATGTTTTGGTGGTCAAACTTAGATACATTTTAGCAATTTTAGCTTCAATAACTTTCAATAATTTTCGTAATATTTTAGAGATGTTGCAAACTTTACACAAAGATTTTGAAAATACAAATGTGTCGTTTATATTAGATATTCTAAAGTAAACTATTGCAAAATTGCAAAATCTTATGTTCAAGTGAGTCGACTAACAATAAATTAAAGTTCGTATAGTAAATAAGGTTATAATTACTCGACCAATTTCTTTGTTCACTTTACATCTCCTTATTCAACGATACTTGCTATTCATAGTCATAGCATAGGTACGTTTTGTTCTAATAACTAGAAATAGCTATATATTGAATAGAATTAAATGATCACATGCAAAGATTATAAAAATAGAATGGTTTCTATAAACAAAATTAAAATAAATGAAGGCGTGGGTGTCATCGTACCATATACAATGTAAATTGGTCAAAAATTTAAGGCAAACAAAAAATAGTGTTTACATAAAACGATTTATTGTAATAAACAATGATAACAAAAAAATACAAAAGTTTGGTGTTAAAAATATTTATATTTGAGGAAATGATGATTTGTGAACCTAACGATCTAGCTCATAAAATCAACACACGTTAGTTACGTTAGCAACCGATCGTTTGTTAATTTCGTTCCGCTAGCAACCGCTTTTACTCCCCCATAAAAAGTTTCACGCGCAAAAAGCAACACCCACGGAGTAAGGATACAAACTTAACGATTACAAATTAAATCCGAGGCTTAAAAGATATCAAAATGAAACAAAATAACCTCAACTCCGCACACAGCATCTTTAATCCTTATCGTACCCACCTCCTACCATGTAGTTGTACGACTGGCGATCATTCAATGTTTTGCATGGTCTGTTAAATCGGCGGGCTACTCTCGCGTTCTCTTTTGTTTTTATTGCGTGGTGGTCGTCGGCAGTTCTGGCCGATCGGTCCGAGAATCACGGTTGGCCGGACTGCTCCTGCTGCCTCTTGGATCCGTTCGAGACCGCAGCCGCCTTGTGTAGTTCAATGTACCTTGTTGGCCCGCTCCGATGTGTCACTGGACGGCCGATTCTTCTTATCTCGCGGGCGCGCGCGCGTTTTGCGTATTTTCACGCGTAAATCTCGTTCTCGGTTTTACGATCGGACGCGGAAAAGTTACGATCGGACCGTTCGGTCGTCGGGTTGTCAAATTTCTCGGTAATATAGCGGAGGAGGAGTCGTCGTCTTTTGTTTTCGGCGGTTTTGAGCCATTGTTCGTGTGTCGGACGTACGGAGTACGCAGAAATTTGAGCTGGAGCGTTCGGACTTTTGGTTCTCCGGTTATTGTTATTATTTTTGGGAAGCCGTTGAGTGTGGATAGCTTCCCGAAAATTGTTATTTTTTTTTATTTTGTTCGAACACATAGTGTTTGTTGCTAAACACCTAGTCAATGACTAACAACTTATGTTCACTTAACCTAAACTGATAAAATAATGAGTATTTCTACAATTTTGCCCATTGGTCCAAGTTGTTTTAGTCTGACAGTTTTTACCACTCAAATAGACCCAAAAAGATGGCCATAAATCAATTTCTAAATGGTTAAATTCCAAAAAGTAAACCAGTTTCTGGGATAGGTAAAAGACCGATGTATTAAAAGGCGGCAATATTATTTCACCTGAGCCCTGAGCCACGTGTCCTTGTCAGCCAAAAGTTATATTTTACTATTGCTGAACATAGATTCACATAAGTTGACGCTCTTAAAAACAGTTGCAATTTTGTATTTTAACGATAAATGTGACTTTTTTATTATACATTCTGTAGAACCAAGTATGAACTTTCATTCGACATTATTTTTATTACAATTTATCCACAATTTTCTGTATTGCAGGGCCGAGAACATTCGCTGTTATAAAAGAACAGTTTTATACAGAACTTGAGTGTTTTAGTTTAGTGTTTAGCTTTGTTAAGCTTTTGAAAGTGGTTCAAATTATAGTATACATATTTGACATTACAACTACTGGAAAATCCAAAAATTGATGTACCGGCTTATATGCGTTTTGGTGCAATTTCTTGATACGGTGATAGTAGAGGTAATTTAGAACATATTTAACTATATTTAGCTAGGTATATACAAATGGTTACGGTTATCGAGATATTGACAACTTTATGTTCAATGCATCTTGTATGTTGTAAATGCCGTTATGTACGTATATTTTTCCGTTTTGGATCATGTACAGCAAACAACTCCGATGACCTAGACTCTTAAAAATCATCCGAAAGAAACCTTAAACTTTGTACTTGTATATGTATTTCTTGGAAATTGGTTGCTTGAAGCCAATCGGATTCATATTCAAGGCAAGAAAATACTTCGAAAGCACATACTCGCATACACAGTTCACTGGTTTAAATTGGATTCTTGTTGAGGAGAGACAATAGTAAGTTTGTGAATAGAAACTGGTTAGGCGTTTTCGATAAATGTTTATGCGGAATGCGAATGCGGGTTCAAAACATGCGTATTAGGGTCATACCACTAAAAAACGACCGTTTCAGCTTGAAGTATGACCAAATTTCGTAAGTTTTCATGGAAACAATAAGTATAAATATTAGACAATTTTGAAATAATACTAAAAATAATAGATTTTATACTGATAAATATGGTAAAATAGGTTCTTAATTGCCTCTACTATCACGTCTTAAAAGGAATGCATCGAACGGAAAACAGCATGAATAGCATATGTACCGTTTCAATACACAATATCGACTGGTGTAAACTTTCATTTTCTTTCTCTACCACTGGTCTTCAAAAATAAAACTTTTTTCAGGATTTTCTTACAACATAACAGACCCAAACATGTTATCTCATATAATTCAAAACCGACATGTATTGTTCAATTTTAAATCCGTATATGCTGCGTATTTTAACTGGACATGCCATACATTATTTTATCAATTTGACACGGCAAAACATAATAGAAATAAAATCACAAAAAAATATTCATGACAAATGTTGTAGCAGTAATTAATTTACAATAGGTGTAGTGCAGTGAAGAACAATTTTTAATACAGTTTGCTTTTTCCTATTTTGTACTGTTTTCTTGTGTTTATTAAGTTATTAACCTTCAAATTCTTAGTATGAAGGTTAAAATGTTATACATAAATAAAACAACACATCTCAAGTCTTTTAAGGCGAAAAATTAATTTTGGCCAGGTTTTCAGGTCAAATACCCCACTGTGCGGCGGTTGTTTTCACTTATCCTATCACTGTGAATACACTACGGGTGCTCTGCTTTTAATCACTCCCGCACACTAGTTCGAATGGTTTAGTTCTTTTCAACCGACGCACTAGCGTACTGTTGTCTAGCAGCGTCGGTAATTCGGTGTACCTGATCGATTGTTGCATGTCGAGCTCGAAAGCCGAATTGATGTGATGGAATAGTTTGATTTTTCTGAAGAATTGAGTATATTCTCTTGATAAGTAATTTCTGAAACAGTTTTGAAATGGTTGGTAATAAAGATATAAGTCTATAGGAGGTTACATCATTTGGCGGTTTACCGGGTTTGGGTATCATGATGACCTCAGCCACTCAAAGAACTCTGATGTTTTAATAGAGGCAAAGAAATATTTCCTTGCGGAAAAAAATTATTTTTTTTTAATATTTGTTTGGTAGAAAGAACGGTTATTTGTGTCAAACAAGCTATGTTTCTATGAAAGAATTATTGACTAGAGTTTTTCAGAGGGTATAGTAGAGCTAAATCTTCACGTGTCCTCGCCTTTTGGGATGTCGCACATCCTCGACCAGTGGTTGGTTTTCCCAGACCGACATATAGTCAAGGTTAGGGTGGCAAAGTGTACGCTAATTCGGAATTTTCCAAATTAAATCCTTCGAGTAAAAATAATCCAAATTCCGACCAAACCGTGTTAATATTTGTTCATGGGACCCGGATATAATCGAGGTCCGAAACCATGTGGCGAGGGCGAAAATAGGTAAAAACGGCGTACATATTTGCGTAACGTGGCGTACGCAGGGTCACAGGTTCAGGCGTTTGTTTGTTTGATTTAGTGGGCGAGAAAATAGAATCGGGCAATGCCGTTTGTTTCGAAATAAAAAGCACGTCGTTGGGCGCCGCAAAAACCGCAGAACCCATATTTCAATATTTTAACGGTTTCCGCTGACAACTATTTTAACGAACGTTGCGCTTTCCCGTCGACAAGCAAAAAAATAAAACAAAAAAACGTTAAACGAGCGAACAATCCCCGATGACAAAGTTTCGCACAAAAAAAAATAAATTATTTTCAACATCAGTGCAAAAAAAGTTTTAAATCAACATACCTATTTTAGGATTTCTTACATTTGTTGATACCTAGCTTAGATAACTCTTGGATAGGCTAATCGACCGTTTAACCGATTAAATAAATAAACAGTAAGCGATTTGTTGCGGTAGCTCTTCTCTGGGTGCGATCTTTGCTGTTTTGTATAAAATCACAAGTCCGCGAGGTCTATCCTTGATTTAGTTTGGTCGAGTGGCCAATGGTCCGAGACGGACTAACAGCTCTCTGCATTTTAACCGTTAAAGTGATTGTCGGTTTGTGAACGTCCATCTACTACCTACTACTACTATAGGTACCTCTGCTTATGCGTTGGATAACGTCAGGTCAATCCATTTAAGAGAGCGTTGAGGAAATCAATAGAACATTAATTACAAATATCATTAGAGTATGAATGTATTGGATTTATTGTTTAGGTTAAGGCTGCCGTATCCTACGTCGAAAACGCGCAGATACACCACACAATATTTATTGTTTAAATTGTGAAACTATAGCAACTATATTAATTACTGCAGAAATAATTTATAGATTTCAATGAATTAGAAAGTAAAATCACCTATGGAATGCTAGTTTTCAATGTGCATTTTTGTAAAATCATTGGATTAGTGGTTGACCCACAAAAAACTATATTATGCAGTGCCAGCCATTCCGTTATTAGAAGAACTAGAATATTGAAATATAGACTATAGGCTACCCAATAATTCATATGTTTAAAGTTTATTACATAATCATTGTTTATCTTGCATTTTTCATACAAAAGATCGTACTGAAACTCCGCGTAAATTCCGGCGCTCTACGGTCTTTGGGGTGCAGCGGGGAAGGGAGGCGTTAGCGGTGCTGTCATGTCGGAGAGAGCCGACACAGCTGAGAGAACCGGGGCAGCTTATTATCAATACACAAAAAGAACGATAACTTGTCAAGGTAGTAATTTTAACTAACAATTAAATTCTAAATTTTTGCGTAATTTTGATTATAATATGTGACTCGGTACGAGAGAAATCTCTTCTATCGATTGGCGTTGATTGATGTTTTCTTCAGTTTTATACTTATTGTAAACAAGATTTTGATGGAAGCATGCCCGATTTTGTTATATAAATATTCAAACTATTATAACAGTTTCAACAGGTTAATCCCGAAACCCGATTTAAATTGCCAAGAATTTCCATGGGACTT
The DNA here is from genome assembly GCA_964023965.1 of Melinopterus prodromus. Taxonomy (NCBI): domain Eukaryota; kingdom Metazoa; phylum Arthropoda; class Insecta; order Coleoptera; family Scarabaeidae; genus Melinopterus; species Melinopterus prodromus. Next base: position 4,392,409 of record OZ030396.1, read on the forward strand.
CCAAATGCCTGTTCGTGGTTCTGTTATCTTATTGACTCATTTTGCCATTATTTTGTAATTCGGTAATCTGTCGCCGGATATCCAAATTTCTTTGGCGAGGCATAATCGCCGTGTCGTTATATGTATTGTGTCCGTAAACACTGTTCTCCTAGTAACTAATGCACGTGCGATCCGCCACTACTTACAGCGTCGCTGTCGATCCCTTCCCCCGCTCGCCCGAAAGACCGAAGAGCGCCGCGTCAATTGCATCAATCATGAGATACTTCAACTCGATCTTTTGTAGGGAAAATGCAAGATAAACAATGGTTATGTAATAAGCTTTAAACCTATGAATTATTGGGTAGCCTATAGTCTATATTTCATTATTCTAGCTATTCTAATAAAGGAATTGCTCCTCAACGAACTTAAACAATAAATGCAACATAGTTACGAACACACCCTGTATAAAGTCCAGCATAACTATATAATATTATCTTATCTAACAATATTCAAAAGGGATAGCCATTTCCAGAAATCTAAAAACTGAACTCCAGCTTCGGTACTCCAGTAAAAGAGAAAGACAGAGAAATAGAAACGGTCACAATCCAATTTAGTTCTTCATTTCGACGAGTCGTTCGAATCTCGGGTTCCATTGTGGATGCTATCAGAAAGAAATTTGCCGCGACGATAAGCTATAAATAAGACGTGCTAAGCTTGCAATAACACACAGAAGAGGGCACCCGCCTCACACGCCAACACACGATTGACGCGGATATGAAGTTACCACGTTGCGATAAGATAATGGCTGGTATGCGTCTATATATATAGATGTATGTGTTGTGGGTGTACGAAGCCAACTGGATTGGCTAATACGAGAAACATTTCGACTGTTTGTACGTGCCTTCGTGTTTATTCAGATATATTCTTAGGGTGTTTTTTTTTGTTGTTTTTATAATGTGGCTATGCTCTTACACTTTTAAAACTCCTTAAAATCGGTTGCAAAAGGATTGAGCCATATGGTTGAAGGCTTATAATTCGGAAACCACTAACAAATAGTATATAAATAAAGTCCGTTCTGCTCCTGAATCAATTCTACATAACCACATACTCGTTTTTCCGATGTTTTTCCTACTAACGCGCTGCGTCAAATTGGCGTTTGATATAACTTAAGATCTCGTCTATAGACTAGCGTTTGTGCTTTCGTGAATTTCTTTGTTATAAAGGCTGTAAACAAGGTTATTAGGAAAGCAAATGTCTCAGTACCGAAATATAGCACGACAACGCGATAAGTATAGAAATAATCGTCATATTTTACTTAATAAAACTAATGAAATAAAACAACAGCCAGTAGATGCGAACTGGGTAGCCGCAGAAATAGAAAATTTTGTTTAATTAAAAAAAGAATATGCATTGCAAAATCTGGTATTTCAATAGAGGAAAAGAAATATTTCTTTGCGGGTAAAAATGCTATTTGCAAAAATAACGTATGTTTTCAGTTAAAATTTACAATTTGTATATTATAAAGAACGAGATTTATTTAGTAGAATATTCTATGAAGTAAATATCGCTGGCGTCAAAGAAAAATGTTTGGTCCAAAAGAACAAATTTCTTAAAAACAAGAAATCTTTTTTGACTACTTTTGCAACCGATAGTAGTATGCAGCACTTCAACATAAAATCAGCATACACCAACAATCAAGAAGCAACAATAACAAACGCCATTCAATTTAATCGTCAGCAGTACCAACCTAAGAACACCATAATAGCGGTACACACGTTTGCGAATTCATGTTAGCATCGGTGTAAACTGCTCAATCGTGAATGCAGTATCCATCTCTGAGATTACGGAGGAGTACTGTAACATATATAGAGAGTATACGGTGTATACAGGGTATTTGGCCCACGCTACAGCGTCTCAGACGTGAACAGTTATGCACAGTGTAGGTACGATTATGGTAATTCATATAGAAAGCGAGACACGGGTTCATACGTGGCTTATTGGGCATGTAACAGTTCATCGATCACTGTTCTTTCCTCTGGCAGGAATCAGTTGTTTATGGAAAACAAGAGCCTTTTTCGGATGCTGCCCTGTCGTTTTTGATTTGCTGCTGCAATGGGTTGGTTGACATATTAGTGATGACGTTTATTAATTGATAATGTTTCAAGGACGAAAATATGAAATTTAATTTTTATTAGATTCAAGTTTGTGATTAAATTTATCCAGATTATACTTTAGTCAGAAATTGTAACTAAGATCACCTAATTATTGTGTCCAAATCCCTCTGCTAAGTAAATTTCTGTGACTATACGTGATGGGGTGTTAAAATAACTTAGTTAGAAAGAAAAATTACAGGAAAAGGCTTTAGATGTGTTGGTTTATTTATGTATAACATTTTAACCTTCATACTAAGAATTTGAAGGTTAATAACTTAATAAACACAATAAAACAGTACAAAATAGGAAAAAGCAAACTGTATTAAAAATTGTTCTTCACTGCACTACACCTATTGTAAATTAATTACCGCTACAACAGTTGTAATCAATATTTTTTTGTGATTTTATTTCTATTATGTTTTACCGTGTCAAATTCATAAAATAATATATGGCATATCCAGTTTAAATACGCAGCATATACAGATTTAAAATTGAATAATACATGTCGTTTTTGAGTTATATGAGATAACATGTTTGGGTCTGTTATATTGTAAGAAAATCCTGAAAAAAGTTTTATTTTTAAAGACCAGTGGTAGAGGAAGAAAATGAAAGTTTACACCAGTCGATATTGTGTATTGAAACGGTACATATGCTATTCATGCTGTTTTCCGTTCGATGCATTCCTTTTAAGACTTGATAGTAGAGGCAATTAAGAACCTACTTTACCATATTTATCACTATAAAATCTATTATTTTTAGTATTATTTCAAAATTGTCTAATATTTATACTGATTGTTACCATGAAAACTTTCGAAATTTGATCATACTTCAAGCTGAAACGGTCGTTTTTGAGTGGTATGACCCTAATACGCATGTTTTGAACCCGCATTCGCATTGCGCATAAACACATTTATCGAAAACGCCTTACCAGTTTCTATTCACAAACTTACTATTGTCTCTCCTCAACAAGAATCCAATTTAAACCAGTGAACTGTGTATGCGAGTAGGTACTTTCGATGTATTTTCTTGCCTTGAATATGAATCCGATCGGCTTCAAGCAACCAATTTCCAAGAAAGGCATATACAAGTACAACGTTTAAGGTTTTTTTGCGGGTGACTTTTAAGAGTCTAGGTCATCGGGGTTGTTTGCTATACATGATCCAAAACGGAAAGATATACGTACAGTTACAACATACAAGCTGCATTGAACATAAAGTTGTCAATAAAATCACAAAAACCGCATCCGCACCTATCCGCAGCAGATTTTCCAGTAGTTGTATTGTCAAATATGTATACTATAATTTGAACCACTTTCAAAAGCTTCACAAAGCTAAACGCTAAACTAAAACACTCAAGTTCTGCGTAAGTTATTTATTTCGACGAGGCTTCCATATAATCAAGATCGAACTTCGCTTAGGTAAGTTCGTTTGATCTTGTAATTATATTTCAGCCTCGTCGAAATGAATAATATATTTGTAGATGTTTAGAGATATAAACAACAAAATTTTATTTCTGCCACATAAGAATGATTGTTTCAACAAACGATAATCGAAATTATTAACTTCAAAATAGCTTCGTATGATCCTAATAAAGCTAATATAAAGCTATCTTCTACGTATGTTAACATTTAGTAACCAACTTATATTTAATTCTGATTTCGAAAAAAAATACCTGGGCAACCTAACTAGATAGTAAAATTGTGCTGTATATACTGATGAATGATGAACACTACATATAATATTTCAGTTTGATGTGTTTTTGGAAAACCCATCTCTATTCAAACAATACAACCAGTAATTCTAAATAAATTTCTTAAGAAAACTCTGTTCTGAACATCATCCGTGGTAATATTGCTAAGCAAGGACCTATATTGACAACTCCCATGTCAATATCACTGCATACGAGGCTATATTAACATCAACCACAATAATCATAATAAAAAGACTTGCATAGGTGTGTTTGCTGCTTAAGAAATTCCTTACAAACTAACACATCACCGTTAACGATAATACAACAAATGTTTATAGGAGTCAGCGTATTTCCTTTCTCTACAGCATCGCTAAGAGTTATCGGTCATACTATATAAACACTTCCCTACTATAGTAGTGTAATTGCAGATGTCAACACTACGTGCTACCTTAATAACAAGAGAAGATCGTAATAACCGACAATAGTTGCGCTCATACTGCCTGTGTTCTCGAATACTACGACCAGCAACATGTATCAAAGATTGCTGTGATAGCGGCAACGCCCAGATGGTCGTTACGGCAATTACTATGGCAACCGGTGTGCACAAATAAATGCACGGATTCTGCATGCATAATAAAGTTTAGTATGTACCGGGGATTTAAAAGCGTAATTTACCGCGTAAATTACCAAATTAATTACCCTAGGTCATTTATCCTCAATTTAAATTACCGTTGGTAATTTTACAGTAAAGTACCGAAAATTTTAATTACAGTTGTTAATTTACCGGAATTTGTAAATTAATATCAAAAACCTTCCGTCAGTACTTGCGTGAATGTGTCCCACCACTCCTCAGCAGTCGACAAGTGTACTGTTGTTTGTGCTTTGCCTGGGAGGTACTTAGGGATGTGTTACAAAATAACATTAATTAGAAAAAATATAAATATATGAATAGTCTACCTTTTGTTTCAGCAGAATTAATTTTTAGAAATCAAATGTCATTTTGAGTATTATGTCTTATATGGTCTTATATGTTTTTTTCTATTCCTTAAGAAATTACAGCCGTTTGAAATGTTAACAAACAAAGAAAAATTAGAGATAAAATACATTATCAAACAATGGGAAAACGAAAAACTAACATAATCAATACCCATTACAACAATAAAAAGTATATAAATTTACGTAATAAAATAAAATCCACATAAAACTTTTTACAGATTTTCTTCTAAAAACTAAACGTCATTCCGAGTAAAAAGGTTCATATTGAATTATTGGTGTTCTCAATTCCTTAACAAGTTGTAGCCGTTTAAAATACGGTTTTATTAATATTTTTATCAGCTCTAACTTTTTACCGAATTGAAAAAATTAATACTCGAATGATGCTTAATTGCGGCGAAAAACATAGTGTGATACAGAAAAGTAGTCTGTATAAATTTAGAACATAACGGGAATTTTGGAATTTATTTCTACAAACCAACTCTTGAATGTTTGAGGGAAAAAGCACTCTCGATGTACCGAATTGCTTCCGAAGTGTTCTTTTTGCCCGTATTCACATAATTCCACATTTTGTGTGTGTGTGTATGTTTTGATTTTCTGGCCCAACAAAATTTTGTTCGTGACCTATCACCTGGTGGTTATAAATGCCGCCACCTATTTGGTATATTGTGATAGTTTCTCGAAGCATCTGACATGTTCGCTATTAAATATAATAAAACTTTCAAAACCTGCTTAGTTTGTCAAATATTTAGGTAATTTGGCTAGGGTCTTTATATTAGCAGTTACGTACCACCTACTCAAATAGTTTTGATAAGCTCATTTTTAATACAACTTTATACTAATCTAAGGCTTAATAAACCCGCACATAACATGTGGATGATATGTAGATGAGGGCAAAAATATATATTATCAAAACATCACATTTATTATCTTTATTTGAGGAAATATATTTCAAAATGTTTACATATTTTCAGAACTTTTTATGTGGCATGTGTAGCAGAGCTACACCCATTTTTATTTTAATTGTATTATATTCTAAATTCTTTATTTATTTTATTCATATTTATTACTATTTGAAAATTGTAATTGTTTTTTTGTACTATTTGTTTACATAACTTACTCTCATCGTTAAATTATCGTTTTGAATTACCCAGTAATGACTTCTAGTTACGAAACATTTTGATTAACAAACGTTTAACATTTTGAATTTTAAACCACTCGGTAATTTAAGCCAATGTAATTTACCATTTTAAATTTTTATTTACGTGGTAAAATAATACTTGAAATCATTAATTTTAAATTCAACTGTAATTTATCAAATCCCCTACGACAGGGATGTTGGTACAACTTTCCTATTTCGTTTAAAACTTACCTTACATTCTATATCTCAAAACAATCCCAATATTTTCATTTAAAAACACATTGTTTAAGCTACAAAATAATCCTCAAATCATAACTACGATCAACTGACTCAAAACTCCATCAAACAAATGTTTATAAAACGTGTCATCGAAGCCAATAAACCACTCTTAACACTGCTCCACGTGTGTTGTTCCATAAACAATTTCGACGTGGTATTTACAAATACCATGCGTCGCCAGGGCGGCCAACATTAGAAGAATTTATTCACTAGTGTACCGTACACCTGCGTACCAAAATATACATAAATACATCGGCTCTCGAACACAATGACAGTTCGGTATTTTTTCCTCGTTTTTCCGGCAAATACGCGTTCGTTCATTATCATTTTGGGTGCGTGAACCTGTTTCGTATATAATAAATAAGCACCGGGAAGAATGTTGGTAAACTATTTATGAACCTCGGTGATCCTATTTGTAGGTTGTAATAACATCTTCCTGTACTATCCTCACCTGCGGAATGCTAGTTTTCAATGTGCCGTTTTGTAAAATCATTGGATTAGTGGTTGACCCACAGAAAGATATATTACGCAATGCCAGCAATTCCGTTATTACAAGAGCTAGAATAATGAAATATAGACTATAGGCTACCCAATAATTCATAGTTTTAAAGTTTGTTACATAATCATTGTTTATCTTGTATTTTTCATACAATAAATCATGCTGAAACTCCGCGTGAATTCCGACGCTCTACGGTCTTTGGTGTGCTGCGGGGAAGGGAGGCGTTAGCGGTGCTGTCATGTCGGAGAGAACCGACACAGCTGAGAGAACCGGGGCAGCTTATTATCAATACACAAAAAGAACGATAACTTGTCGAGGTAGTAATTTTAACTAACAATTAAATTCTTAATTTTTGTATAATTTTGATTATAATATGTGACCCGGTACGAGAGAAATCTCTTCTATCGATTGGCGTTTTTGTTTTCTGCAGTTCTTATACACTAAGGTTGTAAACAAGATTTTGATGGAAGCGGATAGATCTAATAATATGGAGTTAGCGATTTTCCGATTAGTGGTGAATACTAAATTAAGTTTGCTTGATAAACCCAAAAAATATTTAAAAAGTATGGCCGATTTTGTTATATAAATATTCAAATATTATAACAGTTTCAACAGTTTATTTATTAATAATATTTAAATACATGCACAAACAATATAAAATAAATACAACTCTTGACATATTACATATGCCGCTGTCGATCCCTTCCCCGGCTCGCCCCAAAGACCGAAGAGCGCCGCGTCAATTGCAGCAATCATGAGATGCTTCAACTCGATCTTTTGTAGGGAAAATGCAAGATAAACAATGATTATGTAATAAACTTTAAACCTATGAATTAGTGGGTAGCCTATAGTCTATATTTCATTATTCTAGCTCTTCTAATAAATGAATTCCTGGCATTGCATAATAAAGCTTTTTGTGGGTCACGCACTAATCCAATTATTTGACAAAAAGGCACATTGGAAGCTTGCACTCCGCAGGTCATTTTACTTTATAATTCGTTGATATCTATGGATTATTTCCGGAGTAATTAATTGCTAAAGTTAAACGAAGGAAATTTGCGGGGCAAAAACAGCGCCAATTCTTCTTAATTTCGAAAAATCGAGAAAACGCCGACATATACAGCTTTCTAATTTTTATGAGTTGTAGCGTATCAATCAAGGACGGCATCAGAATTTTTTCAAATTTTTTCGCCCTTAGATTTGTGGGAAAATGGACTTCAAAAGAGGGGACATAATATATGAACACGGTAGTACGTAAACACTTTTGTGTGCGGTTTTGTAAACGAGGTTTCATTTACCTAACGAGGTATTATAAAGACGGTAAAGCAAGCAAGACGCTTCGCAAGCAGTGGGAAGGTGTTTGAGATAATATTTGCTTTCATCTTATAAGCTCGGATAGAGTTCTATGCAGTACCTAATGAAAACAGTTCTTCATTAGTTTAGTATCTTGAGTCGAACTAATAAACATGCATCTTATATGTACGTACTTAGGTATGGATACTATAAAACATTGAATACATACTTTACTTTTTACTAACAAGTAGCTTAATTTACTGTGCAGATTCGCGTATTGCACAAGTAAAATTTGGAAAGACAAATGTAAATGTTGGGTCCATCCATTTAAAGTGGCACATCTCTTAAATTAATCTTACTATCATCTAGCAAAGCAAAAGCTATTTTATTATTTTTGCCCTTCTTTATTAACAAGCTATTAACATTTTTCAATTTCTATAATGGCTTTTTAACTTTAAAAGTGCCGTCCTATGATACATGGCACTATTTTTCCTATGCTGTTTGTAAAATTGGTTCAATCTTCTGACTCTCTCCAACGTTCAAACAATACATTTCGGAGATGAGTTCATTCAAAAATGTGTCTGCTATGGTCATACAGACCATTCATACAGCTTATATATAACAACAATTATTATTAACTAGTTGACTTAGTATTGTCGCCTTTTAAGTGTTTACGTATAGTAATGATAGCAGTTTTGAATTTCGTTGTCTATGATCGTTAACACAGAATTATCAAATTTGTCAACGTTTCTTTAATATATTTAGTCATTGTTTTTCGTTTATGTGCTTAAATTTTAAAATAATATTTTCACCTTTTATTGTTTACCAATTTGTTATTGAGACTTTTTATCGGATGCTCGATTGACACGATTATAGAATTAAATTATGAATTGTGTTCATTCTGTGCCTGTATATTTGGTTTTGAAAGGTGCCAGTTGCTCATTATACATTAGGCCTTGCTCGATGAACACGAGCTGGATATTCTTATAAAAAATTAACAATGTTTACTCCAGAATATTACTTAAAGTAATAAAAATTCTCCAATATTGGTTGGCAATCAGACCAAATAATCAATGTAATAATAAAAAATAAACATATCACTCTGAACCCTTCAAAAGTTCAACATTGTTTGGCAGTAAGACCACATTTGACAACATCAAAATCTGTTTTTGAGAAAGTATTTCTGTTTATTTACTTAAGAAAAACGAAAATACACACCCTTTAAACAAGAGAATAACATTTACTTTCTAAAAAAAAAAAACAGTAAGAGTTTTATGTGGATTTATTTATTTCTTCATCTTTTCTGTAATCAACTTTTATTATTTTTAATTATTGCTATTATTATTTATTGGCGTTTTATTATTGTAACGGGTATTATTGTTTCCTTCGTTTTCGCAATGTTTAACACCGGATTTTTTTAAAATATTATTTTCCTTTCTTTTATTAACAATTTCACTTGGCTGCAACTAAAAGGCGTTTCAAATTTCGATATTATTACCATCTTCACACGTACGAGGCGTAGAGTAAAGGCTGTAAAGCCATAAAATAAGCAATCAGCAGCATTTATTTATATTTATATCGGCGATAAACGAAATTATTGTCGTAAATTTGGATTTACGCGCGCGCGCCGTGTCCCATTATTGGTCATATAAATGGCAAAAGTTGCGGGGTCAACGGTTCTCCACCTTTACTGCTATGAATGAAGAAAATATTCTCTACCGAGACATAGAGAATAGGTGTATAAATATGCAAATGAGCAAACGTACGTACGTACGTAATTACGTCGTTGTGTAGGTAAAAGTCGTAAAACTTTTAAAGATAATTAAATGCTTGATTTGGTGGTGTGATATTATTTTATTTTATTATTTTCAATTAAAACTAAGTAGTATTTAGAAGGAAAATTTACCAAATAGTAATAAATCTGACTATGCTTAACTATGCTTAATTTTGATGTTTTTCAAATCGCTTTTCCTTGAGTTTTTTAAATGGAACACCCTGTATTTTATGTGCTAGTTGAATTGCCCATCAAGTTCCCTTTAAATTATGTCAAATATGTCATATGTCCAATTTAAGTAGTTTTCGTGATATTTACAATTTAAAGAAAAATGTGTAATATTATCTAGATATGCCATTATTTTCTTGTTCTTTGTTTTTTATTTATCTCTTAGTTTTAAATAAGTAATAGTATATTCACATATAAGTAACCATTATTTTAATTAATATTTGGAAGTTGTTCAATATGACGCCCCTTTTCTCTTCTGCAAGCATTAACGCGCTGTAAAAAAGATCTTGAGATATTTCTTAACATGTACCTCTTATTTACTCTAATGTTGTCAAAAACATTGGTTATACGAAGTTTCATGTCTTCTGGTCTAGTAGGTGCTGATTGGTATACCGGCTGCTTCACATATCCCCATAAAAAGAAATCGAGTTTGTTGAGGTCTGGAGATCTTGGTGGCCACAATGTAGGACCTCCTCTTCCCTCTTTGGTCATCGTTTTAGTTCTTGTTTTGTACTGGTCATTAATATTACCTGTTTTCGGCCTATTAACATGTTACCAAAACTAGAACAAATACTGGAAATTATTGTTAAACAACAGCTCAGTGAGTACTTGGATGAAAATCAATTTATTTCTGACCTAACAGTCAGGTTTTCGTGCTGAGCATTCATGTGAGACGACCCTAAATTTGGTATTGGCAAATTGGAAAGGAGAATTAGAAGACGGTAAAACGATAGTTGCTGTTTTTCTAGACTTGAAAAGAGCTTTCGAGACAATTTGTCGTCAAAAGTTACTACAAAAATTGGAAACAGAGGAAAAGAATTGAAATGGTTTGAAAACTATTTAACAAACAGGAGACAGAGGGTTAGGATTGGAGAAAATGAGTCAAGTGAATTAATAAACAGCTTAGGGGTACCACAAGGTTCTGTTCTTGGACGAGTTTTATTTAATTTGTACATAAACGATGTTGCTTCACAAGTTAAAGCTTGGGATATGCACCTATTTGCAGACGATACATATCAATTGCAGGAGATAACTTACCTGATGTAATCGCGACATTAAACTCCGAACTAGTATCGATATCAAATTGGTATAAAGAAAATAAATTATGTTTGAATGTACTGAAAACAAAAGCTATGGTATCGGGAAATAGAAATTCGGTAAACCCTACACCAGACATAGTTATCGATAACACAGTTGTTGAGATAGTGGTCGAATTTAAATATCTAGGTGTCATTTTAGATAATAGTTTGAAATTTACGAGTAATATGGAATATATAGTTAAAAAGGTGAGTCGAAAGATTAGCTACTTAGGAAGAATATCTAATAAACTTACATTAAAAGCTAGAATATCTTTGTACCATACGATTATAGAACCATATTTTTACTATTGCAGCAGTATAATATTTTTGTGTACAGAAAAAGACAAGATTCAAGTACAACAAAATCGAGCACTCAGAATTTTATTACAAAGCTCCAGGTTAACCAGTGTCGAGTCCATGCTGAGTAAATTAAATTTTTTGAATGTTAAAAAAGGAACGGTATATCAGGCACTCACGTTGGTATATAAATGCATAAATAATAAACTCCCAAATTATATGAGTAATTATTTAACATACAATAGTCAGCAGCATGAATACAATACTCGGCAAAAGGACCACTTCAGATTACCAAAATATACAAAAAGCAGCACACAAAATTCATTTTATTATAAAGCACTGAAGATGTTTAATACCCTGCCAAGTGATATAAAAAACAGTAGTTCGCTAAGTCTTTTTAAAACATCATGTCGGGTTCATGTATTGGCTAATTTTAAGTAATTGATAAGTTTATTACTTAGGAAACCAAATTTATTGTGATTATTAGTTTCTTTTAACTAAATAAATAACATTATTATTATTTCTTCAAATTGCAAACGAACCCTGTTTATAACACTTGGCTGGGGATGCCGTCTATCCGGATATCGCTGTTCATACCTTCTGAATGCTACTAATGTATTTCTGTCGGCTTCGCCATAGATGTAGATCATGTTAATTAATTCTTCTTTGCTATAATTATAACTCATCGTTCAGAGAAAAGACAAATATTGTTACTAATTTTGACAGCGATAACTTATTGAGTGTCGTTAGATCTCAATTGTTTGTTTCTGTGATTAATTAATGCTAATAGTATTAATTACCGTTTTTTCTTAGTTGTAGTTTAATACAGTGTTACTGATATCAAAAATTATAATTTATTTTAATTAGGATATATTGAATACATCAATACTACATAGATACTACATAACTAATAAATAAATTATGTCTAAGTTAGTGTATATACACTGACTAAAAAAAATCTAGTGTCGCAAGAAACATTGAGTTTAAGATAAGATCTGTTTCTTTGCGTAAGTTTTTTCTAAACACACGTTCAATTCAAAACGACTATTGAGTGATTTATAGCATTCGATATCGACTCATTAGAAACTCTAGTTAGTCAATTTAAATTACCGCTTCTTAGAGCATCTTAAGCGACAAACCGTAATGCTTCTTGCAATTATAAGGATATCAATTGCATTCTTGTGATTTAATAATCCATTTGAAACCAGCCCGCTATGAATGTTAATTATTAGTTTATGGGTAGTTAATACAAAATATTTTTTCGGTAAACTTGAACGTCGGACGAAGAATTTACGAAAAATGCAAACGCTAGCAAGATCCGTTAACGTGCCTAAGGGGACTATAAAGGAAAATAAGAGCAAAAGTTGTAATAACCTATTACATATAGAAAGTAATAGGTGCACTTCGTTAATTGGCAATTTGTGATACGTAAGTTGGAAGGGTTGGAGTGCATACATAGGAAATTGAGTTGAAATCAATTTTCTCTGACCTGTAATTGGATATGAATTAGAAAATGGTGGAAAGTATTGATGAACGCCGCCAGTAACTACAGTACTTTCGAGTGAACTTGATTGTTGAAGTTTACGTATTCTAATCGAAAAAAATGTCGGAGATTCAGATAATCATGGTTCACAATTCAGCTGAATCAATATATGTGTGTTTGTGTGTATACAGCTGCTATTAGAATATTTGCTCCATGAATGGGTTCATTATTGTGTTTTTTTCTCTAGACTGCTTAAGGTGTAGAAACTTTTTACTATAATTATTGTTTAAATAATTATTTAACTTATATTATTTTTAATAACTTTAACAATTGCACCAAATATAAACATTTAAGGCAATATTAAGTGTTTTAAATATTGTTAAGTTATAAACATTTTTCATTGGAAACTGATTGAAATACGTTACAAAGACAGTACAAAATAGAAAAAAGCAAACTGTATTAAAAATTGATCTTCACTGCACTACACCTATTGTAAATTACTTACTGCTACAACATTTGTCATCAATATTTTTTGTGATTTTATTTCTATTCTGTTTTACCGTGTCAAATTCATGGCACGTCGAGTTTAAATACGCAGCATATACGGATTTAAAATTGAACAATACATGTCGTTTTTGAGTTATATGAGATAAAATGTTTGGGTCTGTTATGTTGTAAGAAAATCATGAATCATGAAAAAAGTTTTATTTTTAAAGACCGGTGGTAGAGGAAGAAAATGAAAGTTTACACCAGTCGATATTGTGTATTGAAACGGTACATATGCTATTCATGCTGTTTTCCGTTCGATGCATTCCTTTTAAGACGGGGTAGTAGAGGCAATTAAGAACCTATTTTACCATATTTATCACTATAAAATCTATTATTTTTAGTATTATTTCAATAATTGTCTAATATTTATACTTATTGTTTCCATGAAAACTTTCGAAATTTGATCATACTTCAAGCTGAAACGGTCGTTTTTTAGTGGTATACCCTAATACGCATGTTTTAAACCCGCATTCGCATTCCGCATAAAGACATTTATCGAAAACGCCTAACCAGTTTCTATTCACAAACTTACTATTGTCTCTCCTCAACAAGAATCCAATTTAAACCAGTGAACTGTGTATGCGAGTAGGTGCTTTCGATGTATTTTCTTGCCTTCAATATGAATCCGATTGGCTTCAAGCAACCAATGTCCAAGAAATGCATATACACGTACAAAGTTTAAGTTTTTTTCGGATGATTTTTAAGAGTCTAGGTCATCGGGGTTGTTTGCTATACATGATCCAAAACGGAAAAATATGCGTACGTAACGGCATTTACAATATACAAGATGCATTGAACATAAAGTTGTCAATATCTCGATAACCGTAACCAATTTTTATATAGCTAAATATGGTTAAATATGTTCTAAATTACCTCTACTATCACGGTATCAAGAAATTGCACCAAATTACATATAAGCCGGTACATCAATTTTTGGATTTTCCTTTACAACGTATTAGAAATAAAATCACAAAATCCGCATCCGCACCTATCCCCAGCCGATTTTCCAGTAGTTGTAATGTCAAATATGTATACTATAATTTGAACCACTTTCAAAAGCTTAACAAAGCTAAACACTAAACTAAAACACTCAAGTTCTGCATAAAACTGTTTTTTTTTATAACAGCGAATGTTCTCGGCCCTGCAATAAACAAAATTGTGGGTAAATTTTAATAAAAATAATGTCGAATGAATGTTCATACTTGGTTCTAAAGAATGTATAACAAAAAGATCACATTTATCGTTAAAATACAAAATTGCAACCGTTTTTAAGAGCGTCAACTTATGTGCATCTATATTCAGCCATAGTAAAATATAACTTTTGGCTGACAAGGACACGTGGCTCAGGGCTCAGGTGAGCTTATGACGACAAATGAAGCCACAACAAAAGCGTACTGCATGCTTAGAATCCGCTTGCTATTCAGCACAAGTGTTAAGAAGATTTTGTTGTACCTAATTCTTAACAGAAGCGTTTAAAACTATTACAAATCTGTCTGTTTCTCTCTCTCTCTCTCTCTCTCTGTTCTCTGGCTTTCTCATTCCTGCTAGTTACTTACCCACACACAAATACAAACAACTATACAGGCTTATTTGATAGAATTTCACGGCCATTCCTGATGATCTTACGCGTAGCCAACACAGTCGCGGAGAATGTTAACCAACAATTGAGGCATTGTACGCTTTTAACAGTTAGCTACCGCAAGATATATCCGTATAGGTGCAGAGGCGTTTTCCATTATACCGCAAGTCCTTCGTATTAACAAAATACCAATTCTTTGGCACGTCCTTTCAACGAAATCCTTAACGGTCATACTCTTTTTACCATCATCAGCGCACTTCTTCGTCATCTCTCGCTTTTATTGTACTTCTGCGTCGGGCTTTCGGCTTTATTTTCGCGTATGGACTGTAGGCCGCGCCGGCTACAGGAAATGTGTAACCAAGAAGTGTAAAATTCGAATCTGACCGAGGAGGAATTTCTGTGTTATCGTTGGTGATGGATTGCAACAAGACCGCTAAAGGAAGATTTCACTCGTCCATCAAGTTGATATAAATCGTGTCTTGTAGTTCGTAATATCGTTGGATGGATGTTATCTGGCAGATTAATTTAATTTTTGGTTGGAGTTGACATGTGAGATTTTTTACTTGTTTCGGGTTTTGTTTTTGTTTTGGATGTCTGTTCATGTTTCACGAAATTATATATTTATTGATAGTTTCTTTTTTATATCCGTTATTTCGATCCACTTGCATGTACCATCATGAAATATTTATTATTAAATTTATTTTTATAAAGATAATGTAACAGGTTTGTTAAATAAATAATGAAGTGCCGAATATTTAATATTGTGTGAGTGTTGTGAGGAATTTAGAACTAATGTATCTTTATATGCAGGTTTTATACATAAATATTGTGCTGAAAAAGAAAACTTTATTTGGTACGTAAATTTTAATTTAAAGATTAATTTGTTCACAAAAATAATCAAATTAAATTAGTATCTGTATTCTTTACGCTGAAAATTTCATCGATATATCGTCACCAGAATGTGAGATCGTTTTGTTCGTACACAGTGAGCCAAAAAAAGGCACACATTTTCAATTGCTCATATTTCCAAAGATATTAAGTAAATTCAAGCATTTCTTTGATAAACTAATTGCTTATATTGTGAAGATTGAAACCATAGCAATTGAAGTGTCTCTTAAATTTAGATTTGTTATTTTATTTATGAATTCAAAAGAGTTTTTAGTTAAGTATTTGGATTTGAATTGTAAATGTTTAGCAATTATGTTGTGAAGATTTTTTGCAAGCATTCTTTTAGTAATTGTGTTGCAGGAACTATCTAACTATTGGAGGAATAGATTTATCTGCTTTATGCAATTTTAGTAAACTCTATAATTTGGGAGTAGGAGTGTTCATTTCAGGAATATTTTGTTTTTTAAAATTAAATTTTAATTTTGTATTTTCACAAGTCTTCCGTTGGGTTTAAATTTATTTAAGTATTTATTTAAGTATCAGTATATTTGGTAGACGAGGTATTTCCTGCAAACAATTTCAAATGTTTCTAACGCGTCAACAAAAATAATTTCCCGTTGTCATTTTTGGTATGAATGACTAATATCAGTGTCTATAAAATATCGCCAAAGCATACGCATTACAAAAAGCAAATCCTCGTAATACACGTTATTTAAATGATCACATTACCATTGTAAATTGCGTGAATTTTTGAGATATTTGACCCGTACACCTTTGAGCTCCATCTCTCTCTCTCTTAGAATTACTGAAACCTGAAATTTCTGTAAGTTCCATACCTATAGTGGAGACACGCGCGTGGGCGATGCTCCTCCCATCGAATAACACGCGCTATAAAATCCACGTTTCTTCTATAGCGCACGCAATATTCCTACTTATTTTTATAACTGTACGCACCTTGCGATGAGGTGCGATGAACTTCGGGAAATATCATTCGTTATTTATTGACTACTTTTGGGGATTTATTTTCTGGTGACAATGTTGACACTATGATTAAAACACTTCTTCAGTTATGCGTATATATTTATGTCATTGAGGTCTATTTAGCTTGACCTCTATATCTCAGGTGCTGTGGAATGTTACAAAAATATCTCCTAATATCCTATTCTATGACTAGCTATAACAAGACTTACTATAATTACGAAATTTCAAACCGTGACAAGAATTACCTACTTTTGAAAATAAGTCAACACCCTGTTTTGTGTCCTTTTTTTCTGCTTCTCAAGTGTTTTCTTAAGTATTTCGTGTTTTATATAATCCGAACATCCCACAAAAGTAAATTTGAATATCAAATAATGCATATATTTCAACACAAAACAGCAAAAATTGCTGTGCACAGATAAGAAGCGATGGTGACACTGATTTTGTATTTTTCGCAAATTTAAAGCACTGGAACCTTTACACCTGAAAAAATTGACGTTTGTAAATTGGCGTTTGTTTTTTATAAAAGGATTTAACCCCCATTAATGATCTTCAATTTGACGCATGACAGAAAATTAGAGAACAACATTTAGAAAAGTTATAACATTTTGCTAAAGCAGAACAAAGTAATGTTCAGTTAAAGCCACACAACATAAGTACAAAATCGTTATTTAGGGGTTCTTGTCCTCAGAGCAATAGATTTTGCATTCATGAATAGGACTACCGCATCTAATTACCTATAATTTAGTATATGTTGGAAAGTTATATAATAACTTTTGAAAAAGTTACAAGATATCATCTGCCTCCACTTTTCAGCTTTTAATGTAATAATTTAAAGTAAAATCCCAATCAATTACCTACAATTTGGCCTAAGGGAACAGGATTTAAACAGTTTTTGTAAAAGTTATAAACATTTTTCTGTTGTAAAGACATATAATTTGTACCGCAATACTCCAATAACGAGTAAAGAAAATTACTGTGATTTAGGGGTTGTATGCCACAAAGAAAATTTCTCAGCTTAAATAAGTAAATACTACGATTAATTACCTACGAATTTGTCATATGAAGTAAACATTTTTTTTCCATTTCCTATACATGTAATTTTTCTAAAAGTTATAACATTTTTTTTGTAGCGTTTTCGTAGTATAAAACTCTATTTTTTTTAATATTTTACGGTGGGGTACTCTATCTTCAACCAAAATATAATTTTCTTACTAGTTATTTTATCCATAACAAAAACAAAAGTTCGATTGTTTCTGACATACTCAAATTGTAGACAAAAGGTGCCTATATAATGTCAAAACGCTTTTTTGATGGGATCGCAAATAAAAAAGTTATGATCATAATTGAAAAATTACATTTTTTGGTTTTTGCAAAATAGCTTGGGAACCATTTGAAATTCAACTGTTTTCTAAACAGATTATAAAAGAGCACATAAATATCCACTAGTTTGTCAATTTAACCCACTTTCTATCTCTAATAATAAGATAATCCATACAATCCAACGTCCCTTGTCATTTTTTACTGGAGACACATTTATTATGGGGGTATATACAAAACGCCAAAATAAAATGAAAATTTAAAATTACTTAGGGAACGTGTGAACAGCATAGGCAGAAACTTACTCTAAAATCAGTTCAAAATAGGCGAAAATAACTAAAATGGGCAATGTTTTGAAGATGCTTACAACAAAACAGCAAAAGCAAAATTCTTAGAAACCAACTCCGTGGCCAATAATAGCGAGTAACTGTATAATATTCGTTTTATAGTTCTGAATATGGTCATACGGCCGTTCGAGTTCGGAGTCACTCTAGGTTCTGCATATTGTAAATTACTTTCCCAAGGCATTACAGATAAAGTAAGTGAAGATACAGTACCGCAGCATCTAGCGGTTACTCATATAACGAAGCAGATGTAAAATCAAACGTGGGAAACATCGCTAAAAGCTAAGATGTTATAAATTTTCTCTGACTTAATCGTAGGATTATTATATTATTATATTACTCTGCAAGATTATGTCCATTAAAGTCATTACGTTATATTAAAGACAATAAATTAATATTTATAATAATAATGATATTTATTTAGTTAAAAGAAACTAATAATCACAATAAATTTGGTTTCCTAAGTAATAAACTTATCAACTACTTAAAATTAGCCAATACATGAACCCGACATGATGTTTTAAAAAGACTTAGCGAACTACTGTTTTTTATATCACTTGGCAGGGTATTAAACATCTTCTGTGCTTTATAATAAAATGAATTTTGTGTGCTGCTTTTTGTATATTTTGGTAATCTGAAGTGGTCCTTTTGCCGAGTATTGTATTCATGCTGCTGACTATTGTATGTTAAATAATTACTCATATAATTTGGGAGTTTATTATTTATGCATTTATATACCAACGTGAGTGCCTGATATACCGTTCCTTGTTTAACATTCAAAAAATTTTATTTACTCAGCATGGACTCGACACTGGTTAACCTGGAGCTTTGTAATAAAATTCTGATTGCTCGGTTTTGTTGTACTTGAATCTTTTTAATGTCTTTGTCTGTACAGAAAAATATTATACTGCTGCAATAATAAAAATATGGTTCTATAATCATATGGTACAAAGATATTCTAGCTTTTAATGTAAGTTTATTAGATATTCTTCCTAAGTAGCTAATCTTTCGACTCACCTTTTTAACTATATATTCCATATTACTCGTAAATTTCTAACTATTATCTAAAATGACACCTAGATATTTAAATTCGACCACTATCTCAACAACTGTGTTATCGATAACTATGTCTGGTGTAGGGTTTACCGAATTTCTATTTCCCAATACCATAGCTTTTGTTTTCAATACATTCAAACATAATTTATTTTCTTTATACCAATTTGATATCGATACTAGTTCGGAGTTTAATGTCGCGATTACATCAGGTACGTTATATCCTGCAATTGATATTAGTGTATCGTCTGCAAATAGGTGCATATCACAAGCTTTAACTTGTGAAGCAACATCGTTTATGTACAAATTAAATAAAACTGGTCCAAGAACAGAACCTTGTGGTACCCCTAAGCTGTTTATTAATTCACTTGACTCATTTTCTCCAATCCTTTATTATATAATAATCCTTTATTATATTACATCAAAACTAAACTCGTTTGTTACTAACACTAAGCAACTGTAGTGGTTATATCTCTCTCTTCAAATTGTTTACTCAAGAACTCCTCAGACTAAACCAGACGGTGTGAGTTTCTATCAACATCATCGGTCAGAATTTCTTAAACAAACACCACCGAGAATATAATTTACACTTCTTATCGGTTTCATCGTGCAGTGTGTAAAGTCTAGATTCGAATAATGCAGCTTGACAATTTCGTGCAATCATTTCCTGCTTCTTATAGCCACTGTGTGCACCTGTATTACCGCTTCAGCTGCTTCAAATTAATTATAATTATATCGTAATGGTGAGGGCACGTGCAACACATAAACACGTCAGTATTATGGACATATAAGAAGCTTGGATTGTCTGTAAATATTTTCCGGAATACTGCTGTTGTGTGCGTGTGGAAACATGTGAGGAAGTACTATCGTGGCCATATATTATGTCCCTTCTTTTGACGTCGATTTTCTCGCAGAACCAGAGGCGAAAAAATTTGAAAAAATTATGTTGCTGTCCTTGATTAATATGCTACAACTCATAAAAATTAGAAAGCTGTATATGTTGGCGTTTTCCCGATTTTCCCAAATTAAGAAGAATTGGCGCTGTCATAGGTTTAAAGTTTATTACATAATCATTGTTTAGCTTGCATTTTTCACTGTGCTGAAACTCCGCGTGAATTCCGACGCTCTACGGTCTTTGGGGTGCTGCGGGGAAGGGAGGCGTTAGCGGTGCTGTCATGTCGGAGAGAACCGACACAGCTGAGAGAACCGGAGCAGCTTATTATCAATACACAAAAAGAACGATAACTTGTCAAGGTAGTAATTTTAACTAACAATTAAATTCTTAATTTTTGCATAATTTTGATTATAATATGTGACCCGGTACGAGAGAAATCTCTTCTATCGATTGGCGTTTATGTTTTCTTCAGTTTTATACAATAAGGTTGTAAACAAGATTTTGATGGAAGCGGATACATCTAATAATATGGTGTTAGCAGATTTCCCGATTAGTGGTGAATACTAAATTAAGTTTGCTTGATAAACCCAAAAAATATTTAAAAAGTGTGCCTATTATAACAGTTTCAACAGGTTATTTATTAATAATATTTAAATACATGCACAAACAATATAAAATAAATACAACTCTTGATATATTACATATATTACAAACGTCAGCTCTGAGCGCATAAAACTTAGAAATATCAAAAACCTTTTACAAATTTAGCATCGTAAATTTGTAGACACATAGATTATGTTGCAGATCGTTCATTAATTTTCAAGGATAATCCCGAAACCCGATTTAAATCGCCAAAAATTTCCATGGGACTTCCAAATGCCTGTTCGTGGTTCTGTTATCTTATTGACTCATTTTGCCATTACTTTTTAATTCGGTAATCTGTCGCCGGATATCCAAATTTCTTTGGCGAGGCATAATCGCCGTGTCGTTATATGTATTGTGTTCGTAAACACTGTTCTCCTAGTAACTAATGCACGTGCGATCCGCCACTACTTGCAGCGTCGCTGTCGATCCCTTCCCCCGGTCGCCCGAAAGACCGAAGAGCGCCGCGTCAATTGCAGCAATCATGAGATTCTTCAACTCGATCCTTTGTAGGGAAAATGCAAGATAAACAATGATTATGTAATAAGCTTTAAACCTATGAATTAGTGGGTAGCCTATAGTCTATATTTCATTATTCTAGCTCTTCTAATTAGATATAACAACGGGTTGATATTTCTTATCAACAAACGATCAAATCGGTAATCTTATTTTATTCGAAATCTGTATTTTGTACTTTGCCGCAGTAGAGCGACAACGTTCCATAGCGCTTCTCCAACCTCTGATGAAATCAGCTGTTTTCGAGTGTGACAGCACAAAAAAATATTTACCTACTTTTCGTTCGTTATAAACTCATAACGAAATGGAATTTCTAAATAAATTGTTTTGATGATTGTTTTTCTTTGTTCTAGGTAAGTGTTTTTGTCTACTAAGTTCCAGATATGTAAGTACTCATGTATTTCTTTCTACGACACAACAAAACTTACAATGAACGTTTTTGTGGTACAGAACAATTTTTGGAAAAAAAACATACTTTGAAATAACTTTTCTCACTCATTGAAAATCGTATCTCTCTTTCCGCTCAGCTTCTGGTTTACTTGTTTACTGATAGATTCATATGATTCAAATTTTAATAACCAGAAGGAATAAAAGCACACCCCAGCTTCACACTAGAACAAAAAATCACCAGATATGTCAAATTTATATTATTTTGAGGTCACACGTACAAAATTTCACTAAAAAAATTACATTATTTGATAATTTTTCTTTTTTAAATTTGTCCTTCAAACTCGATCATTTGTTTGTTAAAGACTTGGGCCTTAAGATTTGCAATTCTCATTCAAATATCAAACTGGTTTTTCTCTTAAATTAAACAAAATTTTGACATTTTATTTGTAAAATTAGTATCAGTAACGCTTATTCTTTCACCCATGTTGATTCTACACAAGACATTCACGTTGTTTACCATCTATTTTCCCCATGTTTCGTCATCCAAAACTTTATCTCGCAAGAAATTTCGATTACACAGAGTGTTTGCCCAAGCTAACGAATATTTACGAGAGGAACAGCGAGATATGTCACCGTTATATGCGATCCCGTACACCATCGTTCGTTCGGTGCGCTGTTCGTACGCGAAGTCCCCGGTATGGCGTTTGCAATTTCGTTGTTTATATTCGTTTTGCCGTAATGGAACAGCCATCAAAACAAGGACGAAATTACCTACAACGTACCCGAGAGCATATATCCATACAGCGACATCATCCTCGTTGCTTGACGATGGTGCTCTTCTCAGTTAACTGTAAAATAAATTCTTCTCCTGGACATGCTTTAAGCCTCTGGTATAGGTGTATAAGTGAGCGCGTATTAAAATCTGATGGTACGAAAATTAAACAGCTGATATTGTAAATGGTCCATTCGATGCTGGAAGTATGATTAAATCTGCTGAAATTGCTGTGTGTAAATGTTAATTTGTCTTGATTGTGTATTAAATATGACATTTAAGACTTATTTCCCCATAAAGTAAAGGTAAATTAAAGGAAATACTTTATTTAACATATCTTCCCTGAGACCATTGTATATGTGACTGACCCGGTAAGAGAATGACCGTTTATACAGCTCAGCGCGATGGGCAGGTGGAGCAAACAAACCCTTGAATCTTAAATTAAGGTTATGGACATCCGTTCTACAGCGTATCTTCCGCATGAGGTATTGTGGGATCCTCTTGGTTAGCAACTTATGATATAATATTGCTGCATGCAACACCCTAGTGTTATCCATGTTCAACCACCCCAAATCGCCCAGCCCATTCGATACATGATCATACTTCCTCAAACAAAAAACAAGCAGAACGTTTTTTGTACCTTGGTCAAAAATGATCAGGGGACCCAAAAAGACCTATTTCCGCTAAAATCTCAAATTTTTCTTCGGCACGATTACAATACTTCATCATACTGCGTATGATAAAGTAAAAATACTAGGGCTTAACTTGGCATAACTTCTTCTGTCGACAAACATCTATAACTCAATTTCTAGGAACCTGGTCCCTTTTGTTAGCCAGGCAAACGTCTATAGGCACCCTGTTGTTGGAATTTATCTCCAATGGCAACTGAATACTAAGAAATGTTTAAATTCAGAAGACACCAACCACATAGGGGTATTGCAAACAAGTGCCAAACTGGTACCATACCATGAGGTCCATCTTTTTCAAAGAAGGATGTTATAAATTTGTCAATTGTTACTCGAAACGGTTTATTCACGGCGTTCAATACATAGACAATGACACCGTACTTAGAATAGATGCCGATGGAAACCCTACTGGGCATTCTCACTGCTAGGACCTCCTAAGTACTTCATTCTTCAACTTGAAGTCAATAGAAATAAAGGAGAAGCCGTTCTAGTTGAGTATTATTGTTTGCTGAAAGAACAGGTCAAAGAAAGATCGTTAGGAAAAAATCTAATGTGGCCAGACACATGACTTTATTATACTATATATAAAATTAATAGGTTAGCTGCATGAGATACTATTTTGTCGAGATCGAACGCGTCTGCATTAGAATAAAACTAGTTAGCCAGGATTTGACAGATATTTCAGATTTCTTGCCCTATTTTATAGCCCGTCAAATGAGAAGATGTACCGCCGATACATCTTCTCATTTGACGGGCTATAATTTGGCAACCAATCTGATAAATCTGTCATCAGATCATTTCCGACTGGTTTATTTCAATTTATGCAAGCTTTTTATGCGATTTCTCTATTATGCAATTGTCACACCCGTCACACCCTCGATTTTCTCCGATTTTTTTGTAGATAGCCGACAGCATAGCAGGCCGGGACAAGTGCAATTTGAATCGAAAAACAACAAAAGAGCACAAATCACGACCTAGTCTGCTGTGGCAATAAAACAAATCCAAATAACAAACATTTTCACGTAATTTCACGAAGGATTTTCAACTGTTAAAGATGACGTACCCATCTAGATAGATCCTGGATTTGAAATCGAGCTGTTTTTTTTTCTATTCACTCGGCCTGGAGGGTGCTATTCAAATAAGGGCTATCGAAAAAACACGAACTATCCATTATTGGCTCTCTCAGTTGTTTATACAGCGTCGAATAAAAAGAGTTAAGAGGAATTTATTCAAGACCTAAAAGGAATCCATTCCTTTGATGTTTACGGTGGTTTGAATCTAATTAAATATGATGGCACCTCAGAGGGGTTGCATATATTTTAATAACGGAATAACAACCCCAAGGTGGCGTTTCATCCTTATTTCTCGGTACAGCTTCAAGTCCTTAAACCTTGAGTTCATAAAGTTATTTTGTAGCTCCTCCGAGTAAACTTAAATGCTGCAAGATTACAAGGAATTGTGACAAGACTGTTCGCAACTTTGTCTCAAAAGTAAGAGTAATCTAAGAGATATTCCCACTTGGGCCTTATTAAGTTCTTTCACGAGATGCTCCCAGGGATATTATAAACAAATTATAAAAGATTTAGTAAGATTAGAAATGATAGAAAAGAAAAATCGCTATCTGGGGTTCCGCATGGTTCCACACTGGGACCACTGGTGTTTAACATAACTAATTTAAATCTAAACTAAATATAAAAATTAAACGCTTCAGGTTGCATATGCAAATCTAGCTGTACAGCGACAGAATATACAATTACCAGCAATTAGAGCAGTTTAACTTTAATCTCTAGATCTAACAATTCGTTTCACGCTTTGCTTAACTTTTTCTCTATCTCTCTCTGGTTCTTCTCTTCTTCGCTAAACTGGTAAAAATTCAATTTGCATACATAACCTCAACCGCTAGAGCGAAAAATTATAAGAGCACCAACCTGTTTCACTGTTTAACCCCGTTGAGAAACTTTTAGTTTTTAGTTATACGACATCGCAGCGACGGAATAATAACTAAACTTGAATAAGCGCGGTTTAGATAAACAATGAGTTATTAAACGATTACAATTGCTAACTTGGCCTTCGACGAACAAAACTGTGTCATGCCCGGTCGGTTGATTCATTCCGTATGAGTAACATAATGGTAATTCGTTCAATTGGACTATTCGGCTGTTATTTGAACTAATTATAGAATAATAATTCATTACATACGTATGTTGTATTGGAAATGGTTTCTCAATAATTGTGTGAAACGTTTGTCGTAATGTTGAGACATACTTCATGATACAATCAAGTTTATTTTATAGTTAAAGATATTATTTTGTATTTAATACAATCCCTAGTTAGTTTATATATAGAATACCTAGCTATTTTATAGAATACCTACTTTTTCAAAGAATTACTAGATATTTTATAGAATTACTATTATTTAGACGAATATCTACTACTTTCATAAAACATCTAGTTATTTTATACAATCCCTAGTTAATTTATAGAATGCCTAGTTAATTTATAGAATACCTAGTTATTTCATAGAGTTACTAGTTATTTCATAAAATCGCTAGGTATTTCATAGAATTACTAGTTAATTCATAGAATTACCAGTTAATTCATAGAATATCGATCTGTGGATTCGATGTATCAATCATAGGCCGGGACTAGTGCAATATTAGTTTCAGCATACAACATTGACACGTGTCACGGTCTACGTTCAATACTCGTTGTTATCTTCAACCTAACCTAAAATTATGATAAGTAATCGTCAGATATGATACAAACGCAGACATACCTATTAATTTCTGGATGATTTTCGAACGAGATATGGAGAAATAAAACCGAAAAACAGTAGCTTCTCATTACATGGCTCATGGACATAGCGCTAGTGGAAAAGTGGCGGAGCAAATGGTGCAGTGACCATACCAGCTGATCGGACTTGACCTCTCGCGTGGTCTGTAGATTTAATATAGGTAGCTGCCTCGCTGAGAAGAGAGAAGTCCAGTTAACGGCATAATTTTAGACGCCTGGGCCTGAATCACTCTTACGGCATAGGCCGTTGAACGAGAACCTCGCGCAAACCGCGATTTCATAGCGACGAACCGAGTTGTGACCGTATTTGCGAGTCGCATATGGTCAAGACGGGCTTCGGAATCATCGGCAAGATGTCCTCCGATACGCGCACGCCGCCTAGATCGAAAGTGCGACAGCATCTGTCACTCGCGGTTTTACTTTTTTCTGCATTCTTGCGAAAGCCGAGATGGTCTGTTTTGCAACAGCCACCAGGTGTTGACGAGAGCAGTGTTTTGTTACGGTTAAAGTTCGAATTATCGATGTTTTGTAATGTTTTTTTGGAACGGGATGTAGATCAATTTTTAAGGGGCGTACATACTGAATGAGTGATTATAATATACGAAGAAGTCTAGTCAATCTTACTGTTTGCTGTTTCCTTTGTTTTCTACTGTTTTGGGTGGTATTTGTGGACTTATGTTGTTGGATACGATTTTATTAACTAAAATATTCATTTTTGGGTTACTTCCGGTTTTACCGGAAGTGGTGTAAAAAATGGTAAACGCTGTATTTTATAGCATCTTCGTTAATATTTAGGTCATTTTTGAGATATTGATTTTTTTTTCAATAAAAAATGACAGCTGCGAGATATCAATTATTTATACACCATTTGCTGTGGTCATTGGAAAAAAGTAGTTTGACAAAATTGTTGTGAATGTATTACATAATTATCGACACATCCGTAGACTTCTTCAAAAGTTATACAGGGTCTTCAAATTATAAGATCAAAGTTGATATCGAGAAAAGTACTAAAAGGCGTCTTTACTTTATCATAATAATAAATTAATAAATAAAATAATAAATTAAAGTAGAGGAAATTTTGTATAATTTATGTCTATGGCATTTTTTGATAAAATTAATAGTTCAGCTGCATGAGCAAATTCTATTTCACCGAGATCGCTCGTACTGCATTAAAACTAGTTAGCCAGGATTTGACAGATATTTTGATTCATTCAGTATTGTCAAAACATCAGCGTTTGGCACGGTTTGATACTGCTGTCTGTATAGTATGATAAAGTCTGCCTGGCCGCATCAGATTTTTTTTCAACTGTCTAAATTGCGTTGGAAAACAACTGAACAATTAGAAATAAATAAAATTTCATTGAACAAAGTTTTAAAGTCATATACTAAATGAGAAATAAATAGTTTTTGGGATTTACTTAAACAATGTTCTTATATTTTTAATTTTGTCTGTTACGTTTCGTCTTCAACACTATTCACTTTTATAATTTTATATATATTAAATTAGTCAGTAAGGTCTAAAGAATTAGTCTTTATTTTTTAAGTATAGGACAAAAAATTCACACAAAATTGATCTAAAAGCTTCATAAGCTTAAAAAATTCATTCATCTGATAAAAAAATGATAAAAAAGATCGTATTCAACCAAAAAGTCCAAAAATTTTCGATACCATATAACAATAATACCGTATAAGAATAAAATCGTTGCATTCAGAAAAACAGTCTTATATATTATTATATCATTATAAGAATTAACAGAATAAAAAAATCGACACGCAACCTTGATCTATATATAAATCTATAAGTTTGATAGATCCAAGTGCAATACAATTCGACCAAGGTTACCTAACGTAGATATTTCTCATGATTTGATATAATTCCACCGAAGCAATACTGCTATAAACCAGAAGATTTACTTTGCAAAATAGATTAGAAGCAGTTTAGAAGTTTGGTTTTTTAGAGACCACATGGTATCATGCATTTTATAAAACTTTAGCGGTTTAAATAAGTCAAGAGTTTGTTATTAATAATTGATATGCGTTTTCTAATAATGAAAAGTATCTATTACATAGCATAACTGTAAAAAATTCTGTACCGAAAATGTAGGTAACTGTATAATATGTACTCAAGAGTTTGCTATAACTCTATAACTCTCCTATAAAATTGTGTTTCGCGTCTTTGATTGTTTATTATTGGTAAATTATTGTGTGATAGACAATAAATTTAATGAAAAGTAATGCTTAAACTTTGTTTAATTATTGATGGAGCTTTAAAAAAAATAACCACGTTTGTGTAAAATGTCTTCAGACTCACCTCATCAGTTTTAACATCCAACCAGAAGATACAGTATCCACAAAACTCGGTACAGCAAGAACAAACTATCGTACAAGTTAAAAATTTTCAAAAGAATCACTCGAAAAACGTGTGTGCCTGTCACACCTTCACGTATACAACTCCAACGAAGAAATGAGACTGTCTTCTCACACTGCCGGCCAAAGTCTATATACCATCGGGTTCCAGAGTGCCCATGGCTCCGTGGTGGGGATGTGCGGCCCATTTGTTGTTGTTATTATACCTATTGGTTTGTGAATAGGGAGGCCCAAAGAGATCTGCTGTGGTGATTCATAGTACTTTTGAAAAGGGCCAGCTGCAAAGTGTGGACACCCTTCTCACTTTGTTACTCCATCTCCCTCTCTTTGGTGGAACGAATTGCTTGTAGGACCCTGAGGTGGCGAAAATATTTCTTCTTGGAATCGAGGACGGTAATGCTTCTACCTAACCCGAGGGTAGTTGATACATTTTGGGGATGCTGGAGTTGGTTTGTGGGTAGTTAAGTTTGTGAGTTGGTCGATATTTTAAAATTTTATATTTTCGTTTGGTTTAAGATGGGTTCTGTGGCTTATTTTTGAGATTTAGTTCTTTCTTTTTAAATTGGGAATTTGTAATATTATTTCTACTGTTTCATTATGTCTTGAAATTATTGATTTATTGGTCGATACTGCATTTATCTATTCTTTTACAGATATTGTTCTAAAAATGTTGTAACTAAAATAACTAAAACCATAGCTAGATGCTGGAATAATTCTATTCTGTAAAGATGAATGCAGTAATACTCTGAACTGCGTCCACTATCCTCTGCTTCAACGCATCAATATTTTACAGCCTATTGGTGTAAACCTTGGACTTTAGGTGTCCCCAAATAGAAAAATCAAATATTTATAATAAATTGGTATGTATGTGGGAAAATATTCTTAATTTGAAGTTCTGAAGTTTTTATTAATTGCTTATAACAAAAAAAATTATGAAACTTAAAAAAATTATTCCAATAAAAGATGTTTAGAATTAGTCTTAGAATTATAAATGTAAAAATATACAGCAAAAAGCAACTCCATTACTTTTTGTGTAAAAACAATAAAAAAACGATTTTTTTGTTTCAAGTTTCAGTATACAGACTAAAAAAATCACCCTATATTTTCCTATTAACTATGACACTAAACATAACTAAATTTCCTTTCAACTGCTATAAATAATATCATAAGGCCAACCAGAGGTATTCGACTGGTTACCAGGACCATCAACTTCCATGTACTAAACATTTATATTTAGTTTCAGTTGCCAATGTTCATCAAACTAACACAACCACAACCATAATTGCACCTATCACCACACCAGACAAAATAATTACTTTCAACAAGTACCCAGTCATGTTAACTCTCCCAAAATAAACACCCTAACGCATCTTCACCCTTTCCACTCGCTACCAATTACCCCCATAACATACAGACGATAATACGTTGACTAACAAATA
The DNA here is from genome assembly GCA_964023965.1 of Melinopterus prodromus. Taxonomy (NCBI): domain Eukaryota; kingdom Metazoa; phylum Arthropoda; class Insecta; order Coleoptera; family Scarabaeidae; genus Melinopterus; species Melinopterus prodromus. The sequence continues at coordinate 4,422,507 of OZ030396.1, forward strand.
TAATATTCAAACGACTTAATGTGGAAGTAATCGAAAGTTCATTGTTATTCTAATGACGGCCTGCCAGTAATCAAATAAAAGCACGTCACGTGACGCCGCGGGGGGTGTTTATTGTGCTCGCAACCCCTACGACGGGGGTGTGTTATAGAGGGTGGCTACACACCCCCCTCAGGAAATTGCTATTTTGATTTCAACGCACGCGTTTTGGTATTCGATTATTATAAACGGATTATTGTTGAATTTAACTGGAAAAGTACTAGAGCTTCTGGTTTTGTACCCCTGGGGGGTTTCGCGGGGGGGAGGGGTTGGAAAATAATTATGATTTTGTGATTGGGTTTTGTTGAATTTTTGATGGGGTATATGACAAACACTAACAGGAGACCACCATAGATTTTGATTAATTCAACAGTAATTATGTTTACCCTATATATTAAGATTTATGATGTTAATTGATTATTTATTCTTATTTTTTAGGGGGTTATTTTCTAAAATTTCGAAATCCTAGGCTATTATCTTCGACAATAGTACCGATTTTTCGATTATTTCAGTACACTAAACGCATAGAATATAACAATGAGTATTCAGCTGTTTCTACAATGGTTCATATGCGATTCTTCAGGATGTTCAAACGAGAATAGTTATTGGATACAATAGACAGTTTAAAAAGGACCTGGGCCTCTACCTTTGAAACTTGCTCGAGATGCTAAAGGTATAAACTATATCCAGAGAGATGACCTAAATTTTCAAATCCCACAAAAACTTCTCATAATAGATGCGAGAGGTTGCCTTACCTGGATATCTAATCCCTTGCCGTATATTTGCCTTGAGGTACAAACTTGGAGACCTAAAGGTTGCTTAAATAAACTCTCATTTAAAAAAAATATATAATAAAATTAATTGATGGTTTAGTTTAGTTAGTTACGTGACATTTCTATTTATTTTATGTTTTTCTATTTCTAATTGTTCTAAGAGGTCCAAAAAAAGTAAAGTGGCAAGCGAGCAAAGCCGCATACACAGCTAGTATAAATAATGTGACCTCTTTGGAGAGCTCTATATTGGACAATTCCCCGATAATACACGGTCACTAACACCGTCACATTTTATTTTATTACCACTTAGCGGGTGGTCTACAAAACCCTCCCTTTCTACACTATACAATACAATAAAGGAGCAACTAATAAAACACAGTTTACGATCCATATGCCTTCCAGGTATTTACTGTTCATTTACGCTATTTATTGGTTCCTTTCGTGTAGCTACGTCAATCGAAAAAACTATGCCTTTTAAAAATAATAAAATTTAAAAATTAGTTAAGATGGTTAATTTTGTGGGAAGGTGACTCTTGAGAAGACCTTCATTCCGAGAATCAACCAGAAAATGCTGCGCGTTACGCCCTTCGTGTGTAAAAGTTGAATTTGCCCAGTGGGTGGTGCTTGATGTGGCCGTTAGTGCTCGTAACTACAGCGTCCGCCACCGGTGTATTTACCTGCAAATTGCCGGTCCGTTTTTCCGTGAAATATCCGTAATTATCGTGTACTTCTATATAGGTCATCGTTGAATAAACTCCAGCGCCAACCACAGAACAAATTTTATTTTATTTTGACGCTGAACAAATTGAAAAAAAACCTGGTGCAGTTTTGAGTGTTTAAATATTCGCTATCCTGGCTTTTAATTATACACAATATTGCGGTCTTTATACTGGGTGATCTTCTCTATAGTGCTGTGACCATATAGAAAATCTGATGTGGCCAGGCAGACGACTTTATCATACAATATATAAAATTAATAGTTTAGCTGCATGAGATTCTATCGAGATCGATCGTGTTTGCATTAAAATAAAACGAATTAGCCAGGATTTGACAGATATTGACAGTAGGTATTGTCAAAAAATCAGCCTTTGACAATACCTACTGTCATTAGAATAAAAATATCTGGCAAATCCTATATTAATGCAGACATGATCTCGATCAAATAGAATTTACTTCTACAGCTAAACTATTAATTTTACCAAAAAATGTCATAGACAGAAATTATACAAAATTTCCTCTACTTTAATTTATTATTTAACTATTTTGACGGAATTACAGAAATGGCGGCTCATTTGCAAAATCCTTGAAAAATGCATAACAATATTGCTATCCGCAATCCGCACTTGAAATACACATTGACTTTGTAAACACCATGGAAACACCAAGCTGTTTCAATATTGTTTCACATAGCGTACGTGCGCGCGTGTTTCTCCTCCTCATCACATTCTCCATGCATTTGCGTGTTGAATTGACGTTTCGCAACCGCTGACGTTCTGAATACTGTCAAAAGTTTCAAAATTTCCTGGCTACCTACTATTAATGTAGACACGATTTCGATCAAATAGAATTTGCTCCTGCGGCTAAACTATTAATTTTACCAAAAAATGTTATAGACATAAATTATACAAAATTTCATCATACTGCGTATGATAAAGTAAAAAAATAACAACATATATGTACTATCATCATGATCAAGTAAAGGTAGTTCAGTAAAATGTGTAAAAGTCAGAGCAGTTAACTAAAGTCTTACAGCTTCTTGTTTAACACAAAGTACATATAGGACATCAGCGGGTAACCTATTAACAAACGAAGAAAAAAACTATATCAATTTAACACATCTCGCTGTTACGTCACATGAGCAACAAGTCACAACCTGCATGTATATTAAAAGGTTTGTACATATCTTGATTTTCTTACACACACACACACACACACACTGAACAAGTAAACGGATAACAATTGAAAGAGGCAAGGAGCACCTGGTGTTTGGAACACCTGCCCTTATAACAGGCCCTCCTTCTTTAAAAAATGTAATCCAACACCGTTAGCACTGATAATTTTCTATTGCTAAAGATGTGTATATACTCGAATACAACTAGCTATGAATTCAATCACTTCGAACGACATTTTAGATTAAGTAATACGATACAGTAGTGCAGGTAAAGAACGAAAAAATGATACCTTATTGTCATACAAGATAATAACGAACAGTTACTGTGGTAACGGTTTAGTGTATCGCGTTATTTATTTTGAGTTCTAGGCGTTTGAGTATAGTTTGTTGTCTAATGCATCATTGAAGTCTCCTGAATAAAATAGTAATTTTGTTAATTCTTTAGTATTTTCTGATTATTTAGAATATTTTAAGACGTTCTAACCCTATTTATATGAGAAGTTGCTTGGTTTCTGAGTTATGGACATAATTGCATTGAATATTAATTTTAAAGATTATTAATCTCGTCTTTCCATAACTCATTTTTACATCTTCTAATCCTTTTAAAAGGCATCGGAACAAATATTTTATAACTCTCGTGACAGCTGTCTGTAAACCTCGTGTAGTAATTTGGATGCACCTTGCCACCAAAAAATTTATGGTAGAGATGGTAGGCCATGATATGGGGCATCAGGTGTTCACTCCACATGAAGAAATGTACATGCATCAATCAAAAGTAATTCAGTAGTCCTTAATTAGATGGGTTTTAGTTTTCAAGCGGTGGATCCCATTTCATTTTTGATTAGTCTGTGTGCCCACTGCTGGTTTAAATTTAAAATGGACCAGCTTCCAGAATTAAAATTTTCAAACTAACAAACAATGCGGGTACGTTGTTCGTTAATTAAAAGAAATCAGTGTTTGTTTTAATGGATGTTTTCGGAAATGCATAGGTAAATGATGGAAAAAGTGATAGCTGGTTAAAAAGGTGATTGATCATTTTTGAGATGATCTATTTTCAAACAGAATATTGTTAAGCACTACGAAATAATATAGTTTATGTCTCTGTCTGTTTGTTGTGTTTACCACAGAACAGTAGAGCGGGTTGATAAAGTAGTTGGGATACAAATTATTATTATACACGTTTATGGATCAGATACATTGGGTAATTAATTCTAAAAAGTACAGCCCTCTATCTATTTTAGTTTGTTCAGGAGGATTTTTGAAACTTAGATTTTACGTTGTTTATCGGTGGTTTAATGCTATTACTTCGCTTCATGTGCGATTACGAGCACAGTAGTTGGGATACAAATTATTATTATACACGTTTATGGGTCAGATACATTGGGTAATTAATTCTAATAAGTACAGCCCTCTATCTATTTTAGTTTGTTCAGGAGGATTTTTGAAACTTAGATTTTACGTTGTTTATCGGTGGTTTAATGCTATTATTTCGCTTCATGTGCGATTACGAGCACAGTAGTTGGGATACAAATTATTATTATACACGTTTATGGATCAGATACATTGGGTAATTAATTCTAAAAAGTACAGCCCTCTAGCTATTTTAGTTTGTTCAGGAGGATTTTTGAAACTTAGATTTTACGTTGTTTATCGGTGGTTGAATGTTATTATTTCGCTTCATGTGCGATTACGAGGAAAGTAGTTGGGATACAAATTATTATTATACACGTTTATGGGTCAGATACATTGGGTAATTAATTCTAAAAAGTACAGCCCTCTATCTATTTTAGTTTGTTCAGGAGGATTTTTGAAACTTAGATTTTACGTTGTTTATCGGTGGTTTAATGCTATTATTTCGCTTCATGTGCGATTACGAGCACTGTAGTTGGGGTACAAATTATTATTATACATTGGTAAAGGTCCATAATGCAAAAATTATTTGATAAGGAAAGGAGTTAATTAAACCTCTTAATTTTGCACATATAAATAAATTTACTCCGAAGTAAATTTATTTATATGTGCAAAATTAAGAGGTTTAATTAACTCCTTTCCTTATTATTATACACGTTTATGGGTCAGATACATTGGGTAATTAATTCTAAAAACTACAGCCCTCTATCTATTTTAGTTTGTTCAGGAGGAGTTTTGAAACTTAGATTTTACGTTGTTTATCGGTGGTTGAATGTTATTATTTCGCTTCATGTGCGATTACGAGGAAAGTAGTTGGGATACAAATTATTATTATACACGTTTATGGGTCAGATACATTGGGTAATTAATTCTAAAAAGTACAGCCCTCTATCTATTTTAGTTTGTTCAGGAGGATTTTTGAAACTTAGATTTTACGTTGTTTATCGGTGGTCTAATGCTATTATTTCGCTTCATGTTCGATTACGAGCAAAGTAGTTGGGATACAAATTATTATTATACACGTTTATGGGTCAGATACATTGGGTAACTAATTCTAAAAAGTACAGCCCTCTATCTATTTTAGTTTGTTCAGGAGGATTTTTGAAACTTAGATTTTACGTTGTTTATCGGTGGTTTAATGCTATTATTTCGCTTTATGTGCGATTACGAGCACAATAGTTGGAATACAAATTATTATTATACACGTTTATGGGTCAGATACATTGGGTAATTAATTCTAAAAAGTACAGCCCTCTATCTATTTTAGTTTGTTCAGCAGGATTTTTGAAACTTAGATTTTACGTTGTTTATCGGTGGTTTAATGCTATTATTTCGCTTCATGTGCGATTACGAGCACAGTAGTTGGGATACAAATTATTATTATACACGTTTATGGGTCAGATACATTGGGTAATTAATTCTAAAAAGTACAGCCCTCTATCTATTTTAGTTTGTTTAGGAGGATTTTTGAAACTTAGATTTTACGTTGTTTATCGGTGGTTTAATGCTATTATTTCGCTTTATGTGCGATTACGAGCACAATAGTTGGAATACAAATTATTATTATACACGTTTATGGGTCAGATACATTGGGTAATTAATTCTAAAAAGTACAGCCCTCTATCTATTTTAGTTTGTTCAGCAGGATTTTTGAAACTTAGATTTTACGTTGTTTATCGGTGGTTTAATGCTATTATTTCGCTTCATGTGCGATTACGAGCACAGTAGTTGGGATACAAATTATTATTATACACGTTTATGGGTCAGATACATTGGGTAATTAATTCTAGAAAGTGCAGCCCTCTATCTATTTTAGTTTGTTCAGGAGGATTTTTGAAACTTAGATTTTACGTTGTTTATCGGTGGTTTAATGCTATTATTTCGCTTCATGTGTGATTACGAGCACAGTAGTTGGGATACAAATTATTATTATACACGTTTATGGGTCAGATACATTGGGTAATTAATTCTAAAAAGTACAGCCCTCTAACTATTTTAGTTTGTTCAGGAGGATTTTTGAAACTTAGATTTTACGTTGTTTATTGGTGGTTTAATGCTATTATTTCGCTTCATGTGCGATTACGAGCAAAGTAGTTGGGATACAAATTATTATTATACACGTTTATGGATCAGATACATTGGGTAATTAATTCTAAAAAGTAGAGCCCTCTATCTATTTTAGTGTGTTCAGGAGGATTTTTGAAACTTAGATTTTACGTTGTTTATCGGTGGTTTAATGCTATTATTTCGCTTCATGTGCGATTACGAGCACAGTAGTTGGGATACAAATTATTCTTATACACGTTTATGGGTCAGATACATTGGGTAATTAATTCTAATAAGTACAGCCCTCTATCTATTTTAGTTTGTTCAGGAGGATTTTTGAAACTTAGATTTTACGTTGTTTATCGGTGGTTTAATGCTATTATTTCGCTTCATGTGCGATTACGAGCACAGTAGTTGGGATACAAATTATTATTATACACGTTTATGGATCAGATACATTGGGTAATTAATTCTAGAAAGTACAGCCCTCTATCTATTTTAGTTTGTTCAGGAGGATTTTTGAAACTTAGATTTTACGTTGTTTATCGGTGGTCTAATGCTATTATTTCGCTTCATGTTCGATTACGAGCAAAGTAGTTGGGATACAAATTATTATTATACACGTTTATGGGTCAGATACATTGGGTAATTAATTCTAAAAAGTACAGCCCTCTATCTATTTTAGTTTGTTCAGGAGGATTTTTGAAACTTAGATTTTACGTTGTTTATCGGTGGTTTAATGCTATTATTTCGCTTTATGTGCGATTACGAGCACAATAGTTGGAATACAAATTATTATTATACACGTTTATGGGTCAGATACATTGGGTAATTAATTCTAAAAAGTACAGCCCTCTATCTATTTTAGTTTGTTCAGCAGGATTTTTGAAACTTAGATTTTACGTTGTTTATCGGTGGTTTAATGCTATTATTTCGCTTCATGTGCGATTACGAGCACAGTAGTTGGGATACAAATTATTATTATACACGTTTATGGGTCAGATACATTGGGTAATTAATTCTAAAAAGTACAGCCCTCTATCTATTTTAGTTTGTTTAGGAGGATTTTTGAAACTTAGATTTTACGTTGTTTATCGGTGGTTTAATGCTATTATTTCGCTTTATGTGCGATTACGAGCACAATAGTTGGAATACAAATTATTATTATACACGTTTATGGGTCAGATACATTGGGTAATTAATTCTAAAAAGTACAGCCCTCTATCTATTTTAGTTTGTTCAGCAGGATTTTTGAAACTTAGATTTTACGTTGTTTATCGGTGGTTTAATGCTATTATTTCGCTTCATGTGCGATTACGAGCACAGTAGTTGGGATACAAATTATTATTATACACGTTTATGGGTCAGATACATTGGGTAATTAATTCTAGAAAGTGCAGCCCTCTATCTATTTTAGTTTGTTCAGGAGGATTTTTGAAACTTAGATTTTACGTTGTTTATCGGTGGTTTAATGCTATTATTTCGCTTCATGTGTGATTACGAGCACAGTAGTTGGGATACAAATTATTATTATACACGTTTATGGGTCAGATACATTGGGTAATTAATTCTAAAAAGTACAGCCCTCTAACTATTTTAGTTTGTTCAGGAGGATTTTTGAAACTTAGATTTTACGTTGTTTATTGGTGGTTTAATGCTATTATTTCGCTTCATGTGCGATTACGAGCAAAGTAGTTGGGATACAAATTATTATTATACACGTTTATGGATCAGATACATTGGGTAATTAATTCTAAAAAGTAGAGCCCTCTATCTATTTTAGTGTGTTCAGGAGGATTTTTGAAACTTAGATTTTACGTTGTTTATCGGTGGTTTAATGCTATTATTTCGCTTCATGTGCGATTACGAGCACAGTAGTTGGGATACAAATTATTCTTATACACGTTTATGGGTCAGATACATTGGGTAATTAATTCTAATAAGTACAGCCCTCTATCTATTTTAGTTTGTTCAGGAGGATTTTTGAAACTTAGATTTTACGTTGTTTATCGGTGGTTTAATGCTATTATTTCGCTTCATGTGCGATTACGAGCACAGTAGTTGGGATACAAATTATTATTATACACGTTTATGGATCAGATACATTGGGTAATTAATTCTAGAAAGTACAGCCCTCTATCTATTTTAGTTTGTTCAGGAGGATTTTTGAAACTTAGATTTTACGTTGTTTATCGGTGGTTTAATGCTATTATTTCGCTTCATGTGCGATTACGAGCACAGTAGTTGGGATACAAATTATTATTATACACGTTTATGGATCAGATACATTGGGTAATTAATTCTAAAAAGTACAGCCCTCTAGCTATTTTAGTTTGTTCAGGAGGATTTTTGAAACTTAGATTTTACGTTGTTTATCGGTGGTTGAATGTTATTATTTCGCTTCATGTGCGATTACGAGGAAAGTAGTTGGGATACAAATTATTATTATACACGTTTATGGGTCAGATACATTGGGTAATTAATTCTAAAAAGTACAGCCCTCTATCTATTTTAGTTTGTTCAGGAGGATTTTTGAAACTTAGATTTTACGTTGTTTATCGGTGGTTTAATGCTATTATTTCGCTTCATGTGCGATTACGAGCACTGTAGTTGGGGTACAAATTATTATTATACATTGGTAAAGGTCCATAATGCAAAAATTATTTGATAAGGAAAGGAGTTAATTAAACCTCTTAATTTTGCACATATAAATAAATTTACTCCGAAGTAAATTTATTTATATGTGCAAAATTAAGAGGTTTAATTAACTCCTTTCCTTATTATTATACACGTTTATGGGTCAGATACATTGGGTAATTAATTCTAAAAAGTACAGCCCTCTATCTATTTTAGTTTGTTCAGGAGGATTTTTGAAACTTAGATTTTACGTTGTTTATCGGTGGTTTAATGCTATTATTTCGCTTCATGTGCGATTACGAGCAAAGTAGTTGGGATACAAATTATTATTATACACGTTTATGGGTCAGATACATTGGGTAATTAATTCTAAAAAGTACAGCCCTCTATCTATTTTAGTTTGTTCAGGAGGATTTTTGAAACTTAGATTTTACGTTGTTTATCGGTGGTTGAATGTTATTATTTCGCTTCATGTGCGATTACGAGCAAAGTAGTTGGGATACAAATTATTATTATACACGTTTCTGGGTCAGATACATTGGGTAATTAATTCTAGAAAGTGCATCCCTCTATCTATTTTAGTTTGTTCAGGAGGATTTTTGAAACTTAGATTTTACGTTGTTTATCGGTGGTTTAATGCTATTATTTCGCTTCATGTGTGATTACGAGCACAGTAGTTGGGATACAAATTATTATTATACACGTTTATGGGTCAGATACATTGGGTAATTAATTCTAAAAAGTACAGCCCTCTAACTATTTTAGTTTGTTCAGGAGGATTTTTGAAACTTAGATTTTACGTTGTTTATTGGTGGTTTAATGCTATTATTTCGCTTCATGTGCGATTACGAGCAAAGTAGTTGGGATACAAATTATTATTATACACGTTTATGGATCAGATACATTGGGTAATTAATTCTAAAAAGTACAGCCCTCTATCTATTTTAGTTTGTTCAGGAGGATTTTTGAAACTTAGATTTTACGTTGTTTATCGGTGGTTTAATGCTATTATTTCGCTTCATGTGTGATTACGAGCACAGTAGTTGGGATACAAATTATTATTATACACGTTTATGGGTCAGATACATTGGGTAATTAATTCTAAAAAGTACAGCCCTCTAACTATTTTAGTTTGTTCAGGAGGATTTTTGAAACTTAGATTTTACGTTGTTTATTGGTGGTTTAATGCTATTATTTCGCTTCATGTGCGATTACGAGCAAAGTAGTTGGGATACAAATTATTATTATACACGTTTATGGATCAGATACATTGGGTAATTAATTCTAAAAAGTAGAGCCCTCTATCTATTTTAGTGTGTTCAGGAGGATTTTTGAAACTTAGATTTTACGTTGTTTATCGGTGGTTTAATGCTATTATTTCGCTTCATGTGCGATTACGAGCACAGTAGTTGGGATACAAATTATTCTTATACACGTTTATGGGTCAGATACATTGGGTAATTAATTCTAATAAGTACAGCCCTCTATCTATTTTAGTTTGTTCAGGAGGATTTTTGAAACTTAGATTTTACGTTGTTTATCGGTGGTTTAATGCTATTATTTCGCTTCATGTGCGATTACGAGCACAGTAGTTGGGATACAAATTATTATTATACACGTTTATGGATCAGATACATTGGGTAATTAATTCTAGAAAGTACAGCCCTCTATCTATTTTAGTTTGTTCAGGAGGATTTTTGAAACTTAGATTTTACGTTGTTTATCGGTGGTTTAATGCTATTATTTCGCTTCATGTGCGATTACGAGCAAAGTAGTTGGGATACAAATTATTATTATACACGTTTATGGGTCAGATACATTGGGTAATTAATTCTAAAAAGTACAGCCCTCTATCTATTTTAGTTTGTTCAGGAGGATTTTTGAAACTTAGATTTTACGTTGTTTATCGGTGGTTTAATGCTATTATTTCGCTTCATGTGCGATTACGAGCAAAGTAGTTGGGATACAAATTATTATTATACACGTTTATGGGTCAGATACATTGGGTAATTAATTCTAAAAAGTACAGCCCTCTATCTATTTTAGTTTGTTCAGGAGGATTTTTGAAACTTAGATTTTACGTTGTTTATCGGTGGTTGAATGTTATTATTTCGCTTCATGTGCGATTACGAGCAAAGTAGTTGGGATACAAATTATTATTATACACGTTTCTGGGTCAGATACATTGGGTAATTAATTCTAGAAAGTGCATCCCTCTATCTATTTTAGTTTGTTCAGGAGGATTTTTGAAACTTAGATTTTACGTTGTTTATCGGTGGTTTAATGCTATTATTTCGCTTCATGTGTGATTACGAGCACAGTAGTTGGGATACAAATTATTATTATACACGTTTATGGGTCAGATACATTGGGTAATTAATTCTAAAAAGTACAGCCCTCTAACTATTTTAGTTTGTTCAGGAGGATTTTTGAAACTTAGATTTTACGTTGTTTATTGGTGGTTTAATGCTATTATTTCGCTTCATGTGCGATTACGAGCAAAGTAGTTGGGATACAAATTATTATTATACACGTTTATGGATCAGATACATTGGGTAATTAGTTCTAAAAAGTACAGCCCTCTATCTATTTTAGTGTGTTCAGGAGGATTTTTGAAACTTAGATTTTACGTTGTTTATCGGTGGTTTAATGGTATTATTTCGCTTCATGTGCGATTACGAGCACAGTAGTTGGGATACAAATTATTCTTATACACGTTTATGGGTCAGATACATTGGGTAATTAATTCTAATAAGTACAGCCCTCTATCTATTTTAGTTTGTTCAGGAGGATTTTTGAAACTTAGATTTTACGTTGTTTATCGGTGGTTTAATGCTATTATTTCGCTTCATGTGCGATTACGAGCACAGTAGTTGGGATACAAATTATTATTATACACGTTTATGGATCAGATACATTGGGTAATTAATTCTAAAAAGTACAGCCCTCTATCTATTTTAGTTTGTTCAGGAGGATTTTTGAAACTTAGATTTTACGTTGTTTATCGGTGGTTGAATGTTATTATTTCGCTTCATGTGCGATTACGAGGAAAGTAGTTGGGATACAAATTATTATTATACACGTTTATGGGTCAGATACATTGGGTAATTAATTCTAAAAAGTACAGCCCTCTATCTATTTTAGTTTGTTCAGGAGGATTTTTGAAACTTAGATTTTACGTTGTTTATCGGTGGTTTAATGCTATTATTTCGCTTCATGTGCGATTACGAGCACTGTAGTTGGGATACAAATTATTATTATACACGTTTATGGGTCAGAAACATTGGGTAATTAATTCTAAAAACTACAGCCCTCTATCTATTTTAGTTTGTTCAGGAGGATTTTTGAATCTTAGATTTTACGTTGTTTATCGGTGGTTGAATGTTATTATTTCGCTTCATGTGCGATTACGAGGAAAGTAGTTGGGATACAAATTATTATTATACACGTTTATGGGTCAGATACATTGGGTAATTAATTCTAAAAAGTACAGCCCTCTATCAATTTTAGTTTGTTCAGGAGGATTTTTGAAACTTAGATTTTACGTTGTTTATCGGTGGTCTAATGCTATTATTTCGCTTCATGTTCGATTACGAGCAAAGTAGTTGGGATACAAATTATTATTATACACGTTTATGGGTCAGATACATTGGGTAATTAATTCTAAAAAGTACAGCCCTCTATCTATTTTAGTTTGTTCAGGAGGATTTTTGAAACTTAGATATTACGTTGTTTATCGGTGGTTTAATGCTATTATTTCGCTTCATGTGCGATTACGAGCAAAGTAGTTGGGATACAAATTATTATTATACACGTTTATGGATCAGATACATTGGGTAATTAATTCTAAAAAGTACAGCCCTCTATCTATTTTAGTTTGTTTAGGAGGATTTTTGAAACTTAGATTTTACGTTGTTTATCGGTGGTTTAATGCTATTATTTCGCTTTATGTGCGATTACGAGCACAATAGTTGGAATACAAATTATTATTATACACGTTTATGGGTCAGATACATTGGGTAATTAATTCTAAAAAGTACAGCCCTCTATCTATTTTAGTTTGTTCAGGAGGATTTTTGAAACTTAGATTTTACGTTGTTTATCGGTGGTTTAATGCTATTATTTCGCTTCATGTGCGATTACGAGCACAGTAGTTGGGATACAAATTATTATTATACACGTTTATGGGTCAGATACATTGGGTAATTAATTCTAAAAAGTACAGCCCTCTATCTATTTTAGCTTGTTCAGGAGGATTTTTGAAACTTAGATTTTACGTTGTTTATTGGTGGTTTAATGCTATTATTTCGCTTCATGTGCGATTACGAGCACAGTACTTGGGATACAAATTATTATTATACACGTTTATGGGTCAGATACATTGGGTAATTAATTCTAAAAAGTACAGCCCTCTATCTATTTTAGTTTGTTCAGGAGGATTTTTGAAACTTAGATTTTACGTTGTTTATCGGTGGTCTAATGCTATTATTTCGCTTCATGTGCGATTACGAGCACAGTACTTGGGATACAAATTATTATTATACACGTTTATGGGTCAGATACATTGGGTAATTAATTCTAAAAAGTACAGCCCTCTATCTATTTTAGCTTGTTCAGGAGGATTTTTGAAACTTAGATTTTACGTTGTTTATTGGTGGTTTAATGCTATTATTTCGCTTCATGTGCGATTACGAGCACAGTACTTGGGATACAAATTATTATTATACACGTTTATGGGTCAGATACATTGGGTAATTAATTCTAAAAAGTACAGCCCTCTATCTATTTTAGTTTGTTCAGGAGGATTTTTGAAACTTAGATTTTACGTTGTTTATCGGTGGTTTAATGCTATTATTTCGCTTCATGTGCGATTACGAGCACAGTAGTTGGGATACAAATTATTATTATACACGTTTATGGGTCAGATACATTGGGTAATTAATTCTAAAAAGTACAGCCCTCTATCTATTTTAGCTTGTTCAGGAGGATTTTTGAAACTTAGATTTTACGTTGTTTATTGGTGGTTTAATGCTATTATTTCGCTTCATGTGCGATTACGAGCACAGTACTTGGGATACAAATTATTATTATACACGTTTATGGGTCAGATACATTGGGTAATTAATTCTAAAAAGTACAGCCCTCTATCTATTTTAGCTTGTTCAGGAGGATTTTGAAACTTAGATTTTACGTTGTTTATTGATGGTTTAATGCTATTATTTCGCTTCATGTGCGATTACGAGCACAGTACTTGGGATACAAATTATTATTATACACGTTTATGGGTCAGATACATTGGGTAATTAATTCTAAAAAGTACAGCCCTCTATCTATTTTAGTTTGTTCAGGAGGATTTTTGAAACTTAGATTTTACGTTGTTTATCGGTGGTCTAATGCTATTATTTCGCTTCATGTTCGATTACGAGCAAAGTAGTTGGGATACAAATTATTATTATACACGTTTATGGGTCAGATACATTGGGTAATTAATTCTAAAAAGTACAGCCCTCTATCTATTTTAGTTTGTTCAGGAGGATTTTTGAAACTTAGATATTACGTTGTTTATCGGTGGTTTAATGCTATTATTTCGCTTCATGTGCGATTACGAGCAAAGTAGTTGGGATACAAATTATTATTATACACGTTTATCGATCAGATACATTGGGTAATTAATTCTAAAAAGTACAGCCCTCTATCTATTTTAGTTTGTTTAGGAGGATTTTTGAAACTTAGATTTTACGTTGTTTATCGGTGGTTTAATGCTATTATTTCGCTTTATGTGCGATTACGAGCACAATAGTTGGAATACAAATTATTATTATACACGTTTATGGGTCAGATACATTGGGTAATTAATTCTAAAAAGTACAGCCCTCTATCTATTTTAGTTTGTTCAGGAGGATTTTTGAAACTTAGATTTTACGTTGTTTATCGGTGGTTTAATGCTATTATTTCGCTTCATGTGCGATTACGAGCAAAGTAGTTGGGATAGAAATTATTATTATACACGTTTATGGGTCAGATACATTGGGTAATTAATTCTAAAAAGTACAGCCCTCTATCTATTTTAGTTTGTTCAGGAGGACTTTTGATTTTTTTTGGCCCGAACCTGGATTCGAACCCGCATTGCCGGTACAACATTCCACCAATATTTCCGTCAACTTTTTCTGATAAAACACTTCACTAATAGTGATCTATTATGACGTTAAACATTTCAGGAACTTCTTGCTCTTGTCAACAAATATCCAACCCTTCGCTAGCCTTAGATCCAGGATTACACAACGCCCAACGTCGAGGATTTTCAACTGACATAAGCTAATACCGGGAGTGATGAAGGCCTGGACGTATCTCCAGCAAACACGTCACCAATTTCGACGAACCTTACCGCGCAGTTTAGCCTGCAATTTGTTTACCTTGACCGCGCGAGTACAGGAACGTGAATTGTTGAACAACGCGCAAAGTCATTTATCAAGCTGACAGCTCCTTTTGTTAACGATTAGCTAGCTAGGTCACACGCTTATCACGGTTGATGAAAATTGCCACGTCGCACCAAACTTATCGCGTTATTCTAATGTTTCGAAGGAACTGTCACATCCTCGTCTGCCGTATATAATTTTCGGGATATTATCCTAGCACCACCCGTAGGGAAGGTGTTTTATCCTTATCGCAATATACCCTCAAAGTTTGTTTGTTAGGTTATGTACTGAGCTTCTTGTAGTGGGAAAGTTTGGAGGGTTTTGCGCATACTTTTACCGGATATTTGTTCTTCAAGTTTTGTTTATTATAGACGTTTTTTTGGGGGTTGATATTGCGCTAGGAAAAGTTCAAATCCTGAAATACTGCTTGCAGTTTTGCATATATTTTCTTCTTAGGTAATAATTTGGTATACATTCTAAGTTTTCCAGGGTTATATTAAGCTGGAGAGGGAAGTTCTAGGGTGTATTAAGACAAACCCAGAGGTTAACCATGATATACAGTCTATGAGGATTTATGATATTATCCGAGTATGTGAGTGGTTTTTCCGGAGCGGCAAATCTTTGGGTGATTTATGATCGGCTGCAGTAACAGCAGTCCCTGTTTAAGGGGCGCGAAGGCACCCCCCCCTCTTCTACGCCACTCCTGAAACTCCATTACTTTCAATTTGAGCGTGTTAACTTTTCAATTTTCATCAACCGCTTTCCTATTATGGAGTCACGATTTAGAAAAACCGAATGAAGAACGGGAAATTGAGCTCTATGGGCTTAGAAAAATCTTGCACTGTTTTGTGCCATCCGAGTTTGATAATGTTCTAAAAATAAAAAAAAATGTCCCAACCTGGGTTCGAGGCATAAGCTGCGTGTTTCGCGTACGATGTTGCCAATTAAACTACCTCTGAGACTCTGCATGGTGTTTCTAAAGATTTGCTCCTTGCATTTCTATTGTTTATTTTAAACATTTCCCCTTGACAACTGACTGAATTGCAACAAAGATTGTCGTCTTCGTAATGTTTATTAATTTGCTACAAGAATTGTTGGCTTCTTTTCACACGCTATTTTGCCAGACCCACGGCGTCAACTGAGCGGCGGGATTTCACAAGGATTATTAATAAAGAAAAAAAGCAGTCCGACCCTGTCGAGCGCGAGAAAATCGTCAACACCGTAGCGCAGTTATGCTGCAACTGGTGACAGTAGTCAGCTGTTCGTAGGTTTATCTGCAATAGAAATCTTTTGAGATGTGGAATCATAATGTGGGTGTGTTTGTGTAGTGATTTATATAGTACCAAAGACCGACGGATGGCGATTGTATGCTCCTGCTTGGATATCTTTGTCGAAAACAATCGTATTTTTAAATCAAAACAACCACGTTACTTTAACAAAACTAAATTTTCATACTTACATAACTAAACTCAACTAAATGTTGGTTAAAAACAAAAAAAAATCTGTCTGTGTTGATAGAATATAAGTTTTTAATGTTATGTCATTAACAGACAATATAAATATACAACTGTACAGTCATGGAAAGATGTATGTTCCTATGGCTCTCACAATTTTAAACGAGTATGTAGTCGGTTATATATTTGGTTACAGATTTTGGTTACTCTCTCCTCAGCATAAATCTGATGTGGCCAGACACATGACTTTATCATACTATATATAGAATTATTAGTTTAGCTGCATGAGATTCTATTTGATCGAGATCGATCGTGTCTGCATTAAAATAAAACTAGTTAGCCAGGATTTGACAGATATTGTGATTCTACTCACAGGTAGGTATTGCCAAAACATCAGCACTTGGCGCAACCTGTCATTGGAATCAACATATCTGTCAAATCCTGGCTAACTAATTGTAATGCAGTACGAGCGATCTCAATCAAATAGAATTTGCTCTTGCAGCTAAACTATTATTTTAACCAAAAATGTCATAGACATAAATTATACAAAAATTATAAAAAAACGAATATTTTCACTGAATTAAGTAATATTTTAAGAAGGAGAGAATAAAAAGCTTGGCAGAATTTAATGATTTAATTCTTGGCACTTTCACATTCGCCTACGTTTCGCCGTTAGTCTTCGGCTTCATCAGGGCCTATAGTTAAAACAATACACGTTAGGTCGGCAATAAATTAAGTAAAAATACACAAAAGGTACAAAAATAGCGGGTACGTATTACTTACTGGTGTGTGACCAAGATGTGTCAAATATTGTTGGTGTATTGTTTCAACTGTAGGCCCTGATGAAGCCGAACACTAACGGCGAAACGTAGGCGAATGTGAAAGTTCCAACCTAGTCCCTCACCTACAAAGAATTTTTTTAAAGCTAAATTACAGGAGCTTTTAACTATCAACAATCACCATGAAGAAATAGAAATCATGATTATAATAAATCTAATAGGACGCGTTTCGAGTTTGAACATTAGCTGTGCCCTTTATAAATTAGTTTTGCCGGCGTTATTTACTGAACTGGAATCAGGACCAACACCGAGAATGTAAATATTGTGATAGTGCAAAGCTCGCCGGCAGCGAGAGCGATGGTGGCGCCCTCTGTGCGTCCGTTTCTGTTCCGACTGGACGGACAGACTGATCTCTACGTCGATGATGTTGTATTTGGACCGGTTGAGCGAATGATGCTAATTCCGCGACTAACAATTAGCTGGCAACTGTGCGGTTAATCTTTCGTAGTTCGGAACCGTATTGTTGATGAAAACAGCAAACGTTCCCGCCGTTGTTATTCGAATTTATAGAGCAATGAATTGGGAATTGGAAATGTTCTCGTCAAACGTTCATTTACATCAGAAGTTGGGGTCTTCTGATCACAATTGTCATTACGTAAATAAGAACTTTGAGGAAAGTTGCCATTCTGTATGTGCCTTAAAGCAACTGAGTCGCTACAATATTTATCATTGAGTTGTTGTTTCCTTTGTAAGACTACACAATTTTAACATAGATCAATATTTTTAAACTAAATATAAAAATTCGGTCTGTAGCTCAGAAACTAAGCATTTTTCCATAGAGATATATATACCTCAATCATCTTAAAATCTCCATATTAATCAAACGGAATAAAAAAATTCAACAAAATTGCATTTTTTATGGGAGACTTCAACGGTAGTCCAGACAACGAACTGCTCTCACAAGCCAAAAATTCACGCAAATCGGTGTTTATGCTTCACAAATCAAACCTTTTGGTTTTACCTGACACCAAGCAACACAATGCACCGACGCATCACCAACTCCAAAGAAACCCAGAAGACATTTCTCCGAGATATATCGCGGCATCTTCAATAATAATTGTCCAGCTGTCGGTGCCACGTGTTTCCGGGCAGTCCACCGGCCATCCGCATCACACATCTAGTAGGCAGGTGTAAAGATCTGTTGAGCTTGTGTAGCCTTCTTTTTTTTTCGCTCCACCTCTATAGTCGTTATTGTAGCGCCACTAAAATTTCCATCAGCTGGTCCTTAAAGACGCGTGCCGTCGTCCCATAGTATCATTAAATCGGCCGATTACATTTTTTGGATGGATCCTGGCTGGCCCTGGGCAGCGCTTGCCAGATGCTTCTTCCTGCTGTCCGGAGAAACAAAAGCTGGACGACAGCGGATGCCGAAACGACGTCTCGATCTCTCCAGACTATGTAAAATCGATTGTTTCCGTTGTACTGCGTTTAAGCTTGGGACAATTTTGATAGTTGAAAAGAGATGTTGGTACGTATAGTTACGGAAAGATGCATGTTCCTAACGCTATTTCAGAATTTTAAACCAGTGTGTCTGTGATATATCCGTTTTTAGTTTATTCATACATAGTATGACAAAGTATTGTAATCAAGGTACAAAAAATGTCGGTGTGTACCCGTTTTTCTTTGTGGTGACGATTCCGGAGAAACTTCTAAAGGTATCGAGACGAAACATATTTAGACATATTTAGTAGTTTCATGACCAAACTTATAGAGCTGAACAGCTTTTTGTTAAAAAGGGTCCTAAGGAACTGGATGCTTACTCAAAGCATTTACTAAAAGCAAATAATAAGTAGAGATTTTTTTTATAATTTATGTCTATGACATTTTTGGTTAAATTAATAGTTTAGCTGCATGAGCAAATTGTATTTGATTGAAATCCCTCGTACTGCATTAAAACTAGTTAGCCAGGGTTCGACAGATATTTTGATTCTAATGACAGGCAGTGTCAAACGCTGATGTTTTGGCAATACCTACCTGTGAATAGAATCAAAATATTTGTCAAATCCTGGCTAACTAGTTTTATTTTAATACAGACACGACCGATCTCGATCAAATAGAATCTCAAGCAGCTAAACTATTAATTCATGAGCCTGGCCACATCAGATTTTTTAAATTGCAATAAATTTTTCTTACTGATACTGGGAGATTATTGAATTGTTGGTAGTCTCACAAAACAAAATTTTCAAGAAAATGCAAAGTAAGTTGTAAAATGGAAATTGGATTTTGTGAATTGAATATGAATTTGTGGTAAATGTCAAAAGACGCAATTTTGGTAATCTTTACAAAAATATCAATCGAAAACTTCTATTGGCTTTGAAACATACTATTATTTTCTAGTTTGTCATTAAATTAGGCATATGCAAGTTATTAAACAATGGTAGTAAAAAAAGCAGGCCAAGTTAAGAAAAAACATGAAACATTTCAAATTCCTTCCTACGCCCTATATGAGATGGCAAGAATTACACTTTAGATCGTCAATATTTTTATCGAAATGTGTTAGATATGCCCCTTTCACATCAGACTCTGGGTTTACGACAAAATCTAACACAAATTATCAAATTAAGGTCTCCTAAAAACATTATTTTCCGTCAATTCCTAAACCTTATCCTAAAACCACTACCACAGAAATAAGCGTACATACTACAGAGCTCCTCGAGGTTTCACCAAAGTACAGAGGCAAGAAAGGGCCCGCAACTGGGCCTCTCTCTGGGCATTCGCGCTGAAAACACCATGTGCTGCGGCACACCTGGCGGGGCAGCTGCTCGCGTGGTCTCTCCTTTGCTTTTAGAGTAGCCTCTGTGCCACTCTGTGCGTTTGTTGTAAGGACCAGCCGGCATGTGTGTGTGTGTGTGTGTGTGTGTGTGTGTGTGTGTGGCTCGACATTTATAACAAAGACGGTGGTTCGGTTTATATGTGTAATGTGTGTGGATGGATATACCTGGCCACCTTTTCTTTGGGCGAGCGGATTGGCCGTCCGACAACCACCGGGGCATTCGGAAAGAAAGGATGCAAGCCAGGGGCGGCCAAGAACAAACTTTACCACCGTTGGTAGGTTGGATGGTTAAAGTCTAACAGCTGTTCTCAAGTGCGCCTATATAGGTGCACTATATAAGCTTGAGTATGCGAGGTGGTTGATTTGAGTATGCCTGGTTTGCCCAGTAGGTAGATTTTGTTTTTGGAGACATCGGGAAACTTGGTAGAAAAACAAAACGGTATTTTGAAGATTTAATTTGTTATCAGGAGCTTCTGGGGGTAGTGGACAAGGTTATTAAGGACACACCTCTTCTTCAGTTGTTGTTAATTCTTATTTTTTGGGGTAAATAATGGTCGATTATGTGAGGTTTCATTGGATATTTATTGGAAAATACTTTGTTGAAATGAGAAGGGCTATTCTATTGATTCATCAAGGAAACGATGAATCAATAGAATAACGGGAATTTTTAAATTTATTTCTACATTCTTGAATGTTTGAGGGGGACAAGCACTCTCGATGTACCGAATTGCTTCCGAAGTTTTCTTTTTGCCCGTATTCACATAATTCCACATTTTGTGTGTGTGTGTGTGTATGTTTTGATTTTCTGGCCCCACAAACTCTTATTTGTGAACTATCACCTGGTGGTTATAAATGCCGCCACCTATTTGGTATATTGTGATAGTTCCTCCAAGCATCTGACATGTTCGCGGTAATATAAATTTAAATATAATAAAACTTTCAAAACCTTCTTAGTTTGTCAAATATTTAGGTAATTTGGCTAGATTCTTTATATTAGCAGTTACGTACCACCTACTCAAGTAGTTTTGGTAAGCTCATTTTTAATACGACTTTATACTAATCTAAGACTTAATAAATCCGCACATAACAAGTGGATGATATGTAGATGAGGGCAAAAATATATATTATCAAAACATCATATTTATTATCTTTTTTTAGGCAATATATTTCAAAATGGTTACATATTTTCCGAACTTTTTGTGGCATGTGTAGCAGAGCTATACCCATTTTTATTTCAATTATATTATGTTCTAAATTCTTTATTTATTTTATTCATATTTATTACTATTTGAAAATTGTAAATGTTTTTTTCAACATGCGTTCGTTATAAACTCATTCGGTGTCATTATGAAAACACTAGATCACAAACTTTTAGTAACTTTTGGTTTTCCAAGATTTATGATATCTCAATCGCTATTGGTTCGCGTCAGTCGTAGTTGGGAATTTGACACTAACTACCAACTGTTGCATTTTTCGAAATTAATGTAAAATTAATGTCGCAAGGTAGAAAAAATAGCATATAACAAAACAACTCGTGCGCCAATTTTTGTCTTCTAAAACTTGTATTATAGTAGTAGTAATAATCTTTATTCCAACATCCAGCTTTGTACAGGTTTATTACACAATTAGTTTCATTTAATAAATTTCATTTGGTGTTCGAATTTGGTGTTTGACCTAGGTCTTTCTGCCCTGCTCCATCTGTTATTTTGGGTGTCTTCTTGTATTATAATATACTATAATTGTTAGTTTTGTTGAAGTTAGAATGTTTTGTAATATCTATGGCAGTTTGAAATGTTTAATTATGATAGAAACTATTTAACGGATTTGAATTAACGGATGACAAGTGTAGCAGAAGTTACAGAGTCGCTTTTGTGTCCAGCTTTTTTGTACGTACCATGTATATAATATTATCAGTATTTATGCAACAATATGGAAGAAATGGAGGAAAACACCATATTATAACGTAAAAACATGACAGGTATTTACAATCGTCCAATATATTCGATAGCACGCAATATATTTCATTTCATTCCGAACGTAGCTTGAATTCTCGCGTTCATATTTATTATTTCTGTGATTTTGTGATAATGTGTAACGTTGAACGGACTGACATGGAAAATTTTTCAGCTAATTGAAAATTTTGTTCGCCGGGCGAACGTTCATGCTTGACGCTGATATTTATCAAAAAACTGCGGCACGCGAATAAAATCAATTACAATCTAATTACCTTCCGTTGTTTACTTCATTTGCTATGCCCAACAGGCCACTACCTATGATATTTATTTAGCATATTTACAATTTGCATTGCATTTCAATATCGATGTGATATAGGCGGAAATAGAACAGGAATATGTACGTTTTTATTGAAAGTACTGTTTTTTTTTTCTTTTCGCGTATTTTTTTATCAAATTTTGTTGGGTTGTTTTTTTGATTTATTTATGAAAATTATATTTATTTTGGTTCCCATGCAGTTTGAATCGTATCATTGGTATTAGTCATTAGCTGGCTTTGTTATTAGTTATAATTATTAATCCCATATGTAACGAAAAAATTTCAATACGAGCGTATGTCGCTGGGTATCAAACTGCATTAACTAAATCCTACTGCGTTCTCTCTCACTCAATGTTCACTCAGTGTGCGCTGCTGAAATCAACCTATGAAACTTCGAAATCCTCGTGAATACAGGAACTGTGTTTTGGCGCTAATGCATATATAGAAAGAGCATTAGCTCGCATCCGATGTTGTGGTGCAAAACATAGCGAGGAAAACATAAAACCCACAGGGCGTTATTCTCCAGAAACATCTCTACATAACAGAAGTAACTATCAAATTTTTCTGCCCATCGGTTTAGCTTCGAGCGCGAGAGAAGTAAAAAAAGGTACCCGATTTTTGCGGTTTTAAAATAATAATGGACTTCGTCTATAGATTAACGTTTTTATTTTCGTGATTTTCTATGTAATATTTTGTCTGTAAGCGAGCTTTTTATGGGTGCTGATATATCAGAAACGAACGATACCAGTACAACGCAGTTAACCCGTAAATAATCCTTACTTATTTATTGTGATACTCATCCATTGATGTATAATAGCATAAAAGTTATTTGGGAATTTTTAAGAGTGAAATGTATGAATGTATTTGATGGTTTCCCTCGGGGAAAGGGAATTACGCGTTCCTCAACCAAGCTTCTCTGTTAATAACTCATTGGAGTTTATCAATAAGGTTAACAATGTAAAATTAGAGGATGGCGAATTGTTGATTTCATTTGATGTTCCTTCACTGTTTCCTAGTGTGCCTATTCCGGAAACTTTGGAGTTTCTTAGGGAATTATTGAGCAATAACAACTTTGACCCGTCAGAAATAGATGAATATGTAAGATTGACTGCCCATTGTATGTCTCAAAATTGTTTTCAAATAAACGGAAAGTTTTTTGAACAACTTGAGGGAACTGCAATGGGTAACTGTCTCTCACCGTTTATTGCCAACTTGTTTATGAGCAGATTTGAAACCAATGTAAAGTCTATAGCACCATATTTCCCTAAGACTTGGGTTAGGTATGTCGACGATATTTTTGCCATTTTTGACACCAAGAAGTGCAGTATTCAAGATTTTCTTCTCGTTTTGAATACTAAATTCAACACCATTAACTTTACTGTAGAACAAGAAGTTAACGGCCAACTTCCATTTTTAAATACTCTGGTAGTCAGGAATAGCAAAAATATAATAGAAATTGACGTGTATCGGAAAGATACTAACACAATCAGGTTTATCCCTAATGATTCGCAGCATCCTTTTCAACAGAAATTGTCTTTTATTAGTTGTTTAGTAAATAGGTTATTGAAATTTCCATTGTCCGCAGATAGATATCAGCAAGAATTATTGTTTATTAAGAATGTTGTCATACATAATGGGTACCCTGAGAAAATAGTTGATAGAATGATTAAGAAGCAGAATCAAAAAATCTATGTAAATCAAATATCTACTTTAAATACTTTGGTTGTAGAAAAGAAGAAATATGTTAAAATACCGTTCGATTGTGCATATACAAGGTGTTTGAGAAGTATTTTTACATCACAAAATCTCTGTATAGCATATTCGACTCATAATAGCATAAAAAACCTTCTTGGAAACCCAAAGGATAAGGTAGATGTACTTGATAAATCTGGTATATATTGTATCAAATGTCATGACTTTGAAAAAGAATACGTAGGCCAGACTAGAAGAACAATTTTAACTAGGTTCAAAGAACATGTAGCTCATTTTAAATATAATCGTTTTGAAAAATCTAGTGTGGCTCAATATATTTTAGACACAGGTCATAAAGTAGTTGTAGATGACTTAAAACTTGTAAAAGCTGTGTCAAATAATAGGGAACTAAACAGCTTGGAAAGTATCTTTATTCACTTGAATAGAGATAAATTAATAAATTCAGACAGGGGTCCTATACCTAGTTCGCCATTGTTTGACCTGCTTTAATTAAAACATGTTTTTTACGCTTCAATGATCAAAATTCACTGAGGTGTGACCAACAAATGGGTATATATAGGGTAATTTTTACCATGGACGTCACTTCCACTAGTGATTTGCTTGGATAATATCCGGTAAAGATACTATGAAGTGCTAATCTCTCTTTTCTTTTTTTAGTTTCTACTGAAGATGGCAACATAGTTGCTGAAATACGTATTTAGGTTTCTAAAATACTTGTTGTGATTAGGGGTTTATAATTTTATTATTAAGTTCGCCACAGTCTCCAAAATATTGTCATAGGTCTTTAATTTTAAATGTATTGTGGCTTTTAGCAAGTTTATTTTTTACGTAGGCCCAGATTAATTCATTTGCATTAAACTCGCAATGGGCTACAGGCAACCACAACAATTTTACTTCATTGCATCTGATTTCTTTTTGCTATAAAATCTAATAGCAGTACCTACCTTCTCTTGATGGTGATTTTTAACAGATACAACTGCTGTGCTATAGTTAATTTAATTTCTTAGAATTAATTTTACATAAATTTTGAAATTGTGGTTACTATATTTGCCAAATTAGAATCTAGGGTAGTTTGCGGGTACCACATGGCAGTACTGTAGTAACTGTCAACTTCGTAAGGATGGAATATAATCATGACAAAATCTAATTGTGAAAAATTTTACTCTACTTTAGCCTGCAAGTTTTAATAAATGAGGTCGCAACTATTATCATAATGGAGCTTGGGGCAACACTAAATGTGATAAATACTTGAAACATAACCTAAAAAGTAACTTTAGAAGAGTGGTTTCATAAGTATAATATAGACGTGTTTGGCGGTAACTGATTAGTTACTTCAAAGAATAAGCACTTACTAAAGAATTGTTATAACGGTTAACATTTAATAGCAGTTTCTACCCAGTACCACTGGCTTATAATTGAAACCAACTTCTAATTTCGGTGTAACAATTTATTAGAATCAGTTATACTTAGTAAAATTACATGTGATGGAGGTAATATAAATAAGTTGCACACAACCAGAACTAAGACCAAGTCGAAAGCGACGGACAAAAACGAATACGGTATTGAAACGAGCAGAATTCGGTCCAAAATGTTACCGAAAACTTATACGTTACATGAACTAAGAAATCCTCAACACTTTAAATGTACTATAGCTTCCTACGTGTATGCTGATATTCAATAAACCGTTTATTGGGCATATACAAACTCGCAGCAGTAATTAAAATCGTTCATATCTACGATGTAGGTTTGATCTTCGCATAATACCTTATTAAACTAAATGCGGTCCTTCATTTATATCTGAAAAAGAAATTTGATGTTTAGTTCTATTATTCTGTTTCAATAGTCTCATTAAGCAAAACTGTGCGATTGTTTTCATTCCTGTCGCGTTATCGTGTTTAGAGCCTTTATTGCAAGGAAAATTCGAAAAATACAAGAGACAATCAGTAAACAACATCTTCAGTTATAGTAAGAAGTCGCTAATCTGTTGATAGTTGTATTTTTTTTTAATTTTCTTCTTGCAACAAAGCACAAGGATGTACTTAGCGTCCTGTGGTCCAAAATAACCTCAATTTTTATTAAAAATAGCCGCTAGATGGAACTACGAACTGGTCTAGTAGGACCAGTAGGACTATACCAAGTGGGAAATTCAGCATGTGACGTCTTTTTGATCTCGAGGGACTATATATCTGGGATTATTTCTTTCGTCGTCGGGACTCGTACGGAGAAATGTGTGTTTGATGAAAATCGTGAGGTGAACTCTGCAAATATGTGTACAGCTCGTTTTCCTGGGCCAGCTCGGCTCGCCGGCTCTGTGCTCTGGCATGAGACCGAGCTTCTTTTTCCCATTTACTTTACGTTTATTAAAGTGCACGAGGAGAATAAGTAAGGCAAACATCTCGCCGACCCTATCGATCCTTCTTACGATATTTTTCTTTCCTTATTTCTATCTTTCCGCCTTTTGCTCCTGTCCGACCTATGTACTACCGTGGCCATATATTATCTCCCTTCTTTTGACGTCGATTTTCTCGCAAAACTATAGATAACTCTATAGATTTCAACGAATTAAAAAGTAAAATCACCTGCGGCATGCTAGCGTTCAATGTGCCGTTTTGTAAAATCATTGGATTAGTGCTTGACCAACAAAAAGCTATATTATGCAATGCCAGCAATTCCTTTATTAGAAGAGCTAGAATAATGAAATAGAGGCTACCCACTTATTCATAGGTTTAAAGCTTATTACATAATCATTGTTTATCTTGCAATTTCCCTACAAAAGATCGAGTTGAAGCATCTCATGATTGCTGCAATTGACGCGGCGCTCTTCGGTCTTTGGGCGAGCGGGGGAAGGGATCGACAGCGACGCTGCAAGTAGTGGCGGATCGCACGTGCATTAGTTACTGGGAGAACAGTGTTTACGGACACAATACATAAACGACACGACGATTATGCCTCGCCAAAGATATTTGGATATCCGGCGACAGATTACCGAATTGAAAAATAATAGCAAAATGACTCAATAAGATAACAGAACCACGAACAGGCATTTGGAAGTCACATGGGAATTCTTGGCAATTTAAATCGGGTTTCGGGATTAGCATTTAAAATTACTGAACGATCTGCAAAATAACCTATGTGTCTACAAATTTACGATGCTAAATTTGTAAAAGTTTTTTGACATTTTTAAGTTTTATACGCTCCGAGCTGACGTTTGTAATCTATGTTATATATCAAGAGTTGTATTTATTTTATATTGTATGTGCATGTATTTAAATATTATTAATAAATAAACTGTTAAAACTGTTATAATAGTTTGAATATTTATATAACAAAATCGGACATACTTTTTAAATATTTTTTGGGTTTACCAAGCCAACTTAATTTAGTATTCACCACTAATCGGAAAATCTGCTAACTCCATATTAATAGATCTATCCGCTTCCATCAAAATCTTGTTTACAACCTTATTGTATAAAACTGAAGAAAACATAAACGCCAATCGATAGAAGAGATTTCTCTCGTACCGGGTCACATATTATAATCAAAATTATGCAAAAATTAAGAATTTAATTGTTTGTTAAAATTACTACCTTGACAAGTTATCGTTCTTTCTGTGTATTGATAATAAGCTGCCCCGGTTCTCTCAGCTGTGTCGGTTCTCTCCGACATGACAGCACCGCTAACACCTCCCTTCCCCGCAGCACCGCAAAGACCGTAGAGCGTCGGATTCACGCGGAGTTTCAGCACGATCTTTTGTATGAAAAATGCAAGATAAACAATGATTATGTAATAAACTTTAATCCTATGAATTATTGGGTAGCCTATAGTCTATATTTCATTATTCTAGCTCTTCTTATAACGGAATTGCTGGCATTGCATAATATACCCTTTTGTGGGTCAAGCACTAATCTAATGATTTTACAAAAATGCACATTGAAAGCTAGCATTCCGCAGGTGATTTTGTAATTCGTTGAAATCTATAGATTATTTCTGGAGTAATTAATTGCTAAAGTTAAACGAATAAAATTGACGGGGTAAAAACAGCGCCAATTCTTCTTAATTTGGAAAAATTGGGAAAACGCCAATATATACAGCTTTCTAATTTTTATGAGTTGTAGCATATTAATCAAAGACAGCTTTAGAATCAGATTATTATCAAGATAGTTAAACAACTGTACTATTTCTATCGTATCTCCAGTAGATACGTTTACATTTTCGTACTTACAAGGCCAGATTTGGCTACCCAGGTAATAATATCCACTCTTACTGGATATATCGGTATGGGATATGGGCAACACGGCTTTGTGAGGCGACAAAAACGCTCTTTGTCAGGCTCCGCACCACCTTGGCCTCACCCGTACCTAAGGAACAACGAGTTAAAACCTCCTAACAACGGGCAAGCCGCGCGTACAGGAAACGGGATCACGGGCTCCTTTCAAACCAGGACAATTGAACTTATAGAGGTATATACATATATACGACGACGACGAGAGGAAGCAAGATGAAGAGTGAGAGGGTATGAGGTGGTGGTAAAGGGAGAAGACGCGGGACTACAAGCTTTGTTCGCTGTCCACCTGGTCCAAAAATAAAGCAAAGCGACACATACCCTGGTTCGTATTGCAGAAAATAAAGTAAAGAAAAAAAAATATAGGAAGCAAGATGAGGGTAAAAGTAAAGAGAATTGAACTGGATGTAAGGATAAACGCAGTGGACGTTTAATGTGTTTATGTTATAAGTAATAGAAGCCACTATAAACCACTTTATTACCTTTAAACAAAAACAAAAATTGTCTTATTTATCCTATAGAAAATAGTTAGTTTAAATGTTCTTAATAAATTGTTTTGATAATTGTTTTTCTTTCTGTTCTAGGTAAGTGCTTTTGTCTACTATGTACCAGATATGTAAGTAAGTACTCACGTATTTTTTAACGGTAAACAAAAACTTGAATATAATCGCTTTCGTGGTACAGATCAATTTTTGGAAAAACTTATTTTTAAATAACTTTTCTCACTTAATGAAATTCTTTCTCCACTAAGCTTCGAAGTTGAATTATATGATATTTTATTATGAATTTATAACATAACTAATTAATCTTTCATAACAACATTATTGGTTTTCAAATGACAAAAACTGGTAAAAATAAGTAACTAAAATGACATACCTCATGTAAATTAGAGACACAAAAACTAAATTAAACGTTTCGGTTATTCCTAAATGCAACATACTGTATAAGCGAAAATAATTGTGCTAATAAGTACAATATATTAAAATTATCGCATTGTTTACACGGTTTATATATCTTATATATACAGTGTGTCCACGAAAGTCCGTACCATATGGAAAACTTTTTTATTGGGTATTTCTCAGAAAATATTATTCTGTATGAAAGTTGGCGGCTCGTATGAAACCAAAA
Organism: Melinopterus prodromus; assembly: GCA_964023965.1. Taxonomy (NCBI): domain Eukaryota; kingdom Metazoa; phylum Arthropoda; class Insecta; order Coleoptera; family Scarabaeidae; genus Melinopterus; species Melinopterus prodromus. The sequence goes on from OZ030396.1 coordinate 4,452,176, forward strand.
CTGCAACAGTCAAATATGTAAATTTCGGTGCCATATACCGAAGGATTCAGAATATAATAATTTGTGATAAGAGTAAACTACCTTCATTTTCATTATTATCGATAAACTTTATTTGGAAATGTTGTTTAGAAGTAAAAACTATATTTAAATATGTCAGAGCCACCTACCTTGAAACAAAATATTTTCACTTTTTTTCTTAATTATTACTCTTGTGACAAATATTAGTAAATGCCAGTGATACTAAAAGGTTCTTTTTAATCTAGTTTTTACAAATTTGAATACATTTTTTATGTGTTTTGTTATTTTGGCATGCTAACTAATGTTTATTTAGAACTAGCGCAAAGTTAGTCATTTTCTTGGTGCGTTGTTATTTCACCCTATAGATATTAATATATCATACAATAACTAAATCAGGAGCTTGACTTACATTTTATTCGGTTAATATTAATGACTGTGGATAGGTTTATAATAGTAGTTATCCATCTACAGCGAGCAGTTCTCAAAAGGTGGTACGCGCGGTACTAAAGCAACAAACACCTATTGTATCTTGATTTAATTAAAACAATAAAAATACGGCAATATTATTTTATAATTTAGGTACTGAGTTTAGAGAAAAAGTTTACAAATTTGAAAATTCTGTGAAAACGATTTAAAAAAGCTTTGGAAAAACGCACAATGTGTGAGAAAGATTCATAAACTGTAACAATATACAGGGTTATTTTTTACATTAATGTTTTTTCAATAATCAATACATATATAATTTTATGCTCATCATCTTATCAGCTTATCATCTTCATATAAACCCTAACAGCAAAGTCTCGCCATATTGATTCCGCCAGCTCGAATTTAAAAATTCAGATTAAAGATTAGGAATCAGGAGAATTGTAATATTGCAGGAAATAAGTTTTGTGCAAATCGAGTATATTATTATCTTTTCGGTCGCCATGTTGGTTTCGCCATTCTGAGTTTTGACAATATGATATCAGATTTGGAATCAGAAGTCTTGTACAATTGCAGGAAATAAGTTTCATGCAATTCGGCAATTGTTTACATTTTCGGTCGCCATATTGGTTCCGCCATTTTGAATTTTTAAAATCTGATAGCATATCTGGAATCAGAGACCCCAAAAACCTCTGCATGTTTAACACCTGTGCTTCAAAAGCCAAAACATATATTGGTGGAACACAATACCGGCAATAATGGAGCTCCTGGTTCAAACCCTGGTCAAGATCTTTTTTTTAATAAGAGCTTTAATTGTATAAAGGGGAGACAAACTTCATTTTTAAATATCATTCCCTGTCACGTCATTTTTAACGACTAATAAAGACCGATCGAGAAATAAACACGACATAACCTTTTGTTCTAGTATTTTACAAGTCCCATCAAAACACCACCAACGACATGACAGTTGGTTGCAATTCCGAGAAATGAAGCGGTTAAATGCGTTGGGTGGTGATCGTTTATAACCCGGAACAGCTGTTCGCATATATATAGGAGTGCATTTTTGCGGTTCGCGTGCCATCTTGATGATGGGTCATTGTAATCGGGGTACCATCAAATCGAAATAGCAACAACTGCGTCCGTAGTATCGTCGTCATCGACCATCCACACGATGCGTTCGTTGCTTTTTCGCACTGGCAGCTGCTCCACCCTTACCGAAACAACAAGAACCGACTTGCACCTTTCAAACTGCCAGGTAAAACGGAGGATATACGTCATTTTCCAGCAAGAGCGAAATCAATGTTCGATGATTAATATTATAACAACTGCTACCGACAAAATCTAAGCATTTTGCTCGGACAGTTTTAATGTAATTGCAATTTCAAATGCTTAAGACCCAGTTCTACCTGTACTAAAACGCGTATTCTATTAGCGGCATTATTTATGGTTCTTTTATCTATGGTTATTATTGAAATTCTCAGTGTCAATTCTTATATAAATAAGGAGGTTGGCTAGGTCAACAATAATTTTTTGCTGAGACAAAAATGAATTTTACTTCTACATCTTTCTCTTCTTTCAAATATAATACCCCTAGCCAAAGTCACAATACAATAACAGATTGTTTTATCTAGGTACAATTTTGGCCCGAACATTATAACTTTTCCGCTTACCGAAAAAATCTGATGTGGCCAGGCACATGACTTTATCATACCATATATTAATAGTTTAGCTGCATGAGATTCTATTTGTTCGAGATCGGCCACGACTGCATTAAAATAAAACTACTAGAACTAGACAGATATTTTGACTATATTTACAGTATGTAATGTCAAAATATCAGCATTTGACACTTCCTACTGCCATTAGAATCACAATATCTGACAAATCCTGGCTAATTAGATTTAATACTATAGTTTTAATGCAGTACGAGCGATCTCGATGAAATAGAATTTGCTCATGCGGCTAAAATATTTATTTTACCAAAAAATTTCATAGTAATAAATATTCAGAGTTTCCTCTACATTAATTTATTATTTAACTATTTCGACGACCTTCCAGAAATAGCGGCTTATTTGCAAAATATTTAAAAAATGCTCAGACTAAACCTCCTCGTCATACTACATTATGATAAAGTAAAAAGGTTATTGGTTCTGATGATTAATATATTATATTGGCTTCTAGCATACTATATTTTCGGGTTTTACCCCGTCTTCAGTCCTAACTACAAAAGTTCATAAAGAATTATGCTGAATATTCCAAATAAGTTTTAATGTTACCATACCGTCTTACAATATTTCTTGTATTTATTCGCGAAAACATAAGAACATTGCTATCCGCAATCGAAATACACATTGACACCAAGATGTTTTAATATTGTTGCACTGTACGTGCGCGCGTGTTTCTCCTCCTCATCGCATTCCCCATGCATTTGCGTGTTGAATTGACGTTTCGCAACCGCTGACGTTCTGAATACTGTCAAAAGTTTCAAAATATCCTGCAGTACTAATCACAGCCTTAGGTCAAACTGTTCTTATATCTATTTAAACTTCTTTTTACAAACGATCTATCTGTCCAACCCGTGGAATCAATATTGTCGATCTGTTCCAAACTTCGTAGTATTGCTATAGCATTTGTATTGTTGCTGTGGATGTTCTGTATAATTAGCCGTTACATGGTCTAGTGGGTAACCAAACACCCGAGCTATACGGAGAGGCTCCTTAGTCTGGTTAATTGCCCCCATACAAGACAACCCGATTCCTCCTAGTGGGCTCATTGTGCAGCACCGCCAAACGCTAACTGATAACACAATACTAGTGGATATAACCGACCCTATTAGTTCGGGCGCTCAGATTTTCGCATGCTCCCCAGGGACAAACATATCCATGTTCCAGCCGCACATACAGCCAGCACTTACTGATTATGAATCGTGTGTGTTGGGCGTATTATACGTTTACCCTGCTGCCGAATACACCCTGTCGCAATGTATCAACCCCCAGTAGTGGATTGTTATATCTATACTGCTCTGCGATAAAGTTTTGATAACGAATTGCGCTCAGTGCGGTTATGCCGTATGGATACAGGCTTAAATTATTATTTTTATGGGGGATTTAAAACGCTTAGATCTAATGATAATATATTCTTGATGATTTTAGATTTTGGATAAGTAAGTAATAAATTAGATACTCGGTTTGTATTATTCTACCAGTACATACGTGCTATCGTGGCCATATATTATGTCCCTTCTTTTGACGTCGATTTTCTCGCGGAATGCTAGTTTTCAATGTGCATTTTTGTAAAATCATTGGATTAGTGCTTGACCTACAACAAGCTATATTATGCAATGCCAGCAATTCCGTTATTAGAAGAGCTAGAATAATGAAATATAGATTATAGGCTACCCAATAATTCATAGGTTTAAAGTTTATTACATAATCATTGTTTATCTTGCATTTTTCATACAAAAGATCGAGTTGAAACTCCGCGTGAATTCCGACGCTCTACGGTCTTTGGGGTGCTGCGGCGAAGGGAGGGGTTAGCAGTGCTGTCATGTCGGAGAGAACCGACACAGCTGAGAGAACCGGGGCAGCTTATTATCAATACACAAAAAGAACGATAACTTGTCAAGGTAGTAATTTTAACTAACAATTAAATTCTTAATTTTTGCATAATTCTGATTATAATATGTGACCCGGTACGAGAGAAATCTCTTCTATCGATTGGCGTTTATGTTTTCTTCAGTTTTATACAATAAGGTTGTAAACAAGATTTTGATGGAACCGGATAAATCTAATAATATGGAGTTAAATATTATAACAGTTTCAAGAGTTTATTCATTAATAATATTTAAATACATGCACAAACAATATAAAATAAATATAACTCTTGATATATTATATATATTACAAACGTCAGCTCGGAGCGTATAAAACTTAGAAATATCAAAAAACTTATGCAAATTTAGCATCGTAAATAATAATTTTGCAATTCGTGGCAAGAAAAACTGTTTTTATTTATAACTTATTATTTATTATTTTTTAATACAAAACTTATTATAATATAATAGCTTACATAGTAATCAAAATAACTTAGCTAACTTCTTTGAAGACTGATTTTGCAAGAGGTGTTTCCATGGAAACAAGGACGAGAATTATTTCTGAAAATATCAGAGGTTCTCAAAAAGTGGCCGTTAATTTATATGAATTTTAAACTGATGTATCTTTCTCGTTATTGATCGTCGTTCCTGGTACAAAGGCTAGGAAAACCCTTAATTGAGGACTGCAATCCGACAAACTAGATCCACCCCTGATTCGCACCCTTCCCCGCGACGCAACCACCTCGCCATCATGCAGATAGAATTCCAAACAAAAGCCGCATAATAACACCCCGTTCTCGTTGAGATTGCTCAACGCTACGGGTAATTTATTTTAGAAAGTTTCAGATACCGGAGCAGCAGCACTCTCTGGCGGTCGCTAGCGCAACCCTTAATTCAAACCACCCCCCCCCCCTACAACCCCCCCACCGACCCCAAAACGAAAATAATCATATTCAAATGTAATTAATTTTGATTGTGGCCTAACCGGAGAGAATTTTAATCAACTTACTCGACTGTCTCTTTTGTGGATGCTTCTGAGGGTTGCTTGATGCTCCCGCGCGCCCTCTTGTGTCTCTAGACGGTAATTAACTAGCGAATTATGAAAAATACGGCTGGTAAGGGAATTTTGGAGGCTTCTTCTTGTGGTTGGTGGCCGTTTACGAATAACACTCAAAGTGCCAGGCGAGCAAGACCTCTTTCCTTTGGATTTTAATTGCTCGCTGGGGTTAATGGGATTTAAGGATCTAGGAGCGCGGTTAGCTTGACACCGTTCAGGAAGCCCTCTTGCGGGGGAAAGTGAACTTGAGCGTTCCTTGAAAACGCGCTATGCTAATAAATTAAACTTGGTTTTCCTTAGCAAATTACTGAAATATTTATTGAGTTATAGTGTAGACTGAAAATGTTTAACGACAAATTGTGAAAGTAATATTATAGGTTAATATGAAGATAATAATAATGATATTTATTTAGTTAAAAGAAACTAATAATCACAATAAATTTGGTTTCCTAATAAACTTATCAACTACTTAAAATTAGCCAATACATGAACCCGACATGATGTTTTAAAAAGACTTAGCGAACTACTGTTTTTTATATCACTTGGCAGGGTATTAAACATCTTCAGTGCTTTATAATAAAATGAATTTTGTGTGCTGCTTTTTGTATATTTTTGTAATCTGAAGTGGTCCTTTTGCCGAGTATTGTATTCATGCTGCTGACTATTGTATGTTAAATAATTAGTCATATAATTTGGGAGTTTATTATTTATGCATTTATATACCAACGTGAGTGCCTGATATACCGTTCCTTGTTTAACATTCAAAAAATTTAATTTACTCAGCATGGACTCGACACTGGTTAACCTGGAGCTTTGTAATAAAATTCTGAGTGCTCGATTTTGTTGTACTTGAATCTTTTTAATGTCTTTGTCTGTACACAAAAATATTATACTGCTGCAATAGTAAAAATATGGTTCTATAATCGTATGGTACAAAGATATTCTAGCTTTTAATGTAAGTTTATTAGATATTCTTCCTAAGTAGCTAATCTTTCGACTCACCTTTTTAACTATATATTCCATATTACTCGTAAATTTCAAACTATTATCTAAAATGACACCTAGATATTTAAATTCGACTACTATCTCAACAACTGTGTTATCGATAACTATGTCTGGTGTAGGGTTTACCGAATTTCTATTTCCCAATACCATAGCTTTTGTTTTCAATACATTCAAACATAATTTATTTTCTTTATACCAATTTGATATCGATACTAGTTCGGAGTTTAATGTCGCGATTACATCAGGTAAGTTATCTCCTGCAATTGATATTAGTGTATCGTCTGCAAATAGGTGCATATCACAAGCTTTAACTTGTGAAGCAACATCGTTTATGTACAAATTAAATAAAACCGGTCCAAGAACAGAACCCGCAAAGATCGCAAAACTTAGGAGATCCTAAAACTAAATTACAATACTTGATTAGTAAAAAGTAATTACCCAATAAATTGCATATTCGGCGTACTTGTTTACTAAGAAAATATACTTACTTTAGTCTTCTCTTGCAACCCCTTTTATTTCCTTTGTATATAGAATTATTTTTTATTTTTTATTTTTCAAATAACTGGAAACTAAATACACGTTTTACATCAAATATTTGAACGCGTACATTTTGGCAATAGCGCTACTGCTGGAAATAGCTACGCAACATTCTAATTGAATTTGTAATGCATTTTCGTTCCCCTTCCACTGTTAAATTTTGATTTATGTCCGGATTTAATTTATATATCGCGGCCGAACGCAACGTTTCGAAAATGGAATTTTGCAGAATGACATATTACATCACATTTGCGGAATTACTCGCCAAAAAAAAAGTTAAATTAAAACAAAAAAGGGTACAAATTGCATACAGTTTTTCAACTAAATTTCAACTAAAAATTGTTTAATTTTTATTGTTGTTTTGTTTAATTTAATGTTACTTCCTCGATAACATATACAGGGTGTAAGAATTAAGGCAAGTTTTTTTATCAAAATTTTATATTTCATCAAAAAACACTAGTTTGTTGTGCAATATTTAGTTGGTGCAATCATTTTGCTTTATTGTAGTCATATTATCTGGGTTAAATCCCCTCATCTTCATAGCTTCTTTAGGTTTTTCTATAATTCCAGCATCTGGGTTCCTAGTTCTTGTCGATATACTTACAGCTCCTGAAGCGTGTGGTTATTTTTGTAAAACTATACATTAAAATAATCTTTCGATATACCTACCTGCTTTTAAATTTGATAATACCCGAACACAATTGTAAGAAATCACAAAATTATCATAATCTGTAGCCACCCAGTAATGTGTATATGATACATCCATGTAAACTGAAATGTAGCAAATAAGTACATAAATACATACAAAGCTATATGCATTGTAATAAATTTACTTTTAAGTTCAATTTTAACGTTGTACTTCGATGTATCTCCTTCTTGAATCATTGTCATATTGTCATCGAAGTAAAAACCCCTAAAAAATCGTAGAAATCTATAATATTTACTCGAATTGATGGTAATCTTTTACCCGTTTATTCTTCTTGATAGTTTAACAAGTCCGTTAACGCCGGTTATATCGATTTTTTGGCAGTCATCATCGTGATTTCCGGTATGACCACCAACTTCTTGGACATACCAGCCACCTGTCTGTAAAAAAATAATAAATTTGATTCATTTTATTTTTAAATAAATACCTTCTTAGCGTCAAATTGCTGAATGGTTTCTATTTTGTCACACATATCGGTATTATCCCCACCTGTTAACGCCACAACGGCATACAGAAATACAAGAACTTTGAATAACATCTTTTGTACTAGGCTAAAACTTGTAGTCTGTATGTCTGGAGAGTTATAAATAATACAAATTTCGTAGTTATCAAAATAAGTTACTTTGTTATTTGTTTAGTTATTTGTTATTATTATAAAAATTCTTAAACGATAAGATGCATTATGCGTGTTTATGTGTCTATTATTAAAGATAGCACTTCTAAGTGTGGCAGTACTTGGCGTTTAAACTATAGTAACAAGTTTTAATTAATAATTTTTTTAGCTGACGTTTTTTCCACAGTTTCAGTTTTTTTTCTGCTTCTCAAGTGTTGTCTTATTTATTTCGTCTTTTATATAATCCAAACATTAGATTTAGCAAACTTATCAACAATTGGGACGTTCCCACAAAAGTAAATTTGAATACCAAATAATGCATATATTTCAACACAAAACAGCAAAAATTACTGTGCACAGATAAGACGTGATGGTGACACTGATTTTGTCACAAGAGCTGTGAGATATCGTTTCAATTTTGTTTTCATAGATTCCAAAGATTACTATTTTAAAGCACTGGAACCGTTACATCTAAAAAATTGACGTTTGTTCTTTTTTATAAATATTCACATTTGTTAGATTATTAAAATGCGTATGGTAACGATCATAGCATGTATGTATTTACAAAAAGTTCCGAAATCGACTACCAAAGGGTTTAACAATTTGACGCATGACAGAAAACTATAGAAGAACATTTAGAAAATTATAACATTTTGCTAAAGCAGAACAAAGTAATGTTCAGTTGAAGCCACACAACATAAGTACAATATCGTTATTTAGGGGTTCTTCACCTCGGAGCAAAACATTTTGCATTTATGAATAGGACTACCGCATCTAATTACCTAGAATTTAGTATATAGTGGAAAGTTATATAGTAATTTTTGAAAAAGTTATAAACATGTTGTTATCTCAGCCAACCGAAATATCAACTCCCTCCGCTTGGTGTCATACATAATATCGTAATGTGGGGGCTTTTCAGCTTTTAGTGTAATCAGTTAAAGTATAATCCCAAATGAATTACCTACAATTTGGCCTAAGAGAAAAGGATTTAAACAGTTTTTGTAAAAGTTATAAACATTTTTCCATTTTTTCCATTTCGTATACATTTAATTATTGTAAAAGCTATAACAATTTCTCTGTAAAAAAATCTAACTACCAACGGGATCGTATAATGTTGTTATTCTGTAAACATAGCCGTTTTATCCAAGACTTATTTCCTGATATGTAACGTCACAGAGATTCGGGAAAAAACTAACATAAAATAAGCCATCTTGAAGAGTTTAATTATAACAATTTTCATTCAATTTACAACTTGTACCAACCAAACAGTCTTACGATAGTACTTACATACATCAATAAGTTTTAATCTTCCCACAGAAAACTACTGGTACCAATATTGTAGTTGTTTTTGATCGTAAACGTACTGTGTCACTTATGGTGGAGGTGCCGGTTTTTCTTACAATTTCGTTGTTAAGCTATATTTCCTGTTATTTCCACCCATAAAACTAATACTTTCTCATTAAATCTATTCACAAAATTTAGATTAGTAATCTTATTTAATCTTACTTCAGCACGAGAGGTCAAAAAGCAAACGTTTCCCCGGCCGGGGTAAACTCTATGAATCAATCGAAACCTCCTATATACGGATACAGGAAGTACATCGTACTAAATCCGGCAGATTCGGTCTACGGGCCCTCGGCCCTAGGAAATGAATCGTTAGCTTCGGGACACTATCGGAACACGTTTTAAATTGTCCGGATAGCGCTGCCCTCTATCGTCCATCCTACTACACTACCACCCTCATCCCGAATGTTCTCTTGTTCCTCTATTTTCCCCCTTTTCGCTCGTGGCTACGCGGAAAAAGTGTTGACTTGGTTTTCCCGAGGGTCGGCCGACGCTATAGGGGTCGTTTTTATCGACTCTGCCTCCCGTGTACGAATTTTATCTTGTCAGATTCGATGGACGAGGACTTGTCCATCCGGACTCCATTAATGGGAAGTGTTGAGAATATAGTGGCCGCTCGGTAGCAACTGAAATTATTATCCTATCGACTGCGCCAGTTGTCGAAAATGTTATCCTCAGGCAAATCCATATGTTTTATTTTTGAATCTTGAATTTGATTGGATTTCTTATATAGAGAGTTGAAACCACAACACGGAACAACTCTTGACAATCTATTTCAGAGCTGGAAAAAGATAACAAAAAAAATAAGGGGAATACTTATTCGAAAACTGTAACTTCTTAAATAATAGTTCTAGGCAAATCAAATTTGCTATACTTCAGCGGCATATATGTAACTAAAGAAAATTACAAAATTTCTACTGAACACGTGTGGGATCAGCTTGATCGACGTGGTCGCAAGCGCCCTAAATCCACCACTAATGGCCGCCATTTCTGATCCGAGTAAAGGATCAAAAACATAGGAAACTCCATTAAAAAATGATTAGTGATTTTGTGCCAGTACTTCCAAGCACTTTCAAAAATCTGATGCAATTATATGCTAAATTAATTACGTTTATTACGTAAATTGAGAGAGCGAGCACCCCGGGGAGGGGCGACAAGGGGGGGGGGTACGTCTGACGTGTCTGCCGATGCAATTTCGTTGTCGGCAAACAATGTCAGTACAAGAACGGAAGCTGGGTTGGCACTTAGTCCCTCCGGTATCGGTCCACTCCGGGAAAATGCTAAGTGGCGCCGGTAGATGTCGACACCAGTTAATTGGGTTGGCTAATTTTAGAACCGCCGCCACCGAAGGCAGCGCCCTTGCTGCCGCCGTGGGTGACGTCGAGAAGACAGCACCTTATCTCGTGGTCGCTTCTTGCGCGAATAATGCTCTCTAGTTAGCCAAAGATGAGGCAACAAGGCAATGCCTGCACGTGATGTCGTCCACTTATGATGAACCCAAGCACTGATGGTGATGTTTACTCGAAATGTCATAGTGGTAGTGGATGAAACGAACTTATACCTTTTTCTGGACCTCTTAGAGCAATTAGAAATAGAAAAACATAAAAGAAATGGGAATATCACTAAACTAACTTAACACTTGACTAAACCATCAATTAATAGTCAGTAACAGACCAGATTCATGTACTCTTTACTTCCCTAAACGTGGGAATTCGTCCTTGTGCCACTTGATTCTGTTTGTTGATGTATTTTAATGTTTATTGCTTCTGGATTTTTTTGTGCTTTATGAATTTCGTTTTCTTGTTTTGTTAGATCGTTCGGTGTTTTTAAGAATTAGCTTGCGCTGCAGTGGTACTAAATTTGTTTAAATCCACGGCGGAAAACGGCGCCAGAGGGCGCAGCTGGCGCGCAGACGGAGGCAGCACACGTATCGGTTTAATTGTATCACGCGCCGGGAGATGGCGCTGCAGAGTCTTGAATATTAATTACGTGTCTCCTTCGAAACGCCACCCAGATTTCTTATATTGCATCGACTTGCTTAAGATACGCTTGGCCAATTTGCAATAATTGTTTTATCGTATCATAGAATTAATGGTGCTCCAGTTTAACTTCAGATGTTAATTTATTGCTTAAAACGCGCTAAATCAATAAAGGGAATTAAGTTTGAAATATGTGTCAGACATGGCGCAGTCGATAGGATTTTAATTTTTTTTTTGAATGTTGATTCAGTCTGGAAACAATCATTTTATCCATTTAGATATTCTAGTGGTACACTGGTTTGAGTTCTTAAACCCTTTTACGCCTTTTTAGACAATGATTTATCCTACGAATGCAAAAATTTTCAAATCACGTACAGTTCATTGTTCAATCGGGACTGCAGGATAAAGTAGTGGTGGGGGAAATTTGTGGAAGCGCGCAAAGGGCTCGTTTCCTTCCACCCCTTTGACCCTTTTAGCTATAGTCGATTCTTTTTGAGGGTGCTAAGCACGCGGTGGTGATTTGTGTTCATTATTGGAAACGGAAGTCTATTAGACAGATTGAGGTCTTCTGGGGGTAGTCGTAAAGTTTTCTTTTACGACACAGTCACGGTTTGTAAAAACCGTATGAAAATATTCCAATTTGTATCGTGAAAATTCATTTTTTAACCAGTTTTTCTAAACATGTATTTACTTCTTTTATGGAAAATGTACCAATTAACTATAAAAGAGTTTATGAATAAACTCTCTAAGAAATTCACGTAAAAGTTTAAAGTTTAAGGTTACAAATAAAATCACAAAACACGAAACTGCAACGTTCGGCATTAGAAGAGCTAGAATAATGAAATATAGACTATAGGCTACCCAATAAACTTTATTACATAATCGTTGTTTATCTTACATTTTTCATACAAAAGATCGTGCTGAAACTCCGCGTGAATTCGGACGCTCTACGGTCTTTGGTGTGCTGCGGGGAAGGGAGGCGTTAGCGGTGTTGTCATGTCGGAAAGAACCGACACAGCTGAAAGAACCGGGGCAGCCTATTATCAATACACAAAAAGAACGATAACTTGTCATGGTAGTAATTTTAACTAACAATTAAATTCTTAATTTTTGCATAATTTTGATTATAATATGTGACCCGGTACGAGAGAAATCTCTTCTATCGATTGGCGTTTATGTTTTCTTCAGTATTTATACAATAAGGTCGTAAACAAGATTTTGATGGAAGCGGATAGATCTAATAATGTGGAGTTAGCAGATTTTCCGATTACAGGTGAATACTAAATTAAGTTTGCTTGATAAACCCATTTTGTTAATAACATAAATATTCAAACTAGTATAACAGTTTCTACAGTTTATTTATTAATAATATTTAAATACATGCACAAACAATATGAAATAAATACAACTCTTGATATATTACATATATTACAAACGTCAGCTCTGAGCGTATAAAACTTAAAAATATCAAAAAACTTTTACAAATTGCATCGTAAATTTGTATACACATAGAATATTTTGCAGATCACGATCACTCATTAATTTTAAATGCTAATCCCGCCGCATCAATTGCAGCAATCATGAGATGCTTCAACTCGATCTTTGGTAGGGAAAATGCAAGATAAACAGTGATATGTAATAAACTTTAAACTTGTGAAGTTGTTTATGAGTTGTATCATATTAATCAAGGACAACATCAGAATTTTTTCGCTCCTAGATTTGCGAGAAAATGGACGTCAAAAGATGGGACATAATATATGTCCACGATAGTATATACTACAATTTGAACCACTGTGAAGTGTTTAATTAAGCTAATTATAAAGTTAATACTTCAAAAATAAAAAATAAATAAGAAAAAAGTAATGTTTTTCTTCAGAACACAGAATTACAACCGTTTTCAACTGACATTAAACTTAAATCCTCCCCAAATGAAATTTAAGCCATTTACACAACTTGCACCGCAATAATATCATAAAGCAAGACGCCGAGCACAAAATCTAAACCAATTAACCGATTTTAACACGAATTTTGCCCTCCTTTATGGAGAGATTAACCCCTTACAATGGTGGGCAGCATCCGAAATATCGGCACGGACGAAGAGGGTGCTAATCCGTGATCTCCTTGTCGATATTAACGTGAGATTTTGAATGTAGGGGGCGCGTCGAGCGCTCAGAGGTTAGGGGAATATCCGCTGTTATGACCGAAGGTCGGGTTAGGGCTGTAGGGCACGTACTGTCCCGGTAATTTAAATGGTGTCGTTAAAGGAGTAAAACGTTAATAGGACATAAAATTGTGTGAAATTAAATATCTTTGTAGGTGGCGGGGGAAGCCGCGAAACGGCAGTTATGTATAAGGTGTAACGTCGTTATTTTATAAAGATATGGGTCGCGTATTTATAACAGGAACTGATTTAATCAAGGGAGTTATGGTATATTTAGTTCTCCTGTGAATCTGGCTGGATAATTTTCGAGTTTATGTCGTTGGATTCGTTAGGACGAAGGGGTTATCCGATTTATAGGTTTTAATTAGTTCGCTGGGGTTTTGGGATTAGTGGGTTTGGTTTATTTTATAACCAAAATATCCAGCCTAAATATGGCGAGAATAACGAAAAACTATGTTAAAACTGGATCTATTCGTAGTAAAACTAGAAAAACCATATTAAAACTGGATCATCTATTCATAATAAAACTGGAAAAACTATATCAAAGCTGGATCTATTCATAACAAAACTATAAAAACCATATTAAAACTGGATCTATTGACAATAAAACTAGAAAAACTAATTTTAACTGGATCTATTCATAATAAAATTAGTAAAACCATATTTAATCTGGATCAATTCATAATAAGATTATAAAGTACATATTAAAACTGGATTCATTCATAATAAAACTAGAAAACCTATATTCAAACTGGATCTATTCATAATAAAACTAGAAAACCCATGTTAAATCTGGATCTATTCATAATAAAACTTGTAAAACCATGATATATCTGGATCTATTTATAATAAAACAAGAAAAAACATTAAACCGTTTTAATGTTTATGTATAGATCCAGTTATCTATTCATAAAAAAACTAGAAAGCCTATATTGAAACGGGATCTGAAAACCCATTTTAAAACTGGATCTATGAATAGATCCAGATCCAGTTTTATTCTGAATGAAACTAGAAAAAGCATAGATCCAATTCATAATAACACAAGAAAAATCATATTAAAACTGGCTCTATTCACAATAAAACTAGAAAAATCATATAAAAACTGGATCTATTCATAATAAAAGTAAAAAAGCCATATTAAAACTGGATCTATGAATATATCCAGATCCAGTTTTATTATGAATAAAACTAGAAAAACCATATTATAACTGGATCTATTCATAATGTAACTAGAAAAAGCATATTATTGGATCTATGAATAGATCCAGATCCAGTTTTATTATGATTAGAACTAGAAACCCCATATTAAAACTAGATCAATTCATAATAAGATTATAAAAACCATATTAAAACTGGATCTATTCATAATAAAACTAGAAAAATCATATTAAAACTGGATCTATGAATAGATCCAGATCGATCCAGTTTTATTGTGCATAAAACTAGAAAAACCATATTATCACTGGATCTATAAATAGATCCAGATCCAGGTTTATTATGAATAAAACTAGAAACACCATATTAAAACTGGATCTATTCATAATAAAACTAGAAAAATCATATTAAAACTTGATCTATGAATAGATCCAGATCCAGTTTTATTATGATCAAAACTAGAAAAGCCATAGAACTGGATCTATTCATAATAAAACTAGAAAAACCATATCACAACTGGATCTATGAATAGATCCAGATCCAGTTTTATTATGAATAAAACTAGAAAAACCATATAAACACTGGGTCTATTCATCATAAAACTAGAAAACCCATATTAAAACTGGATCTATTCATAACAATTATTGGTTGGGTTTATTCAAAACTCCAATAGTTTTCATTCAGTATTTTATTCTTGACCAAATTAAATATCCACAACAAAACTAACATTAAAACTCGTACATTTTAGCTTTAAAATCCTCAATTCCTTCGGGTGTACGAAAATCATAATTCTCTTGTGGACGATGCCTCTTTTGCTCCGAAAGAATCATAGCTTTCATCCTCTGCCTAGCGATGTACATCACCCTCTCATGGAGATAGGGATACTCGCTAATAGCCTTCAAGAAATCCTTCCTGTGCAACACGTACAAATCGCAGTAGTCCAAAGCAACAACTGTGGCAACCCTGGTCGAATGAGGCATCACCATGGAAACCTCCCCAAAATTCGCACCATCGGAGAGATGACAAACCTCCATACCAGAAGGCGAATACACAGCGACCATCCCAGAAGAGATAAAGAACATCTCGTCACCAATATCACCAGCTTTAACGATAATATCGTTTGCTAGATAGATCACCTTTTTCACAGAGTTGATTAATTGCACCATCACCGAATTAGGCATGTTTTTGAGGAGGAGGACATTCGTGAACAACCTCTGGCAGATATACATGTTTATCTCGCTCCTCAAGGAGTTTGAAAGGGTACCCATTATTTCGGTCTCTTTGTAGTAATTCTTCTGGAATTTAAAGGTGAAGTAGCTCATGACTCGTGCCATAAAACTGGCAGGTAGATCCTTAGAGTCCATGTAGTCGATGAGCTGTTGGCTCATCGTCGTGAATTTCTTGGAGGACGCGTCTGACTTCTGGACGGTTTCCAAGACTTGCGACAAGACGAAGAGTTGCACCACTACGCCGATGACAAGACAGACCATCTGAAAACCGACGACACAGACCGATTTTGTTGGATGGTGTTCCATCAGCAAGAACAGCTCTGTAACTTCCCACAGGCACAGGACAAAACGTCGCGTGAATTGAGCATGCTCGTCACTACCTCGAATCCAATCGTCGCGAAATTCCCTCGAGAGAATATAGTAAGCACAACTCGTCCACCAGAGCAACAAAGCCGTACACAGCAAAAGCTTGATCAGCTTAAATCTGAAGAAATTCAGCTGCAGGAAGCTCCTAAATCGCTCCAAGTAGTTCATCAGCGTGATGATCCTCAAGAGTTTCACGCAATTCGGTAGCTTCATCGGCCAATACATCGCCAATTCGCTATTTGGCAGGAAGATAATCGTGAAGAGCAAGATGGTATCGGCGTTGATACAACTGATCAAATCGATTGCAAACCATGTTGACAGGTAATGCGTTGCTACGTTTTTACGCGACATGACGATCTTCTTAGTTCTTGTGTGTTGATAGCCGGTGTTAAAGGAAATAACTATATCGATGACGCAGATGACATCTAAAGACATCCGGAAGTACAGACTATTCTCGCTGATGTAAGGCATGCAAAGCTGTATGGGTATTACCACTAAAATAACGAACAGAACTACGATCATGGACGACTCCCAGTAAAATCTAAATTTTGAGAATGGGTGGATCATATAATAGTGATCTCTTAGGTGTTTTTGTTTTTCTGATCGCACCACAGCGCTAGACTTGAGGTCGTTCTTGCTCTTCGGGCTGTTTTCATTCAACATTAGCCAGTTCCTGAACCGCCTTCGTATGTCGATGAAGTGGCCATCGCTGATGTAGTGCTGCAGCAACTCTTGCTCTTGAGGCAGTTGACACTCGTGTGTGCCGTCAAATTCTTTGTCTTTGTCCTCTTCAACTTCGGAGTCATATTGTTTCGTGACTCTTCTCTTCATTGCTTCTCAAATGAGAACTCGCAGAGAAGCAAAGAGTTTGTTCGGAATATTTTGGGAGTCAAGTTGACAGATGTGACATCTCAATGCTCTCTATGTGCTCTGTATAATATCTTTATAATACAGGGTTAGCCAAAATTACCGCAACACCTAAATAATACTCCAAGCGAAAGGTTTTTGAACAGTCAAAAGCGCCCGGGGTTCTTTATTGCGTGTTTGAATTGGAAGAGGAGGACCAGTTGCTTGGCCTCCTCGATCACCGGACTTAACGAAACGGAATTTCTTCCTGTGGGGCTACCAATTGATGTCGTTCCTACTTCAGAATTCAATATGGCGATTACAACTGGTAAATAAGTGATCTGATATTAGTGTATCATCTGCAAATAAGTGCACAAGATTTAACTAGTAAAGCAACATCGTTTATGTACAAATTAAATAACACAGGTCCCACAACAGTACCTTGCGGCACCCCAAGCTATTTATTAAAGTCACTTGACTCATTATCTCCAATCCTTCCTTCCGTCTCCTGTTTGTTAAATAGTTTTTAAACCGTTTCAATTCTTTTATAGCATGACAAATAACTCGAGAGTATTTTCGTTTCTATTTATATTATTCCAACCAGCACAGAAAGAAAGTTGGGATTATTTCACAGAAGAAACTTCCCGGGTCATAAAACTATACAATTTTCATTCATTCGGCGCAGGGTAGATTGGCGAGTCAACTTTATAAACATCGTAAAACTTTTGCAGCGGCTAGCGGCGCCCCCTTCAGGTTAAAAAGTACCACCCCCTCGCCACCCTCTGAGAATTAACCGAAAAAGAAAACCGGGTCGACAATAAGTTCAAGCACAGCGATGCAGAAACACATCCTGAGTATCTTGAGGATCCTGTGCAGTGGCGGCTCGTGGTCGAGAAATATGGGGGGTACCAAGTTTAATACACAGAAAATTATATTTAAAAATATATAAATATTTAAGTCAAATATACATGACTGTTGAATATTAGCAAAGAAGCTTTAATTTGATGTCAAATTTTTCGGTTTGGTTTCTTTAATAGTAGTTATTTGAATCAAAACATGTAAAAAACTGAATTATTTCTGTGATTCAACACTGTTTTTTGGTTTCTGTCCCATGTTTTATATATAAAACATGTAGATATTCACACTAAAGAAAGTACGCCTTCTTAATTCTCTAGTTTTCATTATCTTTGACTGCTATATCCCATTACTCTTGAGTATCTGTTATTACATATTATTTATTACTACGTAGTGCACAAATTTTTTTTTTATAATCTTATTACATTATGCTTATTGACTATTACTCTATTATTATTACATACAATTAACCACTTTTCGTTTCCTTGAAAAAGTTTGGGGTTGCGCGAAACCTGCAAACCAATGCACGAGCCGCCGCTGGTTCCGGAGGCACTTTAGTCTTTTGCATTTTACAGTGGGATGCTTGCGCGTGTCCCATTTTGCAGTTTACGATCCAGTTGGCCGGGCGAGGTCCTTCACGTTGCAAGTTTTGTTCCGCTCGGAGATTTTTTTAATTAAAACTTTTCGCGCGTCACATTCTCGGTGATTTTTCCGCATTTGTATGGCCCTTAATTACGCCCAGTGCACCACAGAGGTCGCTTCGATTGCTCGTTTGTCGCTGGCGCTGGCATCGCGCGCGAGATTTCGCAGTATTAAATGAGGAAAATTGTCCATCGAATGGGTTTAGTTTTTTGTATAAGTGGCCGAAGTTGCATGGGAGCGGACATATTGTCAAAATAGAATTAAATATCAACCGAAAATGGGCAGGAAATAGTTCAAACATAAAGAGAATCTTGGATATTAAAAAGAATAGTTAAAATATTCTTTGCTTCCTTACTAATGTCAGTACCGTCCTCGCGATTGTTGTTGTCAGAATGTTTGTAAATTTCGATGGCTTCTCTAATAAGCCTTCGATGATAATTACCCACCTTTGCCAACATCTTCACGTCATCGAAATTCATTGTGTGTCCCGACTCGTGGCACTGTTGAGCAACAGCGGACCGTTGAATCTTCCGTAGCCGGGTGTCTCTACTGTGCTCCTTGACTCGACATTTGATACTTCGTCCTGTCTGTCCTAAATAGCATGTTCCACATGTTATCTTGTATACCCCTTCGTTCTTCAGGAGTGGTGTGATGTCCTTTGGGTTAGGCAAAAGATCCTTTCCTTTGCTGGTGCTCTGTACCTTACCGTGATACTCGATTTCTTCAGTAATCTACCGATTCGTTCTGATACCCCACTTACGTATGGTATGCAAGCGAACCCCTTTGACTCTTGCCGCTCCTCTGAGACTTGCGGTTTTCTTCGTGTGACATACGGGGTATGTCAGACTTGGTGTATTTATTCTGACGTAGGGCCCACTCCAAGTGTTTCCGTTCGTAGTCCAAGGCGCTGGAGTCGCACACCTCGGCTCTGTTGAACAGAGTATTAATAACACTTCTGCTCTGTTGGTGATGGTGGATTTACTTAATTACTTTATCAATGTATGTTTATTTAGTTACTTATATCAATGTAACACTTTTTACAAGAAACGATATATATTTCCGCTACCGTATTTGGAATATCAATATGATCACTAATTTTTCTACAATACTACTGTTGCCACTATTATAGCCAGTGGTTTGCTAGAGCAGCCATATTCAAGACTATGATGGAGACATAGTTTACCAACGTTACGTCACTGTTCCCTTCTTTCATTACCATGGTTCGAGTGAGTTCTTTCCAATGACTTATTAACTTTTGCTATCACGCCAGTCTATGTATACTGTATAGTATACGATGGATTGCAGATCGCTTTATACCCTCGTCTGTATTGTATAGTGCATAGACTTCAAAGTCCACTTTTGAATAGATTAAAGGGAGCCAGATAAATCGAACGATGGTGTATCCAGCTTTTCAATGTGAAATACTAGATATAGAGTGTTTTATAATAATAATAATAATAATAATGATATTTATTTAGTTAAAGGAAACTAATAATCACAATAAATTTGGTTTGCTAAGTAATAAACTTATCAACTACTTAAAATTAGCCAATACATGAACCCGACATGATGTTTTAAAAAGACTTAGCGAACTACTGTTTTTTATATCACTTGGCAGGGTATTAAACATCTTTAGTGCTTTATAATAAAATGAATTTCGTGTGCTGCTTTTTGTATATTTTGGTAATCTGAAGTGGTCCTTTTGCCGAGTATTGTATTCATGCTGCTGACTATTGTATGTTAAATAATTACTCATATAATTTGGGAGTTTATTATTTATGCATTTATATACCAACGTGAGTGCCTGATATACCGTTCCTTGTTTAACATTCAAAAAATTTTATTTACTCAGCATGGACTCGACACTGGTTAACCTGGAGCTTTGTAATAAAATTCTGAGTGCTCGATTTTGTTGTACTTGAATCTTTTTAATGTCTTTGTCTGTACACAAAAATATTATACTGCTGCAATAGTAAAAATATGGTTCTATAATCGTATGGTACAAAGATATTCTAGCTTTTAATGTAAGTTTATTAGATATTCTTCCTAAGTAGCTAATCTTTCGACTCACCTTTTTAACTATATATTCCATATTACTCGTAAATTTCAAACTATTATCTAAAATGACACCTAGATATTTAAATTCGACCACTATCTCAACAACTGTGTTATCGATAACTATGTCTGGTGTAGGGTTTACCGAATTTCTATTTCCCAATACCATAGCTTTTGTATTCAATACATTCAAACATAATTTATTTTCTTTATACCAATTTGATATCGATACTAGTTCCGAGTTTAATGTCGCGATTACATCAGGTAAGTTATCTCCTGCAATTGATATTAGTGTATCGTCTGCAAATAGGTGCATATCACAAGCTTTAACTTGTGAAGCAACATCGTTTATGTACAAATTAAATAAAACTGGTCCAAGAACAGAACCTTGTGGTACCCCTAAGCTGTTTATTAATTCACTTGACTCATTTTCTCAAATCCTAACCTTCTGTCTCCTGTTTGTTAAATAGTTTTCAAACCATTTCAATTCCTTTCCTCTGATTCCGTAAGTTTCCAATTTTTGTAGTAACTTTTGACGACAAATTGTCTCGAAAGCTCTTTTCAAGTCTACAAAAACAGCAACTATCGTTTTACCGTCTTCTAATTCTCCTTTCCAATTTGCCAATACCAAATTTAGGGCCGTCTCGCATGAATGCTGAGCACGAAAACCTGACTGTTGGTCAGTAATAAATTGATTTTCATCCAAGTACTCACTGAGCTGTTGTTTAACAATAATTTCCAGTATTTGTTCTAGTTTTGGTAACATGTTGATAGGCCGAAACTCTTCGCATTTGGTGGTGTTCACAATTTTTTGTATTGGTATAATGGTACTTACTTTCCAAGAGTCAGGTACTATTCCTGTATTTAGTGACTCATTAATTAAATCTGTTATAAATTGTCCCACAACAGGTAATGCATCTTTTATTATCTTAATTGATATAGAATCTGTGCTTTTGGATTTTTTTATCTTATTTACGACAGAAAAGAGGTGTTGAACACTAATTGTCTTAAAGTGGAATATTTGTGTAGTGCGCTTTATTTCGGATTTGGTTACCGGCGGTGTTAAAATTGATCTATTTATTTGATTGATGCTGTCAATGAAATATGTATTGAACTTGTCTACCATGTCGCATTCTTCTGTAATTGCAACGTTATTATTATATATTAATTGCAAATGTATGCAGTGATTTTGTGATTCGGTGCTAAAAATCGTAGGTGCTTTCTGTGAGCTAAGGTAAACGCATCAAATTCAGGCCACTTCTTTTTAATCAAATATTTCCTCCTTATGATATCTGGGTATTCATATTTAAAAAAAATTGGTAATAGTTATGTAATTTATATTATATATGTTTAACAATTGCCCCTAATTCCCACACTAACCGTATATTTCATATTCATACATTCAAGTAAGTAATTAAATACATAGTATTAAATACATACTACTAATAATATACTTTATATGGTTTATATCCATGGGTTTATACTTCTATTCCAGACTTTGTATAGAGCTAAATCTGATTCTTAACGATCTTTCTTGTAGTTATAAATTTTTCTTACACAAAACCCAATTCAATTCGGTACATTTTCCCTAATTACAACAAAATCCCCAACCGGCAACCGGTTTGTTAACACGTAGCGCCGCCTCCCTTCGCTCAGAACTCAAGTTTCACCGGCTAATTCCGAGTGGGAACAGTTGAAACTTGCAGAGAAATCCAGAGAAATTGTACCCGCGCGCCCGGAGCGTGTGTGCCCGGAAGAAAGCAGAAGTTCTAGGCGCGCCTCGCCGTAACTAGAAACACAAAATAGTAGGCAACTGCAATCGCACTGCAGTCAACAAGGGAACTCCACCGCCTCGCATGGCAACACCACTAAGTTCCACCGAAGTGAGCAAACTTCATTAAATTGTAATACGGTGCGAATCCACCTTTTGCACCACTAAGAAGTGCAACTTTGCGTGCAAGGAAGTTTTAAGGAAAAACGTCGCTTTCGACGGAAGAACTTCGAACTCTATATTAACATTAATTACGATGATATTTGACTGAGTTTGGGATAGTAGGTAGATAGTAGGACTATCTGTTAGGTATATAATGAATAGAGTTTACGCTTATTATCTGTTTAAAAAAATATCTTAAAGTTTACTTACGATAGTCCATTAGGAGGCGTTTTCATGATTTTTTTTACACATGAAGGGGTAGTTAATTTGTCCATTCAATATTTTTTAGTTATAACCTTGTATGCAAAGGGCTTATAGTACAAAAGATAGCTTTCTTACTCCTTCTCCCTATTAACGACAAGCTATTGACATTTTCAAAATTTCTTGTTTTTACGATGTTTAACGTCAAATATCTCTGATGGGACCACGACAAAAAATCTGAAACTTTCCAAATTAATTCATCTTTTCATAAGGTTTAATAATAAATAAAAACATTCTTGTGTATTGCACTGTGTCTGGAATAACAGCCCTTTAAAATGAGAGCAAAATCACACGACGGTAAAACAATTTTAATTCAAAATTCTCAGTAAATACAAAACAAAGCATACTATTCAGAACAATTGTGTCATTTTTTACAAAAGACACTTATAAAACTAAGTGATCTTCATACGTTTCTGAAGTTGATATAATGTAACATCTTATTACACCTTCTGTTGCTTGAGGAGAGAATTTGTGAAAACTTCTAGTTCCTTTTATCTGTTTGGATCTCTGAACTCTATCATAAAGGGTGGTTTTGTGTTCTGAAACCTCTTCTTTTGCCACTAAGATGTAGTTAACCCCTGGTAGGTGTCCATTACAAACGGAGAACATATCTTCTACATTAAGGATTTGGCTATTAAGTGGTCTTTGGAGACTGGCTTTAGCCACTAGTCGCTTCGTTGTCCCTCTTATACCGTCGCATGCGTTTTTTTCCATGTGCACATCCAAAAAAATGCCATTCGGCATCTAACCCAAAATCTTTTTTATGATACGATAAGTTTGCAAAGTTCTTTTTGTTCTTGTATTGACTTGCTGCACCACCAGAGAAATATATAAGTTTTGATATGCTTGACAGATTCTGTTTTATATAATTAGTTAAATGTTTCTGAAAACAGTCACGTATAACTGGCTTCTGGCTCAGCTCATTAGTTAGCCTGTTAGAACAGGCTCACAACTAAGGGACCGGCGGGGACAGTCCAGTATTGGCCAACATTAACATATTGACAACATCTAAGCCTACTGGAACTATTTATTTATTTACTTTATATTTTTATAGAAGCATTAATATAACATATTCTTACTGATGTTATAAGTATATGATTATTTAGAAATATGTCCTGCCCCTTCATGTCAAAAATCATGAAAATGGCTCCTAATAAGCTATTGTTAGTAAACTTTAGGATATTTTTGTTTAAATAGAAAATAAATCTACGTGTCTTATATACTATTCGCTGACACAAAACTGGGCGCCATTTCTGAACGGAGTGAAATAATTTTAAAAAATAAATGGTTTTGTACTCCCAGAACACAGGCAAATTCATTAAAACAAAATGATTTTTTTTTCTGAAATGGTCAAGCAACCACCTCTGGACCACTTCAGATGGATCGACCCTGTTTTTCCTAAAATATGATTATTTAGTTAATTGCTTATTTGACGTTGAAGGTGGCTTTTAGATTCAACCTTTATCTTTTTTGTTGCTAAAATGATTAGGCTAAACGAAACAACTCCCGGAAAGTACTAAGTTTATCGGATAGGTGGCGTTACGAGCACACAACACCACTTCGGGATAATTCTCGTCTAACGTGGACGATTTGTTATCGACCCATCCAATAAATCCAAGTGGGGGCTGGCGCGGGCAGTAAACGGCGAAAATACGGTATCGTTCGTCGAGCAATACGATAAATTTCTTGCTCTGGTTCCTTTGGCTTGCTCGCCGCGACGTTGGCGACGCTCTAGCATCAAGTGTGCCTCGGATTTCTATTCGTCGAGTGCGTCCTTTCTCGCGACGCTATTATACGACAACGTGAGTCGAATCCGAACTTAATACGAAGCACAGTAGGGAAAGATCTGCAATGTCAACAGACACATGTAGCTTAGATATCAATCCTTCATTTTGTTCAGTATCATAACGTGTTTATGCCAGAGATCTCTGATATAATACATAATACTTTACCGCGCGTTGGTCTGTGAGAGACATTCAATACGTAGTCTTATCGCATGCGAAACTTCACTTTTCAATGGTGTTCACTCCCATGTATTTAAGGGCTTTGTTTGGTAATAGGTTTATTACTTTTGCTATATTATGCAATGCCAGCAATTCCGTTATTAGAAGAGCTAGAATAATGAAATATAGACTATAAGGTACCCAATAATTCATAGGTTTAACGTTTATTACATAATCATTGTTTATCTTGCACTTTTCATACAAAAGATCGTGCTGAAACTCCGCGTGAATTCCGACGCTCTACGGTCTTTGGTGTGCTGCGGGGAAGGGAGGCGTTAGCGGTGCTGTCATGTCGGAGAGAACCGACACAGCTGAGAGAACCGGGGCAGCTTATTATCAATACACAAAAAAACGATAACTTGTCGAGGTAGTAGTTTTAACTAACAATTAAATTCTTAATTTTTGCGTAATTTTGATTATAATATGTGAGCCGGTACGAGAGAAATCTCTTCTATCGATTGGCGTTTATGTTTCCTTCAGTTTTTATACAATAAGGCTGTAAACAAGATTTTGATGGAAGCGGATAGATCTAATAATATGGAGTTAGCAGATTTTCCGATTAAACCCAAAAAATATTTAAAAAGTATGCCCGATTTTTGTATATAAATATTTAAACAGTTTCAACAATTTATTTATTAATAATATTTAAATACATGCACAAACAATATAAAATAAATACAACTCTTGATATATTACATATATTACAAACGTCACCTCTGAGCGTATAAAACTTAAAAATACCAAAAAACCTTTACAAATTTAGCATCGTCAATTTGTAGACACATAGATTATTTTGCAGATCATTCATTAATTTTAAATGCTAATCCCGAAACCCGATTTAAATTACCATGAATTTCCATGGGACTTCCAAATGCCTGTTCGTGGTTCTGTTATCTTATGGACTCATTTTGCCATTATTTTTTAATTCGGTAATCTGTAGCCGGATATCCAAATTTCTTTGGCGAGGCATAATCGCCGTGTCGTTATATGTATTGTGTCCGTAAACACTGTTCTCCTAGTAACTAATGCACGTACGATCCGCCACTACTGGCAGCATCGCTGTCGATCGCTTCCCCCGCTCGCCCCAAAGACCGAAGAGCGCCGCGTCAATTGCAGCAATCATGAGATGCTTCAACTCGATCTTTTGTAGCGAAAATGCAAGATAAACAGGTAAAATATATTCAAATGCGTATATACAACAACATACGTATATGTTTATTAACAAAAGAAAAGTGGTTCAGAGGTTCCGTAATAAAAAACTGTCGGTAAAAACAATTTCTAAAACTATCTAACAACAATAAACCAAAACACAAAACCATAACCAATTTTGGCGGAGTCGCCGGTTAACCTTATATTTGTTTGATTTCCGGCTCTCCTTTCGCGTTTGTTTACATTTTCATCCCACATCCTTGTTATCTGGACTCCATCAATCCCATACACCCACTTTTCCAACCCTCTGACGATCCTAAGGGAGTCTGCATAAAGCAATCAAACTGAGACCTTTGAGTCGAACGCTACGGGTGCCGATAAAGCCCTTCCTCGCCCCCAGTAGCCACTTCGCAGTCCTACGTCATTTTTACGCGACCGACTTCGTGACCCTTCGACCTTATCGACGCGGGGGTGGAAACCACCCCTTCGGCGGGGGTCGCTGTCGGTGGGGGTGTAAATTATTCGCCTGATTTATGTTGGCAAAGTTGCGGCCGGCAATTATGATACAATTCAATCGGGAACTTTCCGCGAGGTGGCGCTAGCAACGCCCCCTTCCGGCAACTTGGCCCGACAAGTGCTCCAGCATGATTTATCGTATTGGATTTTATGCACCCCTCGCGAGTAAAACGAGTTAATCGATCGATTTCGTGTTTAAGTTCGTGTCGGGAAACTTTGACATGTGTTTTATGAAAATTGTTGATTTTCCCAAACGGAAAAACCGGGAAAAACCGAATAAATAAAGGGTTTAACCGGGCTAAACTAAAAGGATAAATCTCGTGAATGTAATAGGCAATACTTTATCAAAAAATAATAGCTATAATTGAGTGGGTCGACGTAAGTTTTTCCGAATTTCCCGAACTAGGAGATCACTCGAATTCCGCCGAGTGGGCCATAAAACCCTAACTGCGGAACGACCGCCCAAAATCGACGAGGAAAAACTAATAAAACGTCCAACTAATACAAATAATGGAAAATTTCCGAACGGATTCGGAAGAATTACAGCCAGTGGAGGGGTAGGGGGGGCATTATGGGGGTTGGGTAGTACGAAAAAGTATCCGACACGACCCCAAAGGTAATAAACAAGTCCGGGTGAGATTCGCCCCTCCAGAATATCCCAAAAGAAAAGTTAAGTGACTCCTCAGCACAGTAGAGAAGTTCATATTTTCTTCAGCTGTTGTTTCAGGATGATAAAATAATATAGTTTATCTCGTGTATAAATACACTGCAGTAAAATTATTTCGCTTAGATGTTAAAATGTCTTTAAACCTTGAAAATGATCTTTCTATATCGCAGCTAGTCACAGGCGCAAAAGAATAAATCAAAACCAAATTAGAATATTTTTGAGAAATTCCTTCCACCGTAAATGAATTCGTAAAGATTTGTTTTAAAATATTAAAACCCGGATGTCGATGTACTACCGCATCAATTTTTTGTTGTAATTTTTTACTGATTGGTGCTTCAATGCTTCGTAAGCTTTCGCACAGGGATTCAATCCTTTGAAAACTGCTTGCAAGTTCAACATTTTGTTGTTCTAGAAACTTTATGGTTGGCAACACTTGCGCAAAATTTGTATCAATAAATTTTAAGTGTTCATCCAAATCTTGCAATGATACTGCTTCATCAGGGAAATTTAAGACAAAGGGTTTGATGATATCAAAGTTTCTTGCATAAAAATTGCCGCTTCTAACCATGTACCCCATCTCTTAATAACTGGTTGTGGTGGCAAAGGTAGATTCGGGCACTCTTCCTTGTAAAGAGATAATCCGGAAGGCGCTTTCAATAAAAAAAATTATATGTGCTTATTAGCATAAATCAAATTTCTAAATTGTTAAATTCCAAAAAGTAAACCAGTTTCTGGGATAGGTAAAAGACCGATGTATTAAAAGGCGGCAATATTTTTTCACCTGAGCCCTGAGCCACGTGTCCTTGTCAGCCAAAAGTTATATTTTACAATGGCTGAATATAGATGCACATAAGTTGACGCTCTTAAAAACGGTTGCAATTTTGTACTTTAACGATAAATGTGACTTTTTTGTTATACATTCTTTAGAACCAAGTATGAACTTTCATTCGACATTATTTTTATTAAAATTTACCCACAATTTTGTTTAATGCAGGGCCGAGAACATTCGCTGTTATAAAAAAAAATGTTTTATGCAGAACTTGAGTGCTTTAGTTTAGTGTTTAGCTTTGTTAAGCTTTTGAAAGTGGTTCAAATTATAGTATACATATTTGACATTACAACTACTGGAAAATCTGCTGCGGATAGGTGCGGATGCGGTTTTTGTGATTTTATTTCTAATACGTTGTAAAGGAAAATCCAAAAATTGATGTACCGGCTTATATGTAACTTGGTGCAATTTCTTGATACCGTGATAGTAGAGGTAATTTGCAACATATTTAACCATATTAAGCTATATACAAATGGTTACGGTTATCGAGATATTGACAACTTTATGTTCAATGCATCTTGTATGTGTAAATGCCGTTATGCACGTATATTTTTCCGTTTTGGATCATGTATAGCAAACAACCCCGACGACCTAGACTCTTAAAAATCATCCGAAAAAAACCTTAAACTTTGTACTTGTATATGCATTTCTTGGAAATTGGTTGCTTGAAGCCAATCGGATTCATATTCAAGGCATGAAAATACTTCGAAAGCACCTACTCGCATACACAGTTCACTGGTTTAAATTGGATTCTTGTTGAGGAGAGACAATAGTAACTTTGTGAATAGAAACTGGTTAGGCGTTTTCGATAAATGTGTTTATGCGGAATGCGAATGCGGGTTTAAAACATGTGTATTAGGGTCATACCACTAAAAAGCAACCGTTTCAGCTTGAAGTATGATCAAATTTCGAAAGTTTTTATGGTAACAATAAGTATACATATTAGACAATTTTGAAATAATACTAAAAATAATAGATTTTATAGTGATAAAAATGGTAAAATAGGTTCTTAATTGCGTCTACTATCACGTCTTAAAAGGAATGCATCGAACGGAAAACAGCATGAATAGCATATGTACCGTTTCAATACACAATATCGACTCAAAAAAGTTTTTATTTGACGTTCCTGTGACATTTTCCATGTGTTTTTCTGTTTTTACATGAGCCCGAAGACATTGTTTATTACGAATAATTAAATTTCGTGTGCAGAAATTGCAAACCACTCCCCCTTTCTTAACAAACGTGAAAGTATTGCCAAACTCCACTATCAAACGATTCATTGCAGGATTTTCAAACTAAGTACAACTATAATAATAAAAAAAAATAATTCAACTCTATATCAGTATAAAACAGAAGAACAAATTCGAAATGGAAAATAAAAACAGATATTCACAAGTAAGTATATTTGAAATCATTCTTTTGGGTTTAAAAGTATTCGATTTATCTGGATTGCTTTCGGTTTAAAAACAAATAATCAAGTCAGTTCGGTTCAGTGCTACGTTTGCGGTCGAAGTAGAATTTCCATTTCCATTAGAACGTTTCCCGGTTTACGTCTAAGCTGTCCGAAGCACTGGCGAGCTCGTGTCTTCGGCTTCGGCAAGCCTGCCGAGCTGAGTGCACGTCTGGCCGGTACTAACTGAATTAACTCTGATAGCGGAGACCGAGAAGTGGACGGAATTGTTTGTCGCTAACTCTGTTAAGCTGGACGATAACATTAGCAGACCAGCAGACACAATCAACAAAACTTATCACCTCCTTTGTCTAACCCATTATCGAAGACGACTTACAGTTACTTCGTGGATTGTGTACTTAATACAATGAACTGTCAAATAAAACAATAAAAGTCAATGAAAATGTCAAATCTCCGTTTGAAATATGAAAAATGCGCAGTAATCCAATGCTTTATTCAAAGTAATAACAATAATTCTTCAAAATGCTGGCGTAGTTCCTGAATGTCGTCATGTGATCTTTTATACAATTTCTTTTTAATGTGCCCCCAAAGAAATAATCCAAAGGTGTAAGATCTGGTGACCGTGGTGGCCACCTCACTGGTCCCATGTTTCCAATCCAACGCTTATCAAAATTTATATTCAATAATTCCCTTACCCTTCTTATTTTGTGAGGTGGTGCACCGTCGTGCTGGAAGTATATAGTTCCCCTCTCCATCAGTGGCAAATTGTCCAAAAGTTCATTCACAATATGATGGTTTACAATATCGTAGTACCGGTCGCCATTAAGATGTTCCTCGTAAATATGGTATGCTAAAATACGCTCGCCAAGCACGGCACACCAAACGCTAAAACCAAAACGTCCTTGGTTGTGCACGTTGACGGTACGCTGAGGATTGACATCAGACCAATAGTGCTCATTGTGCCATTAAAAATTCCGGCACTGCTGATGTAGGCTTCATCAGTCCTAAAAACTTATTTTTAAAATAATGGATTCTGCTGAAGATTTTCACGGTATCACTGGCAAAATTCCATTCGTGCTGAGGGTCTGTTGGTTGCAAATGATGTTGTTTTCTTAAAGCATATGGTTCTTGAGGATTCTCAAAGCTCGACGTCTTGATACCCCAGATTCGGTTTCTATTTCACGTTTTGAAGTTGAGGGATTTGCAACTGCGGCTGCAACTGTGTTGGTGGCAGCTTCTTCACCATTTTCAATATGGTAATGTTTGGGTCTTGGCATACCCAAATGACCCGTGATTGATGAGATGTTGTTTTAATCTCTCAAAAATATATTTGCGAGGTTGTGTTTTTTTCTGGATAACGATTGAAGCATGTTTCGGATGCAATTTCAGCATAGTTATTACTTTGAATAAAGCATTCGATCATTGCGTATTTTTCATATGATTCATACGGCATTTCGTAACTTTTAATAGAAATAAATATTCAAAAGAATGCAAAAGTAATACTTAAGTCACTGATTAGTAGTGTCAAACTAGTAGTGACATACGCCTACTCAAAGAAATCTCGAAGACAATAATCATAATGCCTCTGATATATACTAATTTCATGTTATTCAATAAAACATTACTTTTGGAATATTTTGGACCGGCATGTTATATCGTTGAAAAGGGGGAAAATGCTCTATTTATTTCAGTCATAGCCAGCTATGGTTTCCATTTAAAAAAACAACGTTATGTTATATCTACAAAACTATTAGAGATATTTAAAATCTGTGACTTCCACTGAGTTCTAATCGAAAAAGTGCCTGAAGAACTGGCCCCTTGTACTTCCTCACTGCTTTTAACAGCGAATAGTCTGTTTCTTCATCGGGAATTAATTTTCAAAGATTCAAATGATACTGCCTTCTTCTTAAATTCGATTTTTGCAACGGATTTTACTATCGCACAACGCATTTTTCAACGATAGCACCTTAACATATCCCAGCTGCAATCTCAAAGTGGAAAGATCGTTCCAAGGCATTAATTTTCGGGTAATCCGTTAGAGGTCACCACGCTCTCTGGAGTTAGGGCTGGCGCTCACGACGCGTGCGTTTAAAATGCTAAACAGTGGCCATCAAGGCGGCCACGCACTCCAGATTTCGGCCCCTCAGAGCGGTCGTTTAAATGCAAACTGTGTTTTCAGCGCGCGGAAGTTTCGCCTCCGCGGCGGCAACTTTCTTAATTCTTTCCAGGGAAGTGGCACTTTTCGTATCCTCCAGGGGGTACGTCACTCTTTGATTCCTCGGGGAACGCGGTGAAATTTGTTTCGCTCATTTAGTAAAGGGAAAAGTTGGAAAACTGGCGCAAGTTTTCGGGCGAAACGCAAGCTCGACCACATCAGAAGTGGGATATGCGGGACAATAGAACGTCGTTTGTTGGGCTGTAAGTCGCGACCCGAAAACCATATGGTTCCTAGTATATTTTAAACTATTTTACAGTTGAGCAAATTTTAGTTTAAATATGATTAAAAAAGAAAAAAAAAGTATTTGGAAGTGACATAGTAGTTCTCCTGAACCTATTAGATATACTTAGATACTTAGATATACTTGGTTAACAAAGATAATTACTAAAAAAAATTTACATATATGTATATATACACGTGTTCAGATCAACAATAATTTACATATACGGTTCATGGCAATATGAACACTCGGACCTCAACGAAGTAAAAGCAGGGATACCCCAGGGTAAAGTCTTCGGACCAATTCTCTATCTACTATATACAAGTGACCGTAGATGTAGATTTATTATTTTATCCAACTAAACAGAAATATGTCGGAATTTAGGACAGTGTTTGGGACGTTTACCTTACCACGTTTGCGTTAGAGTATATTCCCCAACATATATCATCGATACTACAATTTAACATAAGTGCAAGGGGGCTAATAAGTTCCCAAAGCGGGGAGCGCTACGCCTGTAATTTCTGGACTAAATGGACATTAATTACGAGTGTACGCCGGCATGGGGGCGGTCAGCTAACACGGTTTCAGTTTTAATACAAGCTGCGGCGCTGCAGAGAAGTTAAGAGGACCCCCGACGAGCAAGGCGCCCATTAACCACTGCAAATGGCCAGGAAATGGCCGGAATTTGTACGTACGTCTCGACGGCGGCGTAGCCCAGGAAATGGCATGATGTCGAACAGATATCTTCTGGGATTGGCTAGTCGGTCTAAGTCAGAATTCGATTTGGTCGAAGATTTACTTGGTGAAAGGAGCATGGCGATGTGCTAAAAGCTCAAAGATAGATGGAGGTTTTTGTTCACGTTATGCAGAATTATCGGAGTTATATGCGAGTCGGTTATATTATACATGGTCATTATGATCGAGACCGATCGCGTTTGCAATAGAATAAAACGAATTAGCCAGGATTTGACAGATATTGACAGTAGGTATTGTCAAAAAATCAGCCTTTGACACTACCTACTGTTATTAGAATAAAAATATGTTGCAAATTCTGGCTAACTTTATATTAATGCAGACACGATCTCGACCAAATAGAATTTGCTCCTACAGCTAAACTATTAATTTTACCAAAAAATGTCATAGACATAAATTATACAAAATTTCGTCTATTTTAATTTATTATTTAACTAATTTGACGAAATTACAGAAATAACGGCTCATTTGCAAAATCCTTGAAATGTGCATAACAACATTGCTATCCGCACTCGAAATACACATTGACTTTGTGTATGACACCAAGATGTATCAATATTGTTTCATATAGCGTACGTGCGCGCGTGTTTCTCCTCCTCATCGCACTCTCCATGCATTTACGTGTTGAATTGACGTTTCGCAATCGCTGACGTTCTGAATACTGTCAAAAGTTTCAAAATATCCTGGCTACCTACTATTAATGCACACACGATTTCGATCAAATAGAATTTGCTCCTGCAGCTAAACTATTAAGTTTACCAAAAAATGTTATAGAGAGAAAATATACAAAATTCTCTCTACTTTAATTTATTATTTATCTATTTTGGCGAAATTACAGAAATGACGGCTCATTTGCAAAATCGTTGAGAAATGCTAAGAGTAAATAGCCAGTGCCTTTGGGCCCTTTTGAACTAAAAGCTTTTCAGCTCTAAGTTTGGTCATGAAACTTCTAAATATGAAGTTTCGTCCCGATACCTTTAGTAGTTTCTCCGGAATCCTCGCCACAAAAATAGAATACACACACAGACATACACACACACACACACACACACATACACACAGAGACATTTTTTGTACCTTCGTCAAAAATGTTCAGGGGTCCCAAAAAGACCTATTTCCGCTAAAACCTAATTTTTTTTTCGGCACGATTACAAAACTTCATCATACTGAGTATGATAAAGTAAAAACGTTATGAAATTCTAATTACTCATATTTCCAATATTATTTACTCAATACAAATATTTATTTTTGTATGGCCATGCAGTATTTTTGATAATGTCGGGACAATTGAATGTGAAATAAAAGGTGTATGATAATCAGTAAGATGATTAGATGATGACATTTTTTGAGTATTGTCAAAAAGAACGTTAGAGATTTTACAGCGCCGTATACAGGTTGATTTTTTTCGTATACAAGGTGAAATTTTTAAACATAGTTTTTATTTTTTCTACTACAAAAACAGTGGAATTTGACGTTTGTAAGCAAAACATTGCACAAGCACTAGATATCTAATTGCGTGCTTTTCTTCATTTTCAATTATATCTACTGTACACACTTTTTGTTTTTACACGTTTATACTTTTAGATGAATATATTACTATTTTTGCTTGTTTTGGCATCGGATGGGATTTAATTGGAGATGGAGTCGACTGGAAAGATACGTGTAATTAGATCCACTGCCTTTAAGTCCAAAACGACAAAAAAACGTTTATTTCATTAAAAATATTCACCAATTCCTTAAAACAGGCTCGAAAAGCGGCCAACAAAGCGGAAGACCCCTTAAAAACTATTTGCTTAGGCAATTTGCCCAAGGCGGTGTTAGGCAAATAGCCTTTTGTATAACAAAAACTCTTTGACGACAGGCATTGCCATACACATTGCAGCAATAATCTTTTATTTTTCTGTACCGATTTGATTCACACAAAGAAAACATGATGACGTAAGTGACTGGTTTTAGCGAACAGACTGTAACCGTAATCGCAAGTGCGGTTAGATTTTCAAATTATGTGAGGTTATGTGATTGTTGCCAGCGTTATTAACTTCATCTCCGTTTCTTATCATAACAATTGCCGCTTGGTTAGGCTACTGTGTTTGGAACATAACAGTAACCTCCGCAGCATATATCGGTAAACCATTAGGAAAACATGCGAAACGTTTCAACACAGCAAATGTTCAGTGAGTTGTACATTTGTTCCACATAATTTTCGTACGCAAAATAAGAGTTAGGTGATATCATCATCTGCATCGATGCGTAAAATCGTCCAGTCTACTATAACTTTTCCTGGTAAATGGGAAACTAAACGTTCCAAACCTAACAGTCTTGTTTTATTGGAATCAGGCGTAACTTCATTAGAATCATGATGATTAGAATACGGCATTTTGAAAACTAATTGCTATTTGCCTGACAACGGTCTTGGCAAATACATTTACCTAGGCAAATAGCTTTAAAAATATAAATAAAACCCTGTATCTGTGTACATGGTCGTTTTCTCTGTAATATTGCTCTGTAGCTATATTAAAATTTATACTTACAATTTCGTTAAATTGCTAATACCTTATCACAAAAACTAGTAAAGTAACATTCGGTGTATGACACACAAAATATAAATGGCAGAGAGCTTGTTGACATAATTCAGCATGTTTAGAGCCCCGGAAATTGCTTACAAACACACAAGAGCGTAAACCTGCATCCAATAGACATTAAATCTAAATAATCTTCCTTACTCGCATTCGGCCTTCTTAACACGCGCAAATTTATATGCCATTGTTTCGCTAGATCCACAACTGGGGATGTGGAATGCACTCGCCAGGGGGTTGGCAGCATTCGCAGGCTTGCTAGATGATACGTTCGAAGCCGCAGACCTCATTCACATGTGATGAATGCTTAATATCTGTTTAGATGGTGCTCGCGGTCGCCCGAGTTGAAAATTAAAGTCACTGAGTTACTGTTAGTAACCTACTAAGATCGTAAAACATATTTAGGGGATGCAGTCGACGACTATTTTCACTGCATGCCACCCTACGGCATACCAACCTACGCTACGAGCTTACCGAGCGAAACTGTGCCCTAAAAACTTTTGGTTTATTGGTTAATATGGCCGCGTGGTATTACTGGACAAGCTTAGGACAAACTACGTCAATGTGGGCACTTATATATGGACTTTACTTAATATGGTTAGTGAACAAACAAAAGATTATCGTTGTATTTTACAAGGGTAAAATCGAGACAGGTTAATAACAATGAGAAAATAAACTGCTTCCGGGTTATGCCATGTGTCACGATTTGTAAATGCTGACGTTTCGTGAACCATGTTGCTCGCTTCTTCAAAGCTAATTGAAAGCTGTGCTTATTGTATTTCTGGTTATAGAAATGCATCACATGATTAATCTGTTTTTGTAATTTAGTCGAACTGAATTTGATTAATTTTAAATTTTGTAAAAAAAAAACTAAAAGAAACTATTCTAAAAGATTAAACATCAATAATTTAAATCTGAATTCTTAAACTAGGTAGTTGTCTCTAATAGGCTAACCGCTGATCCTGTCTTCTATTTTCTTTGTCCTAAACAAGAAGCACTAACAAGGGTCGAAGGGTTTAGTTCTTTTTAGTCTTCTCACTAGATTCTGGTTGTCCAGTAGCTGCATGGCCTCTACGTTGACGTGATGGCTTACGCGAGATTCAGGCTTAGTGGCGAATCCTTTTATCTCTTGGATGACTTGTGGGACACCAAGATCACGAGCAGGTCACTATTCCGTATGTACCAAGGACCGTTAACCATATTCCTTAGTACTTTATTTTGAAAAGTCTGGACCTTGTATATTGGAGTTTTTCGCGCAACCACAAAGCTGGATGCCGTATAACCAAATCGGTTTTAGTATTTGGTTGTAAACTTGTAGTTTGTTCTGTACTGACAACTGAGAGTTTCTTCCCAGAAGCCAGTATTTGACGACAAGCTGTACTCTCTTCTTCTTAACATGTTCTTTCCACCTTAGTTTTGTATCCAGATTCCAGAGTCATACCCAAATACTTTGCAGTGTTCGCGTATGGAACTATGGCGTCGTTAATCTTGACATGAGGTATGTCCTCGATTCTTTTGTTTGTGAAGTTAATGTGGACTGATTTCAGTTCGTTGAGCCTGGTCTTCCATTTTTTTGGTCCGCTTATATATTTTATTACTAGCTTGTTGAAGATTCCTAGTAGATTCTCCAACAGTCGATCCCACTGCCATTAGAGCCGTGTCATTTGCGAATGTGGCGACTGGTACATTTCCCAGCTGTGGTAGGTCACTTGTGTATAGTAGATAGAGAATTGGTCCCAATACACTACCCTGGGGTACACCAGCTTTTACTTCTCGCGCAAAAGATCCATTGTTTCGTTGGCTGTGTGACTGTGTGGTACCATCCTGTTGGAACCACCTATCGTCCAGGTCCATATCCTCAATTTCTAACAAATATTAAGATAATGCTCTGAAAACTTTTTGCTTTATTTACAATTAACATCGTGCATTATGGTTGGACCATCCTTTATTATCAATTCTCTTTAAAAATGGATGGCCCGATATCATTAGAAGGAAATGTTTGTCAAAACAAAACTTGGCTATGAATGATTGTAGAAAGTAATCTTCGCCAACATCCAGTTTATTGTAAACAAAGATAAATCCTTGGAGATAAAATAAAATACAACAGAGATCCAGAGATTTCGGGCCAAGGGCATAACGGGCCCACTTATTCGCGGAAACGCGCCATTTCGCACTCGGTCGTCTTTTGTTTTATACCCAACGATTTTTTCACTCCATTTCGTATGCAAACCATCGCCAGATAAGCGAACGGAAAGGGAGAAATAGCGAGCATGGCTATCCGGCTTTTGATTCTGTCCGTTTGCTCCCCCCCCCCCACCCTCTATACAGATAGAACAAACACGCTCTCCATCTCATTTTATGGTATATTGGGGAGGCCGAACTGGCCCTATAAATGTCAAGTTGGCACTCAATAGCCAGATTTAAAATGTAAACATGACCGAAGGCTCCGAGACCTAAGGAAACCGATAACATAAATATATCTGCGTTCTGTTGTGTTCGAGGGGCGCGGAGGGGGGGGGGGGGGTCAGACGAAATACGAAGCGACAGCGGGCGAACAGATATATTGGCTTTTTCTTTCGGATGAAAAATGCGGTCAGATATTGTTTTCGAGTTTGATGCGGAAAAATGTGTTCCCGATTTGTTATACTCACTGCATTATTCATAGATATCCTATGTATATATTTTGTTTTATGTTACTGGGATCTAGGATAAAAGTGGTATAAAGTTCTTAACCGCCGTTTGGGTTAGTTGTATCAACAACCCCTTCGTGGGGGTTGTTTGACACAACGGTAGCTTGTCAAATTTCTATAAAAAATTATTCCAATAAAAATGTTGAGAATTAGTCAGAATTATAAATGTAAAAATCTGATGGGGCCAGACACATGACTTTATCATACAATATATAAAATTAATAGTTTAGCTGCATGACATTCTATCGAGATTGATCGTGTTTGCATTAAAATAAAACGAATGAGCCAGGATTTGACAGATATTGACAGTAGGTATTGTCAAAAAATCAGCCTTCAACACTACCTACTGTCATTAGAACAAAAATATCTGGCAAATCCTATATTAATGCAGACACGATCTCGATCAAATAGAATTTGCTCTTACAGCTAAACTATTAATTTTACCAAAAAATGTCATAGACATAAATTATACAAAATTTCCTCTACTTTAATTTATTATTTATCTATTTTGACGAAATTACAGAAATGACGGCTCATTTGCAAAATCGTTGAAAAATGCTAAGAGTAAATAGCCAGTTCCTTTAGACCCTTTTGAACCAAAAGCTTTTCAGCTCTAAGTTTGGTCATAAAACTTCTAAACTTTCGTCCAGATACCTTTAGTAGTTTCTCCGGAATCGTCGACACAAAAATCGTTTACACACACACATACCTACACACTACACACATACACACAAACATTTTTTTGTACCTTGGTCAAAAATGCTCAGGGGACCCATAAAGACCTATTTGCGCTAAAATCTCAATTTTTTTTTTCGGCACGATTACAATACTTCATGATAAAGTAAAAATATACAGGATATTCCATTTGAAAAAGAAATGCTTACCAAATTTTTATAATAAAATCAACATCCTGTATATTAAAAACATACTTTAATGATTGTTTAATGTCAAAAAACGTTTGTTTGAATGTTTTTTGAAATTTTTTACGGTTGGAGAGTTTAACGGTTGATTTTAATTAATGCTTAAAACTGAAAAATTATGCATTTTATAAAAAGATTATTTTAATAAAAAATGTTTAGAATTAGTCCTAAAATTACAAAATGTAAAAATATACGGGATGTTCCACTTGAAAAGAAAAAGTTTACGAAATTTCTATTATAAAATGAACAAAATATATATGAACGATGGTTTGTTTAAAATCAAAAAACTTTTGTTTGAATTTGTTTTTTAATGTTCTTACCGTTGGAGAATTATTTAGGTGTTCCGGTAATTTTGGCTAACGCTGTATATGCTTCAAAAACATTTGGGAAAAACCTTCTGAGATTTCAAGTAAAATGCACGGATAGAAAAGATTTCTTGTTTCAAAGAAATGTATTTGTTTGAATTTATTCTTTTGGGTCAAAACATATTTCTTTGATGCCAACAATATTTACTTCATTGAATACTCTAGTTTATTTGCTTGCAGAGATTAATTTATTTGAAATATTTATTTAAGTGAAATAAATATATATGGATACAAACAAAAATTACTTTCCTTTATAGTAATATTTTAGTTTTGATTTAAAAAGAAAACGTTTCTTTACACCAATGAAATATAATTTTGATTCTAACATATAAATTTGTATATAAGGAGAGATTTATTTCGCTTAAAGTAATATTTTGTCTTTGGCTTAAAAATAGGTTTACTTCCGCCAAAGAAATCATATTTTGATTAAAATAAATATATTTGTACACAAGAAGAGATTTATTTCCTTTAAAGTAATATTTTTGTTTTGGCTTTAAAATAGGTTTACTTCCACCAAAGAAATCATATTTTGATTCAAATAAATATATTTTAATGTCATCCAACTGTATTGTTAGATGGCGCTGTAAACTCTCTCCTCGCACTTCGACAGTATAGAACTTTGGTTCAAGTTGCCATTCCAAATCAGAGTACACTTTACTAACTTAACGTTGACTATATGTTGGGTAGGGAAGACCAAGCACTGGTCGAGGATGTGCGACATCCCAAAAAGGAGCTGACACATGGCGACCCTTCCGAAAAATTCTTGTCTATTAATTCCTTCAACAAATTAATAATTTTAAGCATTTTAACTAGGCCAACAATTGTGTTAATTTAAAAAAATGTACTTCTTTCACTCAACACAATCATATTTATTTGAAGTAAATAAATCTCATTTCTTATAATACACAAATTGCAAACTTTTGAACTGGAAACATAAGTTGTTTGACACAAATCAACGTTCTTTCTACCAAACAAATATTTCAAATAAATGCGTTTTTATCAGCAAATAAATATTTCATTGCCTCTATTGAAACAACAAATTACTTTGTGTCAATGCATATTTATTTGAATCAAACAAAAATTTCTCTCTGTGTGCAAAGATTAACGTTTATTATGTATATATAAAAATTATCCAAATAGCGTTTTTTTTGTCATTTTCACCCCATTTTTTCGGCCTTTTTAGCGGAAGTAATTCTCCCCTAAACGCAACAGAAATGTCGTGTTTAATAATTAAAAATCGACTATGTTCGCGGATGTTTTAAAATAGCAAACCGTGTCAGAGATTTTGCCATATTTCCATCTTTACCTTATAAACATTATTGTTTTTAATCATTGCAGCGAATACCAATCGACCAAATATTAAAACGTTTCTCTCTTTCTGTTACAGCAGGGGACACTAGTTTCGAATGCAGTCGGATAGATTACTTCTCAAATGAAGAGTACAGTCCGGACCCGAACGATTCAACAATGGCGATACCATGTGAGTATAAACCCTGTGCAAACGTTACAAAGAATACCCGCGGATCCCTCAATATAAACCTCGCTATTCATCGAGTCTATTCTCCATTTCCCCGCATTGTTTAAAAACGACGCCGAGCGACGCTCAGTATGGAAAATGTTTGCCCTCCGATCGTATACGCTAGTGAGCGCAAACTCTCTTTCAGCAAATATGGGGCGGATAAATACTCTGTTCGCACATATTGTTACACATAAAGCGATTAAATTTGTTTTTTCAGTTTTTGCGGTGTTTTGGGAAGTGAGAAGTTTATTTTTATAATAATCCGAAGATCAGATATACCAAAATTATCAACAATTGGGACGTTCCCAGATAAGTAAATTTGAATACCAAATAATGCATATATTTCAACACAAAACAGCAAAAATTGCTGTGCACAGACAAGACATGATGGTGACACTGATTTTGTCACAAGAGATGTGAGATATCGTTTCAATTTTGTTTTCATAGATTCCAAACCAAGAAGTCTGCGTAACGCAAATCTAAGACGTGATGGAGACGTTCCCGGTTCGTCATCTACAAACAAAAAGCGCTTTGAAATGTCCATATAACATTTTGTGACAAAAGAAAAACTAGAATAAGTGTAATTAATCATTGAACCTCTCGTATTTTTCGCTGAATGTACATTTAATATTATCATATCTTCTATAATCAAATTAAAAAAAAAACATTCAACAAATTTTATTTTCCAGAACACTGTTACTATTGGTGTTAAATAAGACAGAAATAGTGCGTCATCTCGGAAGTCGTTGGAAATACTCATATTTTAATAATTATTTTTTGAAAACGTTGCAAGTTTAAAGCACTAAAACCTTTACACCTAAAAAATGGACGTTTGTTTTTTTCTATAAATATTCACATTTGTTAGATTATTAAATTGTGTATGGTAACAATCATAGCATGTATTTACAAAATGTTCCGAAATCGACTACCAAAGGGTTTAACCCCCATTAATGACCTTCAATTTGACGCATGACAGAAAATTATAGAACAACATTTAGAAAAGTTATAACATTTTGCTAAAGCAGAACAAAGTAATGTTCAGTTAAAAGGCACACAACATAAGTACAATATCGTTATTTAGGGGTTCTTCGCCTCAGAGCAAAACTATTTGCATTCATGAATGGGACTACCG
Organism: Melinopterus prodromus; assembly: GCA_964023965.1. NCBI lineage: Eukaryota > Metazoa > Arthropoda > Insecta > Coleoptera > Scarabaeidae > Melinopterus > Melinopterus prodromus. The sequence continues at coordinate 4,493,921 of OZ030396.1, forward strand.
CATCTAATTACCTATAATTTAGTATATGGTCGAAAGTTAAATAATAATTTTTTGATAAATAAATAATATATAATAATTTTCCTTTGCAAATCTTTATTTAAAAATTCTTGGGGTTGCGGGTTTTGTTAAGTTAATATAACACCGTTAGATCAGGTATCTATTTAGACAATATAATCCTTAATTACAAACAAAAACAAACAACTTTTGTACAAACAACAGTAAAGTTGCAGTTGCAATTCTCAATACAACAATAATTAATACCCAGTAAATTATCCTATTAGTCTTGACCAAATTAAACTGGGAGATTTCTTACCTTAGGAGATAAGTTACCTGATGTAATCGCGACATTAAACTCCGAACTAGTATCGATATCAAATTGGTATAAAGAAACAAATTATGTTTGAATGTATTGAAAACAAAAGCTATGGTATTGGGAAATAGAAATTCGGTAAACCCTACACCAGACATAGTTATCGATAACACAGTTGTTGAGATAGTGGTCGAATTTAAATATCTAGGCGTCATTTTAGATAATAGTTTGAAATTTACGAGTAATATGGAATATATAGTTAAAAAGGTGAGTCGAAAGATTAGCTACTTAGGAAGAATATCTAATAAACTTACATTAAAAGCTAGAATATCTTTGTACCATACGATTATAGAACCATATTTTTACTATTGCAGCAGTATAATATTTTTGTGTACAGACAAAGACATTAAAAAGATTCAAGTACAACAAAATCGAGCACTCAGAATTTTATTACAAAGCTCCAGGTTAACCAGTGTCGAGTCCATGCTGAGTAAATTAAATTTTTTGAATGTTAAACAAGGAACGGTATATCAGGCACTCACGTTGGTATATAAATGCATAAATATGACTAATTATTTAACATACAATAGTCAGCAGCATGAATACAATACTCGGCAAAAGGACCACTTCAGATTACCAAAATATACAAAAAGCAGCACACAAAATTCACTTTATTATAAAGCACTAAAGATGTTTAATACCCTGCCAAGTGATATAAAAAACAGTAGTTCGCTAAGTCTTTTTAAAACATCATCTCGGGTTCATGTATTGGCTAATTTTAAGTAGTTGATAAGTTTATTACTTAGGAAACCAAATTTATTGTGATTATTAGTTTCTTTTAACTAAATAAATATCATTATTATTATTTCTAAGCGGTGACTTATTTATAAAAATAAATAAGTCACCGCTTAGAAATTCCGAACGTATAGAAATGTCCTTTCGATTCAAAACATCGCACATGTGCATTCACAAAACACGTTTTAAATTCTCGAAGCGGACCGGCCGGCTCGACAAAAACGTGTTCCATTACGGCTGTAACATAACTACGCCGTATGTTGCTCGAATATTTGACGAAAACATACTCTGATACCGTCAATGCTCCACGCAAAAATACATTTTTCTTGTCGAAAAAAATTGTTTTCGAGGCGTAGAACGAAAGGTATTTTTATGTTTCAATTTCGAAGAGGAAATAATTTCCTGGTACGAAGTATGCACGTGTTTGTTTTTGCTGCATGACTAACGCGTCTCGCAAAATATAATATGAAATGAATAAGGTATTTATTGTTCGATAATAACTAGTTATTTCAAGTTTGATTTGTATTTGAAAATAAAATTATGTATTATGTCCCGGCTAAAATTCTTTACTGGAATTTATCTAGCTTTGAAACTTGCAAATGGTAGAATTTTGGAAATCAAAAAACGCCTCAAGTCATATGTTCTTTGCCAAGAAAAATACTTTCATTTTAGTACTCTTCGGTACTTATTGAGAGATAAACAAAATAATGATGACTTAGGGGTAACAACTCCGTTGTTAACAGAGCGACTAGCCGATTAGTATTGTAACAATATTAAGTATCGACAGCCGAAGAAACACAAAGTTGATTGCTGAAAATTGTTTATAACGTTTTAAAAAAAAAACGTTACATATGTTTGCTTCATATGACAAATTCGTAGGTAATTAATCGTTGTATTTATTCATTTACGCTGAGAAATTTTCTTTGTTGCATACAACCCCTAAATCACAGTAATTTTGTCTACTACTTATTTGAGTATTGCGGCACAAATCACATATCTTTACAACAGAAAAATATTTATAACTTTTACAAAAACTGTTTAAATCCTTTTCTCTTAGGCCAAATTGTAGGTAATTGATTGGGATTATACTTTAAATGATTACATTAAAAGCTGAAAAGCCTCCACATTACGATATAATGTATGACACCAGTGGAGGGAGTTGATATTTTGGTTGGCCGTGATAACAACATGTCTATAACTTTTTCAAAAATTATTATATCACTTTCCACCATATACTAAATTATAGGTAATTAGATGCGGTAGTCCTATTCATGAATGCAAAATGTTTTGCTCTGAGGTGAAGAACCCCTAAACAACGATGTTGTACTTATGTTGTGTGGCTTCAACTGAACATTACTTTGTTCTGCTTTAGCAAAATGTTATAACTTTTCTAAATGTTGTTCTATAATTTTCTGTCATGCGTCAAATTAAAGATCATTAATGGGGGTTAAATCCTTTGGTAGTCGATTTCGGAACATTTTGTAAATACATGTTATGATTATTACCATACACAATTTAATAATCTAACAAATGTGAATATTTATAGAAAAACAAACGTCAATTTTTTAGGTGTAGAGGTTCCAGTGCTTTAAATTTTTCTTTCAAAAAATAATTATTAAAATATAAGTATTTCCAACGGCTTCCGAGATGACGCACTATTTCTGTCTTATTTAACACCAATTTGTGGAATGCTTCATTTGCTTTTTTATTTGATTAAAGAAGATTATATAATATGAAATGTACATTCAGCGAAAAATACGAGAGTTTCAATGAATAATTACACTTATTCCAGTTTTTCTTTTGTCACAAACTGTTATATGGACATTTCAAAGCGCTTTGTGTTTGCAGATGACGAACCGGGAACGTCTCCATCACGTCTTAGATTTGCGTTACGCAGACTTCTTGGTTTGGAATCTATGAAAACAAAATTGAAACGATATCTCACATCTCTTGTGACAAAATCAATGTCACCATCACGTCTTGTCTGTGCACAGCAATTTTTGCTGTTTTGTGTTGAAATATATGCATTATTTGGTATTCAACTTTACTTTTGTGGGAACGTCCCAATTGTTGATAATTTTGGTAAATCTGATGTAACGAAATACGTAAATATGTTCTTCCAGAACAAACGTCTTGAACAAACGACCACGATCATCTCCGATCTCCCCAAAACACCAGATAAAACGCACACATAAATAAACAGGGCCACACGCTAGGAGCGGGTGGTGTGCACAAAAAGTAACACCTCGACCACCAGGAATTACTTAGGACCGTTGAGCCCCTAATTTATATACACGGTGGCCCAATTAATGCTGCCCACTTAAAGAGAATAACGGTTATCCTTTAATCCCGGTGATATATATAAACGTACCGATCCAGACGTAATATTTTTTCTGCGTTACATTTTCTCTCTCTGTTTCTGTTTGCAGACGCCGTCACCAAATCGGCCGTTTTTTTCGCCCTGGCCACTATCATGCTCTGCGGCAGCTACTGCTTTTGCATAATTGGCCACTGCGGGAAACACAGAGGACTCTGCACGTTCATATCCGGCGTTATGTTCATTATAACAGGTAAGGATCACTGTTTATTAATGATAAAGTATTACAGGTCTGTTTTTATATATTCTTTAAATCCTGGTGTTTAATAAGCTTAATTTAATAAAATTATAAACCCCTAACCACAACAAGTATTTTAGAACCTAAATACGTATTTCAGCAACTATGTTGCCATCTTCAGTAGAATCTAAAAAGAGGAAAAGATAGATTAGCACTTCATAGTATCTTTACTGGATATTGTCCAAGCAAATCACTACACTAGTGGAAGTGACGTCCATGTTAAAAATTACCCTATATATATATATATATATATACTTCTTGTTTTTTAGATAAACGACCAACTTCCATTTTTAGATACTCTGGTAGTCAGGAATAGCAAAAATATAATAGAAATTGACGTGTATCGGAAAGATACTAACACAATCAGGTTTATCCCTAATGATTCGCAGCATCCTTTTCAACAAAAATTGTCTTTTATTAGTTGTTTAGTTTAGTAGATAGGTTATTGAAATTTCGATTGTCCGCAGATAGATATCAGCAAGAATTATTGTTTATTAAGAATGTTGTCATACATAATGGGTACCCTGAGAAAATAGTTGATAGAATGATTAAGAAGCAGAATCAAAAAATGTATGCAAATCAAATATCTACTTTAAATACTTTGTCTGTAGAAAAGAAGAAATATGTTAAAATACCGTTCGATTGTGCATATACAAGGGGTTTGAGAAGTATTTTTACATCACAAAATCTCTGTATAGCATATTCGACTCATAATAGCATAAAAAACCTTCTTGGAAACCCAAAGGATAAGGTAGATGTACTTGATAAATCTGGTATATATTGTATCAAATGTCATGACTGTGAAAAAGAATACGTATAGGCCAGACTAGAAGAACAATTTTAACTAGGTTCAAAGAACATGTAGCTCATTTTAAATATAATCGTTTTGAAAAATCTAGTGTGGCTCAACATATTTTAGACACAGGTCATAAAGTAGTTGTAGATGACTTAAAACTTGTAAAAGCTGTCAAATAATAGGGAACTAAACAGCTTGGAAAGTATCTTTATTCACTTGAATAGAGATAAATTAATAAATTCAGACAGGGGTCCTATACCTAGTTCGCCATTGTTTGACCTGCTTTAATTAAAACTTGTTTTTTACGCTTCAATGATCAAAATTCACTGAGGTGTGAACAACAAATGGGTATATATAGGGTAATTTTTAACATGGACGTCACTTCCACTAGTGATTTGCTTGGACAATATCCAGTAAAGATACTATGAAGTGCTAATCTCTCTTTTCCTCTTTTTAGGTTCTACTGAAGATGGCAACATAGTTGCTGAAATACGTATTTAGGTTCTAAAATACTTGTTGTGGTTAGGGGTTTATAATTTTATTATTAAGTTCGCCAGTCTCCAAAATATTGTCAAGCTTAATTTAGATATTTAGATAGTGGATAATATATATTTAGGAAATATATATTGGCTGGTTAACTTATTTGCTATCAACAGCACGATGGTTTACAGGTTAGATGCTGAAAAGGTACTTTACAAGCAATCTAATTTACCATTTGACCCTTTTTAAAACTCAACATTTGCTTATTTTATTATGTTGTAAACTACTATCGGTTGCAAAAGTATTGAGCCCTGTGTTTGAAGGCTCGTTATTCTGAAACGGCTGAACAAAAAAAATTATTTTTGGTCAGCTTACACTTGTCTCTTCTATAGATTGGCGTATTTACTTTCTTGATTTTGTACAATACAGTATCAGGACAACGCAGTGCACGCAAACAATCCCTATTGATGTCTATTGATGTGTTTCGTTGATATGCATTGAACGATTGTATTAATGCCTATTTTTCAAAATTATCTTCAGTAAAATTATTTCGCTTAGATGTTAAAATGTCTTTAAACCTTGAAAATGATCTTTCTACATCGCAGCTAGTCACAGGCGCAAAAGAATAAATCAAAACCAATATGGAATATTTTTGAGAAATTCCTTCATCCGTAAATGAATTCGTCGAGATTTGTTTTAAAATATTAAAAGCCGGATTTCGATGTACTACCGCATCAATTTTTTGTTGTAATTTTTTACTGATTGGTGCTTCAATGCTTCGTAAGCTTTCGTACACGGGTTCAATCCTTTGAAAACTGCTTGCAAGTTCAACATTTTGTTGTTCTAGAAACTTTCTGGGTGGCAATACTTGCGCAAAATTTGTATCAATAAATTTTAATTGTTCCTGCAAATCTTGTAATGATAGTACTTTTTTGCAGTTTTTAATACTAACTGCTTCATCAGGCAAATTGAAGACGAAGGGTTTGATGATATCAAAGTTTCTTGCAAAAAAAATTGCCGCTTCTAACCATATACCCCATCTCGTAATAACTGGTTGTGGTGTCAAAGGTAGATTAGGGCACTTTTGCTTGTAAAGCGACAATCTAGAAGGAGCTTTCAATAAAAAAATTTATATGTGCTTATTAGCATAAATCAAATTTCTAAATTGTTAAATTCCAAAAAGTACACCAGTTTCTGGGATAGGTAAAAGACCGATGTATTAAAAGGCGGCAATATTTTTTCACCTGAGCCCTGAGCCACGTGTCCTTGTCAGCCAAAAGTTATATTTTACTATGGCTGAATATAGATGCACATAAGTTGACGCTCTTAAAAACGGTTGCAATTTTGTATTTTAACGATAAGTGTGACTTTTTTGTTATACATTCTTTAGAACCAAGTATGAACTTTCATTCGACATTATTTTTATTAAAATTTACCCACAATTTTGTTTATTGCAGGGCCGAGAACATTCGCTGTTATAAAACAAATGTTTTATGCAGAACTTGAGTGCTTTAGTTTAGTGTTTAGCTTTGTTAAGCTTTTGAAAGTGGTTCAAATTATAGTATACATACTTGACATTACAACTACTGGAAAATCTGCTGCGGATAGGTGCGGATGCGGTTTTTGTGATTTTATTTCTAATACGTTGTAAAGGAAAATCCAAAAATTGATGTACCGGCTTATATGTAATTTGGTGCAATTTCTTGATACCGTGATAGTAGAGGTAATTTAGAACATATTTAACCATATTTAGCTATATACAAATGGTTACGGTTATCCAGATATTGACAACTTTATGTTCAATGCATCTTGTATGTTGTAAATGCCTTTATGGACGTATATTTTTCCGTTTTGGATCATGTATAGCAAACAACCCCGATGACCTAGACTCTTGAAAATCATCCGAAAAAAACCTTAAACTTTGTACTTGTATATGCATTTCTTGGAAATTGGTTGCTTGAAGCCAATCGGATTCATATTCAAGGCAAGAAAATACTTCGAAAGCACCTACTCGCATACACAGTTCACTGGTTTAAATTGGATTCTTGTTGAGGAGAGACAATAGTAACTTTGTGAACAGAAACTGGTTAGGCGTTTTCGATAAATGTGTTTATGCGGAATGCGAATGCGGGTTCAAAACATGCGTATTAGGGTCATACCACTAAAAAACGACCGTTTCAGCTTGACGTATTTCGATAGTTTTTATGGTAGCAATAAGTATAAATATTAGACAATTTTGAAATAGTACTAAAAATAATAGATTTTATAGTGATAAAAATGGTAAAATAGGTTCTTAATTGCCTCTACTATCACGTCTTAAAAGGCATGCATCGAACGGAAAACAGCATGAATAGCGTACCGTTTCAATACACAATATCGACTGGTGTAAACTTTCATTTTCTTCCTCTACCACCGGTCTCTAAAAATAAAACTTTTTTCAGGATTTTCTTACAACATAACAGACCCAAACATGTTATCTCATATAACTCAAAAACGACATGTATTGTTCAGTTTTAAATCCGTATATGCTGCGTATTCAAACTGGACATGCCATATATTATTTTATGAATTTGACACGGTAAAACACAATAGAAATAAACTGCCCAACTCAGCGAGCAATACGATTCATTGCAGGTATTTCAAAATAAGTACAACTATAAAATAAAAAACTGTACTCGACACTGGAAAATTTACATTTTTGTCCGTACACTGGTTATTATATTATAATTTCCTGGTCATCGGAAACCATGAAAAACACATACAAAACTGTTCTATTGTACACAATTCTAGCCTATCCCACTTCTAATGTTTTCGCGTAGCAGAATTATTCCGTCAGTGTAATTATCGTTCAAACTCCTTTATATTTTCAGGTCTATCGATGCTCATCGGTCTCATCATGTACATCTCCGTCTTCAAAGCGGAAATCGGTGGAAAACTTCGACCACGTTCCCAACTGCAACCTCCAGCTTTCACGTACCGTTACGGCTATTCCTTCGCCTTATACGTCGTTGGATTTGTCAGTTCTCAGGTGACGGGAATCAGCGCGCTGTTCCTCTTCATCTATCGTATGCAAGCTTCCTATAGGAGAAAAAGACTTGAGGATGTCAGAAGAGGAAAATTTCCGAGCCATACCTCAATCAACTACGTCCACGTTGACGCTGCCAGCTTATACTGCCGAAGACACCCGAACGCTTACGTTAACTCCAATAGTATACACATTCCTACGAATTATCCCTCGCCAGCTCATCGGAGGAATTATTTTTATAGCAAGGAACCGCTGACGGAATCACCCTGTAGTTTGCATAGGAACCATTCGTCGTCGAATTCTTTAAAGGATGTCACAGGTAGGTTACAATTTTAGACAATCTTCCTTCATTATTGTTTCAATCAAATAATGTACAAGTCTCAGAAACCTAACAACATATTTCACCAAAATACATTTGTAACAGGGAAATGGTCAAAAGAAAAGAAAAATGCACATAACGCATATATCAATTTAAGATACAATAAAAGTTTAGTCTATCTCATTTTTCATGTAATTCCTGAATTCTTCAACATCGTAGAAGATTTTGTCGGTCAGCAGGTTTCTGAGATCTGCTTTTTAGTTTCCTTGGCGTTTTACTCCTCCGAAGGGCAGGTAACATATTAAATACCTCCAAATGTCGATGCTGGCTGGCAGGTGTATTTATACGATGGAAGGGTATGGTAATGTCTCTTGCATTCCGTAGCATTCGGCTTGTTGTTTCACTTCTATCTTGGTGGTCTGATATAACACTCTTTGCATGTAGTATTAGTTTAAAAATATATGCAGACGGCAGTGGCATTATCTTGAATTTTCGGAATAGTGGTTTGCAGTGGGTAGACCAGCTGGCTTGTTCTATAGAACGAACAGCTTTCTTTTGCAAGATGAATATCTTTACAGAGTGGGCTGATTCTCCCCACAATTCTAACACCCATAACTTAGTCTTGAGTGGAATAGTGCATGATACGTTATTACAGCCGCATCTCTCCCGACAATCTCACTCTTCTAACAGCATATGTTGCTGTACAAAGAGCTGATGTAAGAGCATTTGTGTGATCCAACCAGGTGAGACGTGAGTCAAGGGTGGCACCAAGCAGTTTTGTTGAAGAATCCTGGATAGTTGTGTTCCGCTTGCTTGTGAAGCTTATTGTTGATGTTTTGGTGTCGTTCATCTGTAAAGCAATTGCACCAAACCACTCCTTAGCTTCAGATAATGCTGAGACAGTTTTTGACTGGAGGGTGTTGATATCTGCGTCCCTGGTAAGGAGTGTCGTGTCATCTGCAAATAGAACAGCTGTGGCAGACATGTTCTCCGGAAGGTCGTTGATAAACACACAGAACAGCACTGGACCCATCGGTGATCCCTGAGCTACTCCATTCTTGACAGTCAGTAGTGAGCTCATCTCTCCCTCAGTGTAAACTCCTTGTCGCCTGTTGCTCAGGTATGATTCAATTAGAGACAAGGGTTGACCTCTTATTCCATACCATTCCAATTTTCTAACAAGCTGCTTATGTTGTATACAATCAAATGCTTTGGACAGATCGCACAAGACCGCTTGAGATTCCTCTCCGTTCTCCATGGCATCCCACACAAAGTCCAGCAGGGAGCGAACAGCGTCCATGGTATTTCTGCCCTTTCTGAAACCAAATTGATTTGAGCTCAACACCTTCTGCGCCTGAAGGAAGTTGGAGAGTCTGCTTAGGAGTGCAGCCTCCAGTACCTTAGATCAGTGCTCCGCAACCGACTCCCGCTGGCCTTCTCCCGCTCACGGAAGTCGCATATCTCCGTCCCGCACGCACTGTGCCGCGGCACAGTGCGTGCGGAGCACTGCCTTAGATAGTACTGGCAGTATTGCAATAGGGCGATAGTTTGAGCAATTTTGGTGGTCGTCCTTTTTATATATTGGCACTATTTTTGCAATTTTCATTCGGTCAGGTACCACTGCATGCAAGAAGCACTAGTTTATAATATCTGACCAAGGTTTTGCAATGTATTGGGCACTCCATTGCAGTATTTTTGTGTTTAGGAAGTGGATATCCATTGTTGTTTTTCTTTTTAGTCCTTCTATCGTGCTTAGTACTTCTGCTGGTGATACTGGGGTCAACAAAAAGGTCTCGGATATGGAAGGTAATTTGTTTGTATCTGCAGTTATACCATTGTCACAATCTCCCACAGCGGCGAAGAACGAATTTAGATGCTAGATGGCATGATTTTGCGTTTCTTGCTGTTTCTGTGTTTATTGTTCCACAACTTTTTTGGTCTATTTTCAGTGCCTTGAAGACCTCAACAGTCTTAGAATTGCCTAAATAGTCGGAAATAGCTAAAAAATCTACAAAAATCCTATTCTATTTTGGAGACTTCAACGATGCATCAGGCGACAAACTGCGCTCAAACGTCTAGAATTCTCATAATAATGGTTTCGAAACATTCCACAATGCAAAAAAAGGCAGTTTCTGAACGCATATTCTCTATATCTCCTTAGTTTTGTCGCCTATTTATCCCCGTTTACTACATAAATCAACGTACAAAACTTACAACTTCTTTCTCCGTTACAGGTTTCTACAATTTTCCCCCACCACCTACGATAAGCTACCAGTTCGACGAGCCGTTCAACGTTCCCGATCCGTCGTACAAGCATTTCCCGCGAGACGTCACCACCAACACGGTTTCAACGACAGCGGATATCGCGACTTGCGACGAAGATTTTCTTCAGGAGAATTTCGACGATTATTCGCCGAGCGTTCAGCACGAGCACGAGTTCGTCACGTTCGATCTGGACAGACCGTTGCCCTTAAGGGCGCAGAGTAGTGTTTCGATAAATTCGAGAAACGAGAACGGCGGGTCGTTGCGAAAAGACTATAGCAATCCGGATCCGTTGCGAAGGACTACGCCGGTCTGAGAATGGGCCGATGAGGTAGTTAAGATTATTCTAAGGGACTTTCGTACGCCGATTGTTTTCGAGGTTTTGTTGTAAATTTGAAATTCCGAGTGATATTGATCGGTATTGTAATTAATAGGTAACTGAGGGGAGGGGAGAATCGTGAATGTGGTCCAGTAACATATGAACAGTTGAAGTGAATAATGAGATAAGTGCCAAAATTTGTTTATTGGATTAAAGTTATCTATGGACTTTACATAAAAAAAAACATTAAATCTTTGGCTCTTAGGTCGTTACTTACTTCAACTTTTCATACAGCCCAGTCAAAATAGGGTTTTCTTCTACAGGATTAGCCAAAATTACCGGTACACCTAAATAATTCTCCAACAGTAAACACATTCAAAAAGTTTTTTGGCTTTAAACAAAAACGATAAATATATTTTTAATGTACACCCTATATAATTATTAACTTCAGTTTTTTCTGGATGTTTCGTAACCCTTTCTATTTTAAATTTTTGCATTTAATTTTTATAGTAATTCCAAGAACTTATTGCAGGAATCATTTTATTAAAATAGATTGTTGTTGAATTAATCAGCAATAAATCATTATTAGGAAAACTTACCGGAACACCTAAATAATTCTGAAAACGTAAAGAATTTCAAAAAAGTTTTCAAACACAAGTTAATGGTTTAAAACAAGCGCTCATTTAAATATATTTTATACGTACCTGTTGGTGTTCATGTTATTATTGAAATTTTTTAACCCTTTTGTTTTTTAATAACACCCTAAATTTTATTTTTTTACTTTATCGTACGCAGTATGATAGGAATCTCATGCAGCTAAACTATTAATTTTATATATAGTATGATAAAGTCATGTGCCTGGGCACATCAGATTGTTTAATTTTGAGATTAATTCTAAGAATTTTTTGTTGATATTATTTGTTTATAAAATGGACATACATTTATTTTATTTGATATTTTTTCTCAATTTTTATTTTTTATCCGATTATTAGTTAAAATAAAATTTAATGAGCATGGATTAATTGCCTATAATAAAAAATTAGGCGTTTTATAAAAGAATCATTTCTATAAAACAATCTTAGAATTATTTTAGAAATTAAAAATTAAAAAATATACAGGGTGTTGTACGAATAAAAAAATGATTAGAAGTTTCCATAATAAAATCAACATATATGTGTAATACAAATATATTTAGACGATAGCAAGCTTAAAACTAACAAGTCTTTGTGAAAATTTTGTTCAAATTTATACAGTTGGAGAATTATTTAAGTGTTCCGGTAATTTTGACTAATTCAGATTAGTTGCTAGTAACTCAAAAATAAATTTTTTTCTAAAAAATGGTTACTGCGTAAAACAAAGTATATCACCGTACATTGATTGTGTAGTCAAAAGTTAGCCCCTGTGTTTGAAGGCTCATAACTCAGAAACTACTAAACAAAAAAATATATGAAGTGTGTCATACTCATAAATCATTTCTACATAAGTTGTATAATAAAAATTTGTTACCTCTTAGTGTAAACGCGAGTGCAATAAGTAAAAAAAAGCATCTGATTTTTATATTTTTAAATTAACGCCTTTCCATTCTTTTTTCTTCTAAACCGTTTACCACAAAAATTTGATTTTTTGTTTACGTTGTATTTAGAATCTCTTCTTTAGATTGGATTTTTAATAAGGATTATTTGCATGCTAACTGCGTTGCCGTACTATCATTCCTTACTGAGATATCCGCTTCCATCAAACTCTTGTTCACAGCTTTTATTACATAAAATCAGAAGAAAATAAAAGTGCCAATCTATAGAAGAGACTCTAAATGCAACCTGAACAAAAATTGAATTATTTGTGGTAGTCTTTTAGGAGAAATAAAATCAACAAGACAAGCGTTAATTTTGAAATTAAGAAATTGGGTACCTACGTTTTTCACTTTTCTCGCAAAAGGCAAAAAATTTACAGATATGACTCAGGACTATGACCCTGTGTATTTAAATTTTTTCTGTTCAGTTGTTTTAGAGTTATGAGCCTTCAAACACAGGAACCAATACTATCCAAATGAGAAATGCCAGAAGACACTTCTTAACCTTCTGATGGATAAATCTTGGAAATGGTAAAGCTTTAACCGGATGCTATTAGTACTCTTATTAAAAAATATGATGCTCTATCATATATTTTTGGGAAGTAAAATCGTCATTTGATTGGGCTAATAACGATTTTTCATCTAATGTTACTGGGCTAAACCTTTGTATATTGATAATGGTTAATAAATCAAAACTTGGTTTTTGTAGGTACATTTTAGACACAAGGATATTTGCTAACACGTTCGCCAATAAGGTTATTTTTTAATAAAAATCGGTCAAATCAGAACAACATAAGGCAAACCTGTTAGCATCACATCCTAAAATTTTAATCGAAAATCTTAAAACTCCTATAAACTAACAAAACACGAATTAATCAAATTATTAATAAATACCCTGTATGTAACGAATAATTTAAAGATCTAAAACCCGATAACTAAAATAATTAAAACCAACTAAACACCACGGAAAGCAAGATAAAAATGTAATGCAAAACATATCCTCATAAAAACATTTATATACCTACCATAAAACTAATTGATAAAGTGGTCAATTTTTTACCCAGATTACTGTATATATATATACGACGTACGATAAACGTCGAATTGTTATTTCCTTTATAAATAATTATGTGTGTGTACAGATCATCGTTTCGTTTTCAGATTGAATGTACGCGACACAAAATTGTTAATGTTGATTATTCGTATTCTGAAATTGTGTTTATCGAGAACTATTAAAACAACAATATTGTACGTGAATTGTCCACCATGTACATAATACCTTTGTGCTAAACATGTTAAATATTGTATACAATAAATATATTTGAAAGTATTTGCTGTTTTATTATAAAACATTTCCTTGAAAGTTAAATAGATATGATGAATATAAAAAGAACTATGCACGTTCCTTCGCCTCTTCGTTCAATCCTCCTATCTACACTGCCTAGATGTGGTGCAACCCTGTCGTTTGGTTTGCCTCATTCTCCAGGTCTGAGGGGGTCTGCCATCCGGGCTGTCCTCAGCAACTGTGTCACCGGACCATCACGCCTCCTTACATGATAAGGATCCAGAGGTCCCTGCATGTGCCTTCGCCTCTTCGACCTATCCTCCTATCTAGACTGCCTCGATGTGGTGGAACCCTGTCCTTTGGTTTGCCTCATTTTCCAGGTCTGAGGGGTTCTGCCATCCGGACTGTCCTCAGCAATTGTGTCCCCGGACCATCAGGCCTCCTTACATGATAAGGATTCAGAGGTCCCTGCACGTGCCTTCGCCTCTTCGATCTATCCTCCTATCTAGACTGCCTAGATGTGGTGGAACCCTGTCCTTTGGTTTGCATCATTTTCCAGGTCTGAGTGGATCTGCCATCCGGGCTGTCCTCAGCAACTGTGTCCCCGGACCATCAGGCCTCCTTACATGATAAGGATCCAGAGGTCCCTGCATGTGCCTTCGCCTCTTCGACCTATCCTCCTATCTAGACTGCCTCGATGTGGTGGAACCCTGTCCTTTGGTTTGCCTCATTTTCCAGGTCTGAGGGGTTCTGCCATCCGGACTGTCCTCAGCAATTGTGTCCCCGGACCATCAGGCCTCCTTACATGATAAGGATTCAGAGGTCCCTGCACGTGCCTTCGCCTCTTCGATCTATCCTCCTATCTAGACTGCCTAGATGTGGTGGAACCCTGTCCTTTGGTTTGCATCATTTTCCAGGTCTGAGTGGATCTGCCATCCGGGCTGTCCTCAGCAACTGTGTCCCCGGACCATCAGGCCTCCTTACATGATAAGGATCCAGAGGTCCCTGCACGTTCCTTCGCCTCTCCGTTCTATCCTCCTATCTAGACTGCCTAGATAGTTTTTGCAGTCGCGATGGCTGGCGGACGACTTTTCGACCAGTTTTTGTGTCCGCGAAGGCGCGAGATAGATATTTTGACTAGTTTTTGCTGTCGCGATGGCACGCGGACGACTTTTCGACCAGTTTTTGTGTCCGCGAAGTCGCGAGATAGATATTTTGACTAGTTTTTGCTGTCGCGATGGCTCGTGGACGACTTTTCGACCAGTTTTTGTGTCCGCGAAGTCGCGAGATAGATATTTTGACTAGTTTTTGCTGTCGCGATGGCTCGCGGACGACTTTTCGACCAGTTTTTGTGTCCGCGAAGGCGCGTCATAGATATTTTGACTAGTTTTTGCTGTCGCGATGGCACGCGGACGACTTTTCGACCAGTTTTTTTGTCCGCGAAGTCGCGAGATAGATATTTTGACTAGTTTTTGCTGTCGCGATGGCTCGCGGACGACTTTTCGACCACTTTTTGTGTCCGCGAAGTGGCGAGATAGATATTTTGACTAGTTTTTGCTGTCGCGATGGCTCGCGGACGACTTTTCGACCAGTTTTTGTGTCCGCGAAGTCGCGAGATAGATATTTTGACTAGTTTTTGCTGTCGCGATGGCTCGCGGACGACTTTTCGACCAGTTTTTGTGTCCGCGAAGTCGCGAGATAGATATTTTGACTAGTTTTTGCTGTCGCGATGGCACGCGGACGACTTTTCGACCAGTTTTTGTGTCCGCGAAGTCGCGAGATAGATATTTTGACTAGTTTTTGCTGTCGCGATGGCTCGCGGACGACTTTTCGACCAGTTTTTGTGTCCGCGAAGTCGCGAGATAGATATTTTGACTAGTTTTTGCTGTCGCGATGGCTCGCGGACGACTTTTCGACCAGTTTTTGTGTCCGCGAAGTCGCGAGATAGATATTTTGACTAGTTTTTGCTGTCGCGATGGCTCGCGGACGACTTTTCGACCAGTTTTTGTGTCCGCGAAGTCGCGAGATAGATATTTTGACTAGTTTTTGCTGTCGCGATGGCTCGCGGACGACTTTTCGACCAGTTTTTGTGTCCGCGAAGTCGCGAGATAGATATTTTGACTAGTTTTTGCTGTCGCGATGGCTCGCGGACGACTTTTCGACCAGTTTTTGTGTCCGCGAAGTCGCGAGATAGATATTTTGACTAGTTTTTGCTGTCGCGATGGCACGCGGACGACTTTTCGACCAGTTTTGTGTCCGCGAAGTCGCGAGATAGATATTTTGACTAGTTTTTGCTGTCGCGATGGCTCGCGAACGACTTTTCGACCATGTTTTTGTGTCCGCGAAAGTCGCAAGATAGATATTTAGACTAGTTTTTGCTGTCGCGATGGCTCGCGGACGACTTTTCGACCAGTTTTTGTGTCCGCGAAGTCGCGAGATAGATATTTTGACTAGTTTTTGCTGTCGCGATGGCTCGCGGACGACTTTTCGACCAGTTTTGTGTCCGCGAAGTCGCGAGATAGATATTTTGACTAGTTTTTGCTGTCGCGATGGCTCGCGGACGACTTTTCGACCAGTTTTTTGTGTCCGCGAAGGCGCGGACATAGATATTTTGACTAGTTTTTGCTGTCGCGATGGCTCGCGGACGACTTTTCGACCAGTTTTTGTGTCCGCGAAGTCGCGAGATAGATATTTTGACTAGTTTTTTGCTGTCGCGATGGCTCGCGGACGACTTTTCGACCAGTTTTTGTGTCCGCGAAGTCGCGAGATAGATATTTTGACTAGTTTTTGCTGTCGCGATGGCTCGCGGACGACTTTTCGACCAGTTTTTGTGTCCGCGAAGTCGCGAGATAGATATTTTGACTAGTTTTTGCTGTCGCGATGGCTCGCGAACGACTTTTCGACCAGTTTTTGTGTCCGCGAAGTCGCGAGATAATATTTTGACTAGTTTTTGCTGTCGCGATGGCTCGCGGACGACTTTTCGACCAGTTTTTGTGTCCGCGAAGTCGCGAGATAGATATTTTGACTAGTTTTTGCTGTCGCGATGGCACGCGGACGACTTTTCGACCAGTTTTTGTGTCCGCGAAGTCGCGAGATAGATATTTTGACTAGTTTTTGCTGTCGCGATGGCTCGCGGACGACTTTTCGACCAGTTTTTGGTGTCCGCGAAGTCGCGAGATAGATATTTTGACTAGTTTTTGCTGTCGCGATGGCTCGCGGACGACTTTTCGACCAGTTTTTGTGTCCGCGAAGTCGCTAGATAGATATTTGACTAGTTTTTGCTGTCGCGATGGCTCGCGAACGACTTTTCGACCAGTTTTTGTGTCCGCGAAGTCGCGAGATAGATATTTTGACTAGTTTTTGCTGTCGCGATGGCTCGCGGACGACTTTTCGACCAGTTTTTGTGTCCGCGAAGGCGCGAGATAGATATTTTGACTAGTTTTTGCTGTCGCGATGGCTCGCGGACGACTTTTCGACCAGTTTTTTGTGTCGCGAAGTCGCGAGATAGATATTTGACTAGTTTTTGCTGTCGCGATGGCTCGCGGACGACTTTTCGACCAGTTTTTGTGTCCGCGAAGTCGCGAGATAGATATTTGACTAGTTTTTGCTGTCGCGA